>JAODJU010000130.1:10277004-10290160 GCA_026776725.1 Gnathonemus echidnorhynchus
CAGCAGAACCCTACGATCAGCTGACCAACTTCTTTTAGAAGTTCCAAGGTCTAAATACAAACAATGGGGAGATAGAGTGTTCTCTGTAGCTGCACCCAGTCTCTGGAACAAACTACCCGCAGAGATTCGTACCATTTCTGACTACAACCATTTTAAATCGAAACTCAAGACTTATTTATTTCAGAAAGCTTTTAATATTTAGTTGGGGCAGACATTTTACGGTTTCATGCACCCCACGTTGTGTCTTTCGACATTCTATTGTGTTTTATGTATTGTGATTTTCATATTTGTTGTAGTGTATTTGTGACTCCTCATTCTATTTTAAATTCACCAAGTTTTATTTTACTTCCTATTTTTATATTATACTTTTAATTGTGAAGCACCTTGGTCACTTTTAGTGTTGAAAAGCACTGTATAAATAAATGATTGATTGATTGATTGATGTTAATGCTTTCCTGTAAACGGAATATGCAGTGTATGAATAGTAACTTGAGCCATCAGCTATGTTCTGTGTTACTTAACTATAGACTGGCTCCTTTTGCCTGCTGTTTTCAAATAACTATATCTGTAGAGGCTTTCCTGTAAGCCTCAGAATGGATGGCCAAGTGTTCTCAACGCATAGCTTTTAATGACCAATGTCCAAGCAGTCTCTGCAGTTGGGTGATGTTCTTGTTTATTACAAATCTTCAGTTCGCATAAAAAGGGACTTTTAGCTTTAGCATATAACACTTGTGCTGAATAATATGCTGGCAGCGTGCTGGTGTAACATGCTGTCTTACAGGTGCAACGGTAAGAGCCGTGTTCCCTCCACCATCCCCCCGTCCAAGCGGAAAAACACCCATTCATACACATCTGTCCTCACGTGACCACATACACCCCCCAGTGGCCAAAATACATAACACACTCCAAAGTTATAAATGGCTCCCACACTATCTATAGATAATAATTGTAATTGTAAACGCAAAAAACAACCCATTGTGTGCTTGCCTTTATAATTAATTAATTTATGTGTTTTTTTATGTGTTTTTAGGATTGATGCCTTGGAAATGGGCTGGACGCCCTGCATGGTTCACACCCTGCAGCTTGTAGTGAGTATTGTCAACAAGGAGGCAAGTGTACAGAGACTCTTTCTCAAAATCAGGTCAGTGGTGAAGCTCTTCAGAAAGTCCTCTGTGGCGACTCAAAAGATGCTCTATCAGCGTGGCCTGGTTGTTCTTATTTAGAGAAATTATAGCTCCAAAAGTAAACAGTAGGTTAAGAAATTAAATTTAAAAAAACCCGTTTGTCAATGCGATGGCGCACTTAGCTGCACTACTATTAAGACAGTCTCTGGTACTCGCGTCCCTTTTTTCCCACTCTTTCCACCGGTCTCGTTGTCCCGTGTTGCCGGAGGAACCACAGGCTTATTCTGGTAGACCGGCGGTGCTATCTGAGAGCAATGGCCTCCGCGTTGACCTCTCAGAGGAACCTCCAGCGTCTCACTATCGGAGCAGCTCGTAGATGCCGTATGCACAGTGCTTCCTAGGCTTACTGCATTTACAATTAGGGCGTCACTCCCGAACAAAATAAAACGAACCACACTGCATAGGTTGCCCCACTACAAATGGAAAGGGAGAAACAGAAAATATCCGCCGAATGGCGTCCCAATGCTAATGCTAGTTAGCTCCTAGCCAACGTAATGAGGTGTCGTAGTTACCAAAAGCTCAAACTCGGCTCTGAACTGAACTCTCAAAAATGATATACAAGCGTACGTAGCACTATGGGGCTTAGAATCTCCCCAGAAGGTACTATGTCCCCGATATTAGAAACGGTATACGACCAAAAAAGCATAACTTTTAGAGTCGCGCGAACCCTGCGTGCAACGCGTGTCTCTCCCGCGCCTCTTTTTTTCCCTCCAATAGGTAGTACTTATCCAAGGATGGACAGTCCCAATCACGTATTCCTTAACAACTCTGACACTATGGGGAATCAAACTAGATTGTGCGCACATGAGAGTAAAGCCAAAGAACCTGAAGCAGTACAGTATATTTCGTACATATTCATATGCTGAACAAGATATCCATATGATTTTGACTATTTGACTAACTTTTTCTTGACTAAAATAATTTAGTTTTTGTCAACCAAAACTAGACTAAAATTAACAATAAATAAAGGTCTAAAATGTGACTAAATCTGAAATGCAATTTAGTCAGACTAAAACTAAAACTAAATGAAAATTTATTGTGAAAATTAACACTGATGCTCAGAGCTTTTACTATTTACACAATAATACATCTAATACTCTCTGAATATGATGAGCCTTGATATTGAATGAAATTAGAAACTTGAAATGCAGAAGTATGCAAAGTATAATATTTCATCACTGTCTAGATTCACCGCAAGAAAACTTTGAATTCCAGTGGTCCGTGCACCTTCATTGTTAGTCCTCCTTTGAATAAGATGCCAGCTGTAAATTAATATAGAATGTTTTGCTTTTTGTGTCTTAGTAACTTTTTGTATACGACACGTACAATGGCTAGGAATCAATTTAGAAATGGAGGAAACAGCAAATGGAGAAAAAGCAGACCTGATGTGGAGTTGGGGTCATGTGTGGTTGAACAGGTCAGGACTGTCTGTGCCCCGGATCAGAAGACTGCCAGTTCAGATCACATGCCCAGTAGAGTGATGTCACCATTTGGCCCCTGAGCAAGGCCCTTACTCCCAGTTGTGTCAGGGACTGTCTGACCTTACTTTATGAACTGTACATCACTTCGGATAAAAGCATCTGCTAAATAAATGTTCTCATGCAATTTTTTACTCTTTGACATTATAAAAAGCTATGCTGCAAAAATTCACCCTGGGACAACACCCTGTCCAGGGTTATTCCCTACCTTGTGCCCGCCGCTTCCAGGATAGACTGCAGACCCACCCAAGCCTGCATTGGGCAAGTATTGGACAGGTATTACATGTATACATTAAATAGATACTACCTGAAAGACATACTCAAAAACTAAAACAGTATGGAATCCATTATGTGAACACAAACCACTGGTACTTGATAAAGTCCATCATTCTCTTTGAATCAATCCATCCATCCATCCATCCATCCATCTGCTTATGCTGGTCAGGGCCTGAACACCCTTGGTCACCTGACAAGGTTTTACAGAAAGCAAGCAAAGCTATAGTAAACAAAAAAAAATCTTTGTTTTTCACAATAACAGTGCTACAAAAACAAACTTAGAATACTTAAAATGTAGAATATTTTGATATATGATAAATGTATACCATAAATGTTTTACATGTTGTGTTTTTTGCAGCAGAAACAGTGGGTCTTTAAAACTGTGCTTATTGGGACCAAGGGGATGCCCGCTGTACTGCTGGACAGAGCGTGTGTGTTTTAAAAGAAAAAAAAAACATCACTGCACACAATGTGTGACAGTCAGTGCCATACACAGCAACGGGCACACGGGGGGGGGAGGGGGGCACCCTCTCCGAGACAGCTCAGCTTCGCTCCTGCTACGCCCCACAGCAGAATCCACAAGTGCACCCCAGCCCAACACTGGACAGGTGTGGGGCTGCTTCCCCCATCTGTATGTGAGGGCTGCCGCTCGTCCAGGCTGGCTGAGCACCTGATAAAGCAGGATTGAGTTTCGGCTGCTGCACCACCCAGGACCGTCACCCTTCCACCAGGGCATGGCTGCTCCTAGGACCACCTCCACCACGACGGACACAAGGTCCACATAATGCCAGAAGGGAAGAACACAAAATGGACCCAGAGCTATTCAGATGCACCCGGATATGGCATTTCTGAGGTGAGGTTTACCTCCATTTCACTTTAATAAGACCAACTGCAATATACATGTCTTATGATATTATTGTTATTGTGCTGAGAGAAGGACACACATGCCAGATTTTAAGATGACAAGCTCAGAGAGTCGATTACTGATGCTATACAAGGACTGTGGGATGTCCAGGCAGGCGAGGTGTGATGAAAAACACACATCCTTAACATCCCAGCTAGTGCTTTTAAGATAAACTACTGATGTGGTCTGATATTGTGCATTGTGTAAGATACATGTAATATTTTTAACATATATAGGTTTTTTGCAATGTCAAGCACACAAGTTTGAAACACTAGCTAGGTAAAAATATATTCTAGTTTTTGGAGACTTTCTTGTTGAATAAAGACATTGTTCATTGATTAAGGTCTTGCTCTACAGTGGAAGTGGCAGGCAGCCAATTTCAGTGACAGCTGGGAGTCCAGCAGAGGTGACTCAAAACCTGACCGATGACAAATGGTATATAACCCATTAGTGTGAAAACAATTTTCTGAAAAGGGTGAAAATGAGAGAGTCAGTCACTGGAACAGAGAGTTTTGAGCAGGCTGTGGGCTGTTCTGACTTCTTCTGTCACATGACATACTTAAAAAGGAATTACACCTCAAAATAATTCTACATTCCTTCATTTTGCCATCTGCTTTCAAAAAATCCAAGCATCTCATATCACCAGGATAGACTCTTCTATCCTGATTTGAAGATTATAATGTTACATTTAAGTGTACAATGTACTGCATCAAAAATCTTTGATCGACTGCTGAAGATGAAGCAGTTGAGTTGTTTAAATGTGCCTGGGGGATTTCTTATAATCTCCTGTAAACACTGTTAGCAGCATTGTACATGCTAATGCTAAGGAGCATCTAGTGAGCTTGAAAGACCATTGGCAGCATGCATCGGCAATACGGTACCTCAGTCAAGGATAGCAGCAGGCCAAAAAGAGCACGAAAATGCCAGTTCACTGGAGGTCGCTTTAAAAAAATGATCTCGCATGGACAAAGTGCCTTTTTTCTCCCTTATCTACAGCACACAGGAGTGCCCATGGGCTGCGAGGGGCTGGGCAAACACAAAGCCATAGTGATTCACCTCTGATCTGCTTTTTTCAAACCACTTTAATGAGAACATCCTTTATATAATGAAAGGTTATAAATAAAATGATTGGAGTTATATTATACATCAAATATCAAAAATGAGATTCCATTAAAGCATTCAGAAAAAGTCAGGCAAAATTCAAATGCATTTTTGTCTCATTTAGATATTTATTAACTACATTGACAACAATGATCCAAACAATAATAATTGATCAATCCATTCCTGTCATGGAGCAGTAAAGAATTCAGGACAGCTCTCTCTCTCTCTCTCTCTCTCTCTCTCTCTCTCTCTCTCTCTCTCTCTCTCTCTCTGTCAGTGTAAGATGCCCACAGACAGATTACTCAAAACAATGCTACATTTGCACTTGAAGTATCATTATGCTAAATGGTTCATGGCAGAGTTTCTCGGCCTTTCCAACCACATGGCCCGGCTATTCATAATTTATCATTTTTCCCTCTAATTGGGGGGGTCATAGGGCTGGGCGATATGGAAAAAGTATTATTACCAAATTTTTTTCCATAATCACTTTTATTTAAAACTCCCTTCAAATTTCCCCTAAGCAGATTCAGAACATGTCAAAATTGGAGGGACTGCAATCTGAAATAAAATTTTTATAAATATATCATACAAAAATACGTTTTTGTCATAGGGAGTAACACTAGCAAATGCTGCCAGTACGGTTTGTTGTTGTGATTTTTCTGACTGCCTCACTGCTCATTCCAGGGGGCTAATTTGATATTACTGGCAGAGTTGTCCCCACACCACAGTGAAAATAGAATGCTGTGTCCTGTTTTTAACTGATATGGGACATGATTTATCCCATATTTATTTAATTTGAAAATGGAAAGCCCAATTGCTGGTGTTTGTGAGTGTAAGCACTTGCATTCTGTATGTTCTACCGGATGGCAATGCTTCAAGTGGGGAAATAAGTTTGCTTTATCTACAGTTTACCTGCCCCAAGTTTTCGACAGAGTTTACAGTACACAGGACCAGTGTGTTGTGTGTTAAACTGCAAAAAGTACTGCCCCATCACCAACATTGCTTTACCTTGTTTGTCCTTATTATCTCCTTTTTCAAAAGATGTTGTGGCTGCTGAGCTGTCGCGTTCTTCACCAACACTTGAAGCTCCTTCTGAGGGTATGCTTATCTCTTCCATATTACCAAAACAGCAGCATGTGGCGTGCCCCACTAATTCAATTAACCCTGCTGTGCATTTGTTTTACCCATTACAGACCTAATCGCATTTTCTTGCCCCACTGCTTTAGAATGAATGGTGAATATGGCTTCTTGAATTTCCTGGGCAACAGTTAACCATTTTGATTGTTTTGTCATTTCTATCTTTTCCCTTACTTTTTCCATAGTGGTATTCTTGACAATTGGGTTAACCTTCCAAAGAAAGGACTCAGAGGCATGGGAAAGGCCTGAATTATAGTTTCAAAGTATCTACCCTGAGCCATGGAAAAGTTGGGTCCATTGTTGAGTCCGGCAGCCAACCGTTCAGTAGTGAACAGCCCTGGGCTGCATGGCCACCCCACAGCTCCCAGCGTGCAGCTCGGAGTTTTTCCCAGTGCGCAGTCCCACCTCAAAGACCTGCTTGGGATATCGTTCATGGTGACCCTGAACGCTGTGGCTCTTGTGGCCAACTTGGCCGTGATGGTGGCCATCGTCAAAGCGCCTCATTTGCGGAAGTTTGCCTTTGTCTGTCACCTGTGCGTTGTAGACATCCTGTGCGCTGTGCTGCTGATGCCCCTGGGCATCATTTCCGGCTCCCCCTTCTTCAGCTCCGTGGTCTTCACCGTACTGGAGTGCCAGGTCTACATCTTTCTCAACGTGTTTCTGATCTGTGCCTCCATCCTCACCATCACCGCCATCAGCATTGAGAGGTATTACTACATAATACACCCCATGAGGTATGAGGTGAAAATGACACTCAACCTCGCCATCGCTGTGATGATTTTCATATGGATCAAGTCTATTTTATTGGCCCTGATCACTTTGTTTGGCTGGCCAGCGTATGGAAACCAGAGCTCCATCAGTGCCGCCCACTGCTCCCTCCACTGGAGCCACAGCAATCTTAGGAAGGTCTTTGCCATCATCTTCAGTGTGTTGTGTTTCCTGGTACCATCCATTGTGATCGTTGCTGTGTACTGCAATGTGTATAAGGTGGCGAGGTTGGCTGCCCTTCAGCATGTGCCCATGCCTTCCTGGGCCACAAACCCGAAGCAGCGCTCAGACTCCATCAACAGCCAGACCACTATCATAGCTGCTCGGACCCTAGTGCCGAGACTGACCCCAGAGCGGATATTTGGGGGCAGTAAGGCAGCTCTCACCCTTGTGCTCATTGTGGGACAGTTTGTTGTCTGCTGGCTGCCTTATTTCTCTTTCCACCTGCACCTGTCGCTCAACACATCGCTGAAGAGTCCAGAGGACCTGGAAGAGGCAGTCACCTGGCTCGCCTACTCCTCCTTTGCTATGAACCCCTTTTTCTATGGCCTCCTCAACCGGCAGATCCGCGAGGAGCTCGGTAAGCTGCGCAGGTGCTATGCCACACGCCCTGCAGACCTGGGGGGCTCCAGTCATGAGGGCTCAGCCCAGGAAAACTTCCTGCAGTTCCTACAAAGGACCACCACAGATGCGCGCTCCATCTGTGTGAACTCCAGCCCCAGGAATATTGTGCACCAGGAAGTCCAAATCCCTGGACAGATCCCAGAAGACTTTGATTAGAAATGCAGCTCTTTTGGATTGCATTGCTCACATTTTGGCTTGTCATCTGTTTATGGACATACTGTATTTGAAATTTGTAATTGCAATATATTATTCATTAATACTGGATCAAGGCTTAAGTGTCACATTCCACAGTTGAACTACCCCGCATGCTTCCAAAGCACTTTTCCATATAACTGCCTGTGAGTGTCCAGCTCTGACTGCCTCTGTGTTTGGTAGCTGTGAAAATGAATCGATTATTTCATGATATTGGAAAATCAATGGGACTGTTCATCTCATTCAGAGTTCACCTGAGTCATGCAATCTGATCTGAAGACTGACGGACCTGACTTGGGAAATTTGAAAAGTTATTTAGAATCAAGTTAATTATTCTCCTTTTTCTGAATATAAAAACTGACATCTGGTACTGTTATGGATTAATCAAATCACCCAGATATGCAAATAAATATTTCATCCTGAAAACCACCCCTCAGATATTTTCCAAAGGTATAGATATATAACATTATTTTGTATATTTGGGGTGTCAAACAAAAACTCAGTCTTAAAAACTTACATCTAAGCATGCTTTAAGTTTAACAGTACTAGTAATAATTTTAAAACAATTTATTACACAGACATAGGGGGATCATTATTGTTATTAAAAAATTATATTTTACTACTTTATAATAAAGCTCTTTGAAGAGTTTTGAGGGAAATTTTCTGAAAGCATTTGCATTGTAAGAGTTTATGTTTCAAAACCTAACTTGCATATTACTTTTACTATGTATAATTTATTATATTCATCTTAAATACCACTTCTCCAGTTCAGGGTTGCAATGTAATTTATTACACGTTAATTTTAAACAGCTTCTATGTATTTTCCCCTCATTTTATCTTAAATGTTTAAGATAAAGCTTAAATGTTTTGACCACAATATAGATACGAAATAAAATAGAAAAAGAAATGTCATACACAACATTAAAAGCATTTACACAATGGTACATTTATTTATTGTGTTTGGCTTTATTTTAATATAAAAAAATGGATGAATGAGTGACAAATCAGAAAATAAAGAATATGTCACAAATAAATGTGTGCATTGTTATTCTCCTAATTATAAAATATTTTTTTTAATAATTAGGATTAATAAGACACCCATGTACAGTATGCTCGTCTGGTTTCTACCTGCTTGCTGCTGTATGCACAAGAATTTCCTGCTGGGATCAATAAAGTTCACCAAATCTAATTCAGAAAAATATATGCTACTGAAGAGACTTGATTGAATTAGAGGCACAGTCAGATGTACAGGGGGAGGACTATGTGTACTCTACTGTGGAGGTTGCTGGAATGCAGTGCAGTTCAACGGACTAGAAGTAGATGAGGGATTGCTACATTTTTATTTTTATAAAAACATAGCCAACCATTCAGATAGATGGTCTGAGCACCTTCCACATGATCAAAGAAACATCAGAATCCAGTAACAGTCACGGGGGGGGGTTGTGCATTTATGTCAACAAGGAATGGTGCATAATCACTATGGTACTACAAGCCACTGTTCACCAACACCTACTACTAAAGTGAGAGAGTGCTGTCTTTCTACCTGCTATGGGAGTTTACGGTTAGGGTGGCTTTCTGAGGTGTTTTGGAAAATGGCTTCATCCTTCCTCATTAGAGCAGCTTGTTTACAGAGCTTCATTGTACTGGGGAGCACGGGTGATGCCTGGACTTGTCAATGAATTATCTACTGTATTATCAAGGGATTAATTAAATGGAATTAAGTAACAATAAAACAATGTTTTTTTTGTATATGGAATTTTAAAACGTTTTAGTTGCTTAACTGAGAATATAAATAAACAAATTTAAATTGCCCATAGTGAGCTGAACCATAAATATGAAACAGGAGGTAAATATAAAGTTTATTTCTGGGCATGGATCAGATTTTATTGAGTAGCCGGAAGCTGACAGGATGAAGTGTTAAGCGATAAGTTTCATCAGTGGATAGTTCTTCCTCAAGCTATAGCCACCGTGACTCACTCTCAGTGAAAGTATTTCGTTTGCTTTGAAAAATGTATACGAAGTTCTAAACCTTTTCATAATATTTTTGTGAAATCTTTTTTGAATCTCTAAAAATATATTTTTGAGTACTTTCTCAATGTAAAACTTTACAACTAAATATCCCTTGATCAGCAATTATCTTCTCTTCCTCTGACTTCTTCCACTCACCACTGAAAAATCACGGTAAATATGCAAACATCTGTATTTGTGGTGGACAGTGTGTGCCTAGTAAAAGCAGAGGAGTTCAGTTATATTGGTTATGGAGACTGCCAGGTGAGGAGTTGTAATCCACAGAGACTAATCTTTTTCACACACACTATTAAATTATTGCATAAGCAATTTCATACATGATGGGATACTGTATATGCAAACTTAAAGGTAAAGGCTTTTATCTCCAGAAGCCTTATTTTTCACTCAAATGAAAGATTATTTTCCAGTGTTTCCTTTGGTCTGGACAGGAATTATAAGCAGAAATCGTCCATGGGGTGTTAATAATACCAGCCATAGTGCCATTGGTGGGGACTCAAGTCTGGATTGCCCTTTAAGAAATACCTTTCAACTTTTGGTGTGATTGATTGCCCACGTGGGTTGGCTGTTTATGTGACCCCACCCCATGTTTGACTGAAATGAAGGCTACACCAGCTGTCGGATAGTATTTTAATCCTGGCGTCAGTCTAGGAACAGACAATTAAGAAAGTCCAGACTCCAGTCTCCTAGTGTTGCACTGTAGTGCTCCACTCCTTCCGTTCCTCAAGCTGAAGTAGGTCTCAGGTGATACCATGGTTGAGAAGTACAATGCCATGGAGGAGAAGCTGGTGGAGGACAGCAACACCAAGGAGATCGACCTAATCAACCGGGACCCCAAACAGATAAATGAAGATGTTGTCAGGGTAGGTGGTACCTCTGAATGCTAGTGAGTGGGGTGTGTGCTTTAAGAGCATGCATGCTGTAGGACTGTAAGAGTGGCATTTTGGAAACTTCAGACCTGCATCCAATATAGTTCTGCAGTAGCAGTTTCTCAAAATAGCCAGCAGCCTCCCCTCCTACAACAGCAAGACTTTCTAAGGCTATTTCTAGGAGGGAAATGGGTGTAACAAACATTGGGTTTAGGTGCTGTTATTGGTCCTAAAATGCAGTTTACACAGTATATACATGTACATGTTTCTTTTTATAACATTATTCTGTATGGCTAATTTTATTGAAGGACTTTCCCATTTTCAATGGCTGAGCAGTCTATATATAATGAGGGAAACACTGAAAGAGTGAATAACTGAATAGGAAATCAAGCTTTTTTCACTCTATTCTGTCAAATTGGCATGTTTTATCTGTGTTGTATAAGCCATTAACAGCATCATACACTTACAGGCCACTTTATGAGGTATACCCTGTTAGTACCGGGTTGGACCCCCTCTTGCCTTCAGAATTGCTTTAATTCCTCATGGTATAGATTCAACAAGACAGTTGAAACATTCGTCAGAGACTTTGGTTCATGTCGACATGATAGTGTCACACAGCTGCTGCTGATTTGTCAGCTGCACCGTCACGATGGGAATCTCCCATCCCACCACATCCCAAAGGGACTGTAAACTTACTGTCATGTTGAAGAAAGTGGTGTGAGATGTTATGAGCTTAGAGACACGGCACATTATCCTGCAGAAAGTGGATATGGTCAGCAGCAATACTCAGGTAGGCTGTGGCATTTTAACAATGCTCAACTGAAAGTAAGGGGCTTAAAGTGTGGCAGGAAAATATCCTCCACGAGTGGTTATGTGCTTATTTCAGTTCTGTCATCTTTCTATCAGCTTGAACCAGTCTGGCCATTCTTCTGACCTCTACCATCAACACGGCATTTTCACCCAAAGAACCAAGGCTCACTGGATGCTATTTCTTTTTCAGCCCATTCTTGGTTAACCGTAAAGATGGTTGTGTGTGAAAATCCTAGTACATCAGCAGTATCTGAAATACTCCTACCAGCCTGTCTGGCACCAACAGCCATGCCAGGTTCAAAGTCACTTAAATCACCTTTCTTCCCAGTCCTGGTGCTTGGTGTGAACATTAACTGAAGTTCCTGACCTGTATCGGCATGATTTTATACATAGTGCTGCTGACATATGATTGGCTGATATTTGCTTCAATGAGCAGTTACATAGGTGTACCTAATTATGTGGTCAGTGAATGTATACTCAGCCTTTATGTGGTATCATCACACGTTACTGAATTACCAGTCTAACCATTAAGGAGAACATTCTTATTGTAAATTTCTTATGTTCTTATCACTATAATGATTAACAGTTTTACTAATGTGCTAAAATAAAAATGAAATGGAACATGACTGATTTACTAATATGATTATTAGAGAAAATTCAACATTAATCACTATAATCTTCTATTAAAAACATGTAACTGATTTACCAGATGAATCTAGAGATTTAAGTTTGTGCAACTGGTATTGCAGCTGCTTATTATAGACAGACTGGCAGGGCGGCTTGTACATACAGCCTGACACTATGAGTGACTTATAGATGCCAATCAAAATAAATGCATGTCAATGGACTTGGGAAGGAAGCTCGCACAAGACAGAGAGAACATGCAAACTCCCCATAGACAAAGTGGAGGTGGAATTCAAACCTGTAATCCTAAAGACATTAGGTAACATTATCATCCACCAGATCACACAGAGTGGAACTGGGATTCAAACCCATAATCCTAAAGGTGCAAAATGAGTGAAACCCCCCCAGACCACACTCAGAGCAGAGGCCGGATTCAAACCTGTAATCTTAAAGGTATAAAGTGACAGTGTCACCTATCGGCCCACAGACAACTGAAGTGGGATTCAAGCCCATAATCCTAAAGGTGTCACCTATCTGTATGTCACCCAGCAGACCACTGCACCACATTCTTTTCTTCCTTCTTGCTCTTTTATGCTGATTGGGCTTCATCTGTCAGCGGTGAACTAATTTCACACCAGCTTTTGATATGTGAATATACTTTCACATACTATTCAAAAATGAGTATTGACTTATAAAACTGTCATTCTCTATTCTCGGACATTTGTTTGTAATGATGGACCTTATCCGTTTCCCAATTTGCCAAAGGAGGGCATCCATTCTGCTCAAACATATCGCTCTGGGGGGGTGAGTGGGTGTACACCGTAACACCATACATAGGCCGGCAGCTGCGCCATACATCCCCCCCAAGTTCATGTCCTGCATCATACTGCCATCTACCGAGTCAGAGTAGCAAGTAGCAGTATATTTTTTTATGTGAACATTGCATCCTTAGCAGCCAAGTAATTTCTAAGAGGAATGAGGGTCACTGAAGGTTTGCCAAGAATATACTAAACTACTACACGTCTTTACTAGTGTTCAGATATTAATTATTCAAATGAAAGCCTGGCCATTTTCAGAAACTCCTGTCATTCCCAAGGTAGTGATATGCGCTTCTGTATGATATAAGCACCTCTTTGCTGCCCAGGTGGAATTTGAGGATGTGAT
>JAODJU010000130.1:10293121-10305106 GCA_026776725.1 Gnathonemus echidnorhynchus
CACACTCACAACCAACGCTGCAGTATTCTGCTGAACCTGCCTGCTGTCCTTTTGGACTTTGGGTGTTCTTGATTGTTGTGAGCCGGTGGGAGATCTTTTTTGGAAAAAGTGGTTCAGAGTGGTGCCGCCCACTTTCGAGAGCCTTGGCTTCATGGCATTCCGTCTTACAGAAGAGACGGGGGTCTTTGGGGAAATAGGTGGGGATTCAAAAGTCGTCTGCGTCAATTTATGCCTAGGTTTAACAGAAGATAAAAAGCAGGCAGGCGAGTAAGAAATGTCACATTTAATAAATACAACCAAAGTGCAGTATTAAAATCGTTATTATATAATCATTTAGTATATGTAAATGTATAAAGCAATGCTCATTAAGTATCATTATGACACAGGAGGAGAACACAGCGTGTAATTTAAAAAGTCTGCTCCGGCTGACCCGAGTTGATCACATTAAACCACCCTGTCTGAAGCACCCGCAACTAACCATATGATCCTGCCTGGTCTACCTACAGCAAATGACTGTTCTTAACAGATCTCTTCCCACATTTTTGTAGTTTCATCATGGGAGCAACTGTTAAACTGTTTTAATGCTCTTTTCCATAAACCAGTGTATTAAGCATATAGAACAAGTGGCTACTTGGTACTAACTGCACAGCATTAATCATTTTAATATTTACCCGTTAAATTACACTGCAAATTACACATTTGAACAATTTGCCTATCGCAACTTATCTAGTTACAGGGTGCACACTGTCATGCACAACGGGTAATTTAGTGGTTAGGTGAATTGGTAACCCAATAACCCAACCCAGAACTTTTTTCCAGAACCAGGATATTTTGGCATGAACTTGGCCCAATTGTAGATCCTAAGAGGCAGTTCCAAAACCTTTTTTTAATTTGAACACAAACTACTAGGGAGCACTTACACTTTTTGAATACAGTGATGCCAGTAAAAATTGTTTAGAGATAAAACAGTACATTAACTGTAAAACCTGTGGCACCATTATCATCATAAAATGTCTATAGAATACCAGAGAACAAGTGACAGTAGTGACTGCAGCACTGCAAACGTTAACAATATTGTAAAATGTACTGTACATTCAGGTTAAATCAAACTGGTGTATTTAAAAAAAAACATTTCAAGGATTCCCAAAAGCAGCAGTAATGAAGGGAATCTTGGCTTTTCACATCTCACCTTCAATGAGATTACAGAACTCTTCTCCCTTCCTTAAAGAGCTAAAAAGAGCTTTTCTTTTGCCAATTTTTGTGTCACTATCAGTACAAGAGCAGAGTAGAATATATCCTGGACACTTCACGAGTTACTCCACAACACCCCACACTATACATCACATGTCAGACTCACGGCCTGCAGGCCACATCCAAGAATTCTTTTTGGCCAGCAAAATGATTTTCTTATTCTGTTAAAAATGGCCCATGAATTGGGATGCAACAGTGTAACAGCACATTATGTAATAATGCCACATTACTGTACGTAATAACTTGACAAAATTGAAAAATGTCATCATATAATGCAGTGTTATTATATAATGCATTGTCACACAGTGTAACACTGCATTATGTAATAATATTGCATTATGCAATCACTCAATAAAATGAAAAATTTTCAATAGGTAAGTTTAAGGAAATTTTCAAGGGTGCATTTCTTGAAAGCTAAGTAGTTTGTTATCTTGTACTTAAGACCATTCATTTATACTGTAAATGTATGTTACTCAAAAACCTTTGTCACTAAAGTAATTCACTCATTCAAAAATGAACAAGTAAACCGACCCACTAGTTTTTTTTTGTCGTTCTTTAAATTTTGCCTTCCATTTTGCCACAGAGACAAAATTAATCTGAAATGTATCACAAAAACACAAAAAAAGCTGTTTGACAATGTAATTAGGGCTGCCAAAATGACGTCAACACTGAAAATACGTTGACATCAGTATTTTAAATTGATACATTGTTTTTTGAGGTTATTATAATAAAATTACCTTCTTGATTTCTAAAAAGTTTTCTTGCAACAAAAGTTTTCCTTTAATATCAATGCATAATTAAGGAAGTACTTGCCAGAAGAGGCAAAACCACCTTAAGTATTGTCTATTCAAGTTTATTAAATTACCATTAATACGGGGAGCTTTTTAACATCTTTTGTCCTGTTACCTGCTAAATACACTCATTATTAAAGCCATAAGCTTGTCTGCCTGCTACCATAGAATTTCCATTTTATAAGTGCTTGAGAAAACATTTAAGTTGCAATCTGGGCTTATTCTGCATTGATTGACCGTGCCAGTGTGTATGTGTCCGTGTACGTTGGGCTTGATGGGACCAGTTTTGTTATCGTAAACTAAACCTGAAATGAAAATACGCTAAATTTCAAAAAATAATTGTGAACTGAAATAAAAATGAAAACTACATTAACCACAAAATAGATTTTAAACTGCAAAAAGTATGTCACCCACCACACTCTTTTTACTTTGTTTAACCACAATATCTCGTCTTTTGGTTACTGAGCTGTCTCTTTCTTGACTTCAGTGCTTATTGCTTTCATGATTTACAAAAATAGTCACATGTAGTGTGCTCCGTTAACTGAATTTAATAAACATAAGGATACACAGAATTTATCGAGATTACTAAAACATTTGGGCATCACAATACACCTCTCATTAATATTTTAGACATACTACTAATCTCCTTATTGAATTGTGGGTGCAAGTAAGGCACGTATAGTGCCAAAAAGCTGGCAACTGTTACCTAAAGCCCTGCAATGAGAATTAGTTTGTTCTTGCGAAAACGAAATTAGCTTAAAAGAAATGGTCAATTTTATTTGTAGGAAGAAAATCAATTGTTTAGATTAATCGACGAAGCAGTAAATATAATCAATAGATTATTGATAGAAAAACAGTCATTAGTGGCAGCCCTAAATGTAATAATAATAGTAACTATAATGAGGAGGATCGTAATCAGGTTAAAGCTGCAAAATAAAATTATATTGTAGGCTATAAATGTATTACACTTTGTCAAGTTGTTACATAATGCAGCGTTATTACATAATGCATTGTTATAAACAGTACACAAAAGGAGGAAAACTGAATTTGTTTTGAAATTAAGAAAAAACTGCTAAATCAAACACAATTAGGAACAATTGTAAACCAAAGACAATGTCTCTAGCATTTACATTTCTAAATAACAAAATCTAACAGAAGCTACCCCACTGTCAATTTCAACAGCAGCAATTTAGCATAAAATTCAGCATATCATTCTAGTTGTAACCTGGTTGTTTAGATTATTTGGGACTAAATTCAGCCTATTTTTCATTGAGAAGGATCCAGGGAATAATGTCAAATTAAAGCAGATAATCATTTAAGCCCATGGACATATCTGATTTAATGTTACATCTTCAGAGAGATTTTTGTATACCATTATTGAGTTGTATTAAAAAAAGACTATTTTCAGGAATAATGTTTACCTCAAAGTTCACATTTGTAAGTATTATTTACATATACTAAAGATTTTAACCAAATAAATAACTACAAAGTTTGGGTCATACTGTTATCAACTAAATAAGTCCTGGTCGGCCCGTAGATTTGTTGGTTGTAAATACATGTACTTGATACCCCTGCTATATGTGATGTTACGGGCCAAATCAGTAGACAAACATGCATAGACCTGACCCATTCCTTGGCACTTTCATGCCATGTTCTTTAGAAAGAAGGACCTAAATCAACAGAATTTAAGCATACAGAGGTAAAAGACACACACAGTGAGAGAAGGTCCAGTTTGTGCTATACCTTGCAGCTTTGAAACTTTTGACCAGATCATCCAGAATCCGATTGTTTCTCAGATCTGACTCTGTTGCAGTCTAAAAGACAAACAGGTCACAATTAGCATTTCCCCCAAAATAAAAAAATATGGGATGGAGGGATGTACTTTAATCCCTAAAGAAAACTTAGTTTTGCACAAAAAAGGAACAGGGGCTGCCTTGCAAAGTGTTACGCAAGAGGCATATTAGTAACCCTTTCAGCAAAATACAAACTTACTGCGATCTTTTGGTTGCTGGTTCATTTTCTTGCATCTTTAAATAAACTACACCAATCCCAGAGAGTGTCGTAATTTATTAATTAGATAGGTGATCTTACTTAAAGGTCAACCTACTTAAAAGCAGTTGCATAGAGTAATATCCCACATTATTAGGTAAGTCACAGTTCTCTTTAAGTACTGGAAGGAAGAAAGATCTTTCTGCTGCTGAAAAGCATGAAAAAGTGTAACATCTTGCAATAGGTATGAAACAAAATAAAATGATGTTCATGCAGGACAATGCATGGTTATATGCTGCTAAGAACACCATTGACTCCTTGGATGCTATGGGGATAAAGACAGAGCAAACTGTGGTTTGGCCATCATCACCCCCCTACCTCAAACCTACTGAGGGCTTATGGATTTTCCTTTTCAAAATACTCCATAAGGTTGGATGGCAGTATACCTCAGAACAGCAGGTGTGGGAGGCAGTCTCTTAATAAAAATTAGCATCTCTTATTAAAAGAGGGACAGAAATTATACATGCACTCACATGCTTAAAATAGACATCTGTTGCATTAGTTGAATAAACATATTCTTAAATCTTAATATGTAAACCTTTCCTTTAAATTACTTCAAGGAAATATGCAACATAGCTACAAATATATATACAAGTATAGTGGCTCTATAAATAAAAAGCTAACCACTAAAAAATACCAAAATAAACTCAGTAGTGTTTGTTCAAGAGAATGACACAATTAGAAACATCAGAAATGTATTATCAATAGATGGATGTTGAACACAAGTGTACTTACAGAATTACACACAGGACACTTCGGCTTGTATGAGAGGAACTTCCTTATGCAAAGAGAACAAACTGAAACCAAGGCATAACACATTTTAGAAACAATTAGTGATTGAATGCAAACTGTACTTTACAACCGGTTTACTTCAAACTTAAAAAACTCAAATATACCTAGAGTACAATTTCCATCTGAAATATTTATACAGTAACTACCTAGTTGGTAATTTTGTTTCACACTGACAAGCAAAAAAGGTGAACAGAGCAATCAGTACCATGACTTACAGTTATGAGAGCACTGGGTCATCATAGCAATATTCGTATAGTCAAAACAGATGGGACAGCGGAGTAGGGCATCGACGGGCTGAACCAGCAATGCGGGTCAGAACAGCAACGCAGCAACAAAAAAGAAAATCACAATAAAACTAATCATGTTATTATTATTCATTATAGTAATATTCATGCTGTCAAAACAGATAGGACATTGGAGTAGGACATCGACGAGCTGGAACGGCAAAACCGGACTAAATCAACAGCTGAATGGAATACAACAGAGCACAAAAAATAAAATAATCACAACCAAAAATGGTATAAAAGGGTAACTGAGCCAACTGTCAATATGCAAAAACGCTACAGGGTACCTTTTCATAGATGAAATTTTGTTATAAATCATTGTCAACCCCCATCGTCCTGAACCTCAAACATAATCCAGCTACTAGCATAGCAACGCAAAATCAAATGACAATTTAAACACTTCACACATAAAAGCTAGCTGAACACTTCTGTCAGACTTACTTTAAGGCACGCAAGATTTGTGGGTAAATCGGGTTCAGGGACCACCGACATTGTGCAACATGAAAAGACGGCAGAGCTTTTCCTCAATTAAACAAACCCGCGCGCGGCTGCTGCCTGATTTGCAGCGCGCAAGTGTTCACCGTTGTGCGCATGCGCACATGATTGTGTTTTACGACGCTACCCGATTTGCAGCAAGCGCATTATATTGCACGACATCACGTCATGTTTTAGTTAGGGATGTTTTTCCCAAAGTTATTTTATATTAACAAAGATAAGGGAAGCACAAGGAACATATGTTCCATATAAAAACCTTAAACCTTGTTATGAATACTCAGAAAGAAGTATCAAAGAAAAGAACAGGACAAGCGGTCATAAAAAATGGAAGGATAGATGGATGAAACTCTCGATTATGATTTTATATGTCTTTTGTGCTTTCTTGTTTTTGGACATTTGTGTAGCATTTATATATTGTTTGAACTTCAATATCTTGTCCTTCAATCCCACAAAAAGCACAGGTGTTTAAAATATAGCATCTAAGTTATATCTTTTTAAAATCTGTTTCACTGAGTAAATTCTGTGTAACACTTTATATGATACGACTTTGTTATTGATGTAGTATTTATTTTGGATATCCCATGTTTTTTTTCCATTGAACATCACCAAATAAGGCTGACCAAAAAACCTTGCTGCAGGGAGTGTGACATAGCAAAGAATATTTCTAATAACTTTATAATTAACTTTTGCTATATCCTTGTTCCCAATAAAGATTCAAAAATGTAATACAAATACAAATCAGACAAAGTAGAATTGATCAAAAAGGATAATATGCCTCTGGGAATTACATCAAACACCACAGTGTATTCCTTTGGCTTAATGTGTATTTGAAATTTTTCATGAATTTCACTATATTGTAACAACTGGCCTTTTGAATTAAACAATTGCATGACCGGAAGAATCTCATTGTCAGGATCTATCCCAGCCTTGTCTGTCATTTCCCTGTTTGGCCGTTGGCCAGCCTGCTCTGTGTTCTGTTAGTATTCCTTAGTTAAGTTCCTAATGTGTTCACCCCTTTCCCAGCCTGCTGCATGGTTTAACAGGCTAAGTGTATCATCCAGCATTCCCTTTTCTCGTGGGTTCAAAGCTGGCTTGAGGCCAGCCTCAACTGTTTGTAATTTTGACAATTTATGTTTCTTTGTATTTCATTGATTTTTTATGGTTCCTTGATGTTATCTGATTATAGTAATGTTCAGTTAGCCTTGTAGTCCAGTCGCACTTGGTGTTTAACCATTTATCGGTTGATTGCCCATACCTGTGCTGGTGTTCCTTCTGCTTGTTACCACTCACATCCGTCTCTTGTTGAACCTCATGTTTGGGGCTTTCACACCACACAACAGGACCTGGGACCTTTATGTCAAATAAGCATGGGAAATGCAAAATGCTCGTAGGTTAAACTTCTCACATTATTTAATATGAAACTATACCCCCATGCCAAAGCAATGGGGAATAAATAAGACATTTTGTTAGTTATTTGGGTCGTGATCAAAATGGGACACAGCCTTTATGTATATTTTACTTATCCGGCCCACAACATGTTTATAATTTATTATTAAACATTCACCAGCAGATCAATCTATCATTTTCCATGGAATAAAAAAAATGTAACATTATTGTTACATTCTGCATTCCTGCCCTCTTGTTCTTTCCCCACCTGTTACTAATTTGTCTTACTTCTCGTTTCAGCCCTCGTGTGACTCACTCCAGCTGCCTCTCATCTGCTCCCTCATCAGTGGTGTATAAAGTACCTCCCAGTCTTGTGCTCCCCAGTCTAGTCATTGATGTTGCTCCCTGTGTGTGCTCCTGATTGTGTCCTGTGCGGTCTTAGCTTGCGTGCTCTTTGTTTAATTGCTGGTACTGGTGATATTAGACAAAATATTAGTTAGCGGTTGAATTTCCCAATGCAGAAATATGGAGATGCAAGCAAAAAAAATGTATTAATTGGTGCATTAAATGTAATTGGGATATAAAAATAACCCAACCTGCTCAATTTTTGCTCCACTACATCTTTTTCTGCATTTCCATGTAACTTCCAAGTTAGCACCTGGGCTTGTGGTCAACCAATCAGCAAGCTGTCACTGTAAGCACCTCAGCGGTAGTTTGTGTCTGAATGAAAAGTACTCAGGGTGAATCTCAATAAGAAGTACATGAAGATCGTACTTGTGGTCTTAGCAAGATCGGTCTTGCTAACTTGCCTTCCAAGAACGAACTTGGGGTGCAATGAGTCATGGGATTGGTCTTGTTCGGCGAGGATGCAATCAGTATATCCCTGATCTTTGGGGCGGAGCAAGAACAACATCTGGGGATTTTTACTGTCCTCTGTACTTGGGTGCTTAGTATTGGAACTGGTCCTCGGCGATGGAAGATGATGTAAAATGGGTACATGAGAACACAAGTGCTGTCAAGTGCTGCATGTTGAGATTCACCCCTAGTCTAGAACAGGGTTCTGGAATTGCTTCCGAGGAACTACAGTTGGGCCAAGTTCCTGCTGTGTGAACACGACAAAAGTCTCTGGTTCTGAAAAAAGGTTTATGTATATATTTAAGTGCCTGACAGTCCATCGCAGGGCACACTGACACCATTCACTCACACATCCACGCTTACAGGAAATTTAGTAACTCCAATTAGCCTCAGCATGTTTTTTTGTACTGTGGGGGGAAACCAGAGTGCTTGGAGAAAACCCAATGATGACAGAGGGAGAACATGCAGACTCCACACACATGGAGCTATGGCAGAGACTCGAACCCTGATCCCAGAGACCACTGCGCCACCATGCCACCCCATTATTTCTTGTTTTGTTTTACTTAAATAGATACCTTTGTTTGTGAATCACAACATGGATTGTCTTTCCCTGCATCATGCCCCACCATAACATCCATTCAAACCATGCAAAATAAGTGACTAGTTCCATGAACTCTTTATTTTTCAGGAAGATTTTAAATGTGTATTTAAGTGTTTCAAAATCGAAGACCTTAAGTTCCCTATTTTCTGTAGTATTGCCAATAACTTCCTTTTTTAAACAGTGAGGCTTATTCTTCCAAATAAATTTGTAGAGCACCTTATTCAAATCCTTAATCACATTTGCATGGCTAATGCTATTGAATCCTGCTATTTTAAAGTGTAATTAAATACATGTTAATTTCGAATTGGTGTCTATTGAATATATTAATTTACTGAAGCTTTAAACAAATCAGTGTGTATGTGGGGGTGGGAGAGCAGGGGGAGGGTGACAATATTACAGATGAAATCACTGGGTAGTTAAACAGGTAGATCGAATAAAAATAAAAGACTCAAAGGACTAATTGGCAGCCTGGACAAATATGAAAATGAATCAGACGTATTTTATATCATTCATATTTCACACATAGTACTCATAATGTCCATTAGGACAGCTGTGTTCCTGCTTTGTTAACTTGTTAGATTATGACAGCAATCTGCCGCTTGGTGGCAGTATTGTTCCAAATTTGCCGCGGAAAGTAAGGAAGTGATGGAAGAGCGAGAAGTTTTAGCGTCGGATCGTTGTCAATAAATTGAATCTGGCTATTTCAGGATGAGAGGAGGTATGTAAATCCCGTTTCGCAGCAAGTGAATTTCAAGATAACGACTGGTAGATAATGAGAGGTGCCGGTACTCTGTAAAAACAAAGAGCTGCTGTACTGTGTCCCGGTGAGTCCCGGCGAGTCCCGGCCCTCTTCAAAACGCTGGTGCAGAATGTTGTTCCAAACTGCATAACCGCATAGCTAGCTTTCAGAACACCCGTGAAATATTCCCGTTGATAAAATGCCTAAAGTATACAAGCAAATGTTCACAAATCGATTACAAGTTACAGTGCCTTAGTATGACGTCCGTGCTTTGCGGCGAGGTGCAGTGAGTTGTTTACTCTGAAGTTTGCGTGTTATACAGTCGCGGCCATGTCATACAGTAGTTACTATCTAATGCAGTGTAGTTTTCTCGTAGTGACAGAGCCGATTATATTTTATTTAACGCAAACGTTTCAGTGCTTTTCCTTAATCAGAAACGCTGTCAAACCGGTTGAAATACCCACACCCAGATCCACTATGCTTTTTATAGTTTGCTTTGGTCACGGAAAGAGTTTTGTAAGGGCTTTGGTAATTGTAGTTTTGATAATAGCTCCGCTGTCTGACCTGCAGAAAGCTTCCAGAAGCAGCTGCTGAGCGACTCCTGGTTTCTCAGAGTAGATCGCAGAATAGACTCCAGGCTCTTGGATAAACTCATCCTGGAGCTCAACCAGAGCTCCCCTCAGATACTCACATACGCAGAAGCGCATAAAGTAAGTCAACTCCTATCCTTCCGAAATACACTTAAACCTTATATTTTTCCCATTGCCTGTGGACCTCAGACTAACTAAGTTTAAATGATTTCATTTCTCATATTTGGCAAGCAAGATGGACAGATTGTTGTAAGAGCCTCCATTTGTATGCCTGTGTGTGTGTTGCAGTCATGTTAGTTGTCTGCGCAGGTGTGTAAGCCCCACCTCCCCAGGCCAGTCCTCTGTCACTCTACTTACTCCAGTTACAGAACCTGGATGTGCCCACCTGTTTGCGAATGGCTGAGCTCCTGACACACCTGCGAGGGAAGGGGGAAGAGGCCTGTCACCAGCTCTATCGGCTGCTCCATCTGCACGCGCAGGACGTGTACTTCAGCCTGCCCACACGCACCGCTCACCCTGGTCAGAACAACACTCAAAGCTTGAGCTATTCTAAGCAGTTTTTAATTGTGTTTTGGAGAAAATACTCCTAAAATTTAATGATGATATGACTCATTCTGTTCCCACTGTAGGAAACACAGAGCAAGCTCATAAATCTCCCCAGAAGCGATTTGTACTTAACAACAGGGGTAAGTGAAACCTTCCAACGGCTGATAAAATTCCTTTAGGAAACCCCAATTTATCCCATACATTCCTACCCATACTCAGACTTGCCTACACAGTCATACAAATCTGTGGACTGACCCCCTTCTGTCACCCCACAGGTCCTTGGTTTTTCTTCAGCTGCTTTGGCCTTGCTGTAGGGGGTGCTCTACTGTATTACTACAGTGGTAAGTTTTATCAGTGCAGGATTCATCAATCACCAGTATGTGTCTGAAATGGGCTTTTAGGTGAATTACACTTATTGCTCATGTAGTTAATCAGCTGACACTTTTTACCCTGAAGGACATGGCATCTCTCTGTCTTTTCAGATGGTGCCCTGTGGGATGGTGCCAGGGCAGTGTTGGCATATACAGCTCTGGGCTTGAGCAGACCAGCCACCTCGCTGTTGCTGTTATATGCAGAAAAAATGGGCAAAAATCATTAGGTTAAGCAAGGGGTCCATCCGTCCGTCTTCTGGCCGCTTCTTCGAGTCAGGGAGGCCTGGAGCCTATCCCAGGCAGTACAAGGCTGGGGAAGACGCTGGATGGATGGATGCCTGCCCTCACAAGTGAGGCAGTGGTGGGAAATATTTCTTATAAATGTATTTAAATATTCAGTTATGTTTCAGTTTATTGTTACATTTATTTGTATGCCAAAGATTTTTTAATTATACTGTATTAAACTTGTTTTTGTTTGCTTGTGTATAAAGTCAGAATTCATCGTAACAGCCTTTAAGAATGAACGGTGCTGATTTCTGCTTTTAATGACAGGGGACATTAAAATGGATGTATTATATAAATATGTATATATAAATTTTTAATCGGCCATTTTTTTTCTTTCTTGAATATTAGTTATTATACATCTGGGATTTATTACCTGTGTTTTTAACAGCTAAAGTCATGTTCCACTGTAATAAAGGTAGCTGATTATGAGAAAGACCTTGGTGTGTATGTTGATGCTTTCATGTCCCACTCTTGCCAGTGTGAGGAAGCAATTAAAAAGGCCAATAGGATGTTGGGTTATATCTCTAGGTGTGTGGAGTTTAAGTCAAGGGAGGTAATGCTACCATTATATAATTCCTTGGTAAGACCCCACCTAGAATATTGTGTGCAGGTTGGTCACCATACCTTAAAAAAGACATTGCTGCCTTGGAAAGGGTGCAATGTACAGTAGGGCTACAAGAATGATTCCTGGTCTTAGAGGAATGTCTTATGAGGAGAGGTTAGCTGAGCTGAATCTGGTTAGCCTTGAGCAATGGAGACTGAGGGGGGACATGATCCAGGTATATAAGATTCTAACAGGTCTGGATGCTGTTCAGCCAAATGGCTGTTTCAATATTAGTTTAAATACTAGAACTCGTGGCCATGGAAATTTGCGGGAGAACATTTTAAAATGAATTTGAGGAAGCACTTCTTTACACAGCCTGTAGTTAGAGTATGGAATAGTCTTCCTG
>JAODJU010000130.1:10313690-10333964 GCA_026776725.1 Gnathonemus echidnorhynchus
GTCGTAATGTGTGTAATGTGTGTGTAATGTGTCGGTGTACTGCTGCTGGAACTAAATTTCCCGGAGGGACCTTCCTGAGGGATTAATAAAGTACTATCTATCTATCTATCTATCTATCTAGTCCTAATTGTCCCAGTATTGTAAATCTTTAGTGTTTTCCTACTGTTTATGCTGGCTATGTTTCCTAGTTTCTTTGCTTATTAGTTGTTGTGACTTTCACCTGTTGTTCGTTGCCCTGTGCTTTCATTGATTGGTTAATTTGGGTATTGTTCCTAGCTGCCCTGCATCGTATCTTGTCCGCCTATTGTGTATTTAAGTGCCTGCTCCTGTTCTGTTCTCCTGTCAGTTATTGTTGAACTTCTTTTGTGTTGTTGCTCTGTTTGGTGTTTCTAGTTCTGCTCTCTCTCTCTCTCTCTGTTGCTCTTTTCCCTAGTTATTACCTTTTGATATTTTGTATTAGTTCTTGTTTCTCTCATTTGCTTTTGACCCCACAAGGTCATTTTATTTTGTGGTTTACCCTTTGATGTATTTTGTTTAATAAACCCCTTTGCCTTGGACCCGCATTTCCCACCTGCACCACGCCCTGCGTCTGTGACTATCTGTGTGTATTATTATTATTACTGATGTTGTCTGGAAATCTGAGTTATCTATATAAAAATCCAAAATAATTCGGCTCATCAGATGCTCAGAATTAACCTGTTTTTTTTAAAAATGTATTAATGTAGGGCCAAATGTTTCCATATTTAGAGTTTTTCCTCAATTGCTTTGGCACATTTCATGAAATATATTTAACATTCTCAAGACTATAAGACCATTTCTCAAAACAGTTTATGCATATAGCACAACACTATGGTTTAGCTGCCAAAGCGTGTAAATAACCCAAAACAATTAACTCATGTTTCAAAATCAAACAGTTCCATCAATGAATTAGTCAGTGCCTCCTAAATGAAAAGTATAGTCAGCATTGAAATGTCAGTGTAAGTGTGCACCTGAGCTCCAAAGTTCTGAATGTTATTCTTTTCCTGCTTTATCAATGTCAAAGTCTCAGTTTTTCTTCAGGAAACTGATACTTGTTCATATCAAAGACACCAGTTTCAAAATTTCAGGGCTCTACTGTACATTGCAGTATGTAAAAGTTTACTGACAAGAGAAAGCACTCAAATGAGCATGTAACTTCTTCAGATCTCAAGACACAGTGCAATAGCAAACAAAACAGCAAAATGGCAGTACAAGAACAACAAATTCATATACTGTGGAAACCAAAAACACAACGATGCCTTATCATTGCAATTTGTTATATATATTTTAGAATAATTTTGAAAGCTTGGTTAACTGTTTTGCATGCGGTGGCTAACACAAAGATCACATACATATGTAGTTTTGGGTGTAAAATTATTACAGTGGGAAACTACATATATAATCTTTTTTGACCAACAAGACTAAAGCAACTGGAAATAGTGCCAAATGATGAGACTTATACAAAATTATTTGCATATATGTATTAAAACGTTTGTGTGAAGCAATAAGAAATGTTCTGACATTATGGTGTGGGAATTACACTTGTTGTTTTGCAAATGTTAATTGTCATTTGAGAATCGAGAAAAACTTTACGAAACCAACTCTTTGGCTGTGTATTGGGTTGTGTGACCCCCACACACCGGTGAACGAACTGAATGGTGTCGCCCAGATGGACCCCTGTGCTGAAAGCGGTATGGTCAGAAAACGTGCAGTTTTATTGGATGAGAGTGGTTGCTAGGGGCGTGGGTCCTATGTAGAAAAAAGATGTGCTGTACCAGTGCATTATTGTCTTTATGACAATGTGAAAGATCCCGGTGCAGATGGAGTCTGTAACTTGCAAAAGGGTATTGTTTTATAATGTCCATATTATACTTCACGTTTGTGAACCTTAAAAATGTTCTTTTATATAAAAAAGAGCGTTACAAATTGTTCAGTTCAGCTCCGGGACAGAGAGAGAGGATTGTGCATGTGCGCAGGTTCATTTCGCTGCATGAATATTTATTTTAGTTAAAATCGAGTACAATGATTTATGAAACTGCTGAATCACGACAGTTTAGGGCTTTTGTTACCTCGCCACGCTGGCATTGTGCTAGAACTATGGCTTTCTACCCTTCAGTGTGCTAGTAATATTATTTCGTGGTTAGGTGCATTATGAAGATCAAATAATATTAATGAAAAAATTAATGAGTCTACTGTATTTTTTACAGCTTTATGCAATATTTGGAAAATCACATTAAAAATAGACGCATCGTCATTGTGCTTACGGTGTGCTAATGGTTTTGTAGCGATGATGGCAGACTGCGTCAGCACACGCCAGCACTGCAGCTACTCATTCGGCCTCTGGAAGAAGATCGTGCTGTCAAGAGTACATCAGCAATAAAAACGTTCTCAACTGGCACCAGATATGGAGTCAGGGGGCGTAACCAGTATAGATCCCAAGCTGGAATACACATCTTCATCTGTTTCCAGTTCACACCTGGACGTGAACACTAATGATGTCTTAAACGGGAGCATCAGTGATAGCAACGTCAACTACATCAGCAATGCAGCAACACCTAAAGGAGGAAGCGACCCCAGCGTGTACCTTTCTTCAAATTATCAAGGACTTCTCCGTCAAAGGTTTGTCAGGAAGAACCTGTGGCTGTCCGATTCTGACGACCAAACGTCTGAAGCCGCTGAATGTGACAATATCAACAAGCCCGTGAATGGGAACATTGACAGGACACGTGGGACGCGCCGGGAGACGTCGAGCACCGAGAGCCAAGGCGCTCACAAGCACAGTGCCACGGAGAGTGTGAGCGCTGACGAAGACAAGGAACGCAGTGACACTGATCACAAAGTCCACGTCGCCGCCTCCGACCATGAGAGCAGCACCGGCAAAGCGGTCAGCGATGAGAACGAGGAGGAGGCGGAGATGAAAGCCGTCTCCACCTCACCAAGTGGCAGGTTTCTCAAGTTTGACATTGAGCTTGGGAGAGGATCCTTCAAGACCGTCTACAAGGGTCTGGACACGGACACCTGGGTTGAAGTTGCCTGGTGTGAACTGCAGGTATTCAGTGTTTATTCAGTGTGCATGACAACTATATCAAATATATAGGAAACTGAAAATATAGGAAACTGAAAAGTTTTAAAGTGAAATGTACACAATGGAATTGAGTGTTCATTTAACATTGTCCTTGTTCAGCATTTGAGTCTGAGTTTTAGGGAAAATGGGATTTATTCCTGGTTTGGTATTGAAGGATATCACTTAACCAGTGGTTAGCAGATCTAGTTATGAGTGACAGTTGTGTTGTTGGTTTTAGCCTCATTTGACTCTCATAGGTTTAGGCAGAAAAATTATAATTCTAAGTGTTTTTCTTATGGGCTGTAACTTTTCTTTTTTACTATTACATAGTCACATAGCTCAGCTAAGGCTTGTTGGAAACTTAACAAGTGGCATGTCACCATTTTACGACACAAAGGATAAATCCTCTGAAAATCTCCTAATACATTTTACGTGCTTTACAGTTTAGGTAGGCGTACAATTCAGGTACACTTTCTGTTATTTCTGTGAAAGAAGTGGATTAAAACAGAGTGAGATTAGTGCATAGTTTCAGTGATTTTCCTCTTTTATTGCAAGTTTAGAGCCATGTGACTCCTACACTCCTGTGAATCACAACACACTTGTTCTTCATTTGAGAGGAGGTAAAGAGTACCTTCTTTCCAAATAAGTGGAAAATTTTTTACCCATGCCACACGTGCCTTTCTTGAGGCTCAAAATGTTTTTAAAAACCTGTTCAATTTTGGGGTGCTTATCTCATGAAGGTCAGAGTTTTATATACATGTAATGTATATGAATTTTATTATAACAAACTGACTTGTTACTCCAGGCCCTTCACTGGTTTTTAATAACCAAAATAAAATGCAGTTCCTTGAGAAAGGAAACTTAGATTTATGCAAAAGTTGAATTTTGAAAATGTGCTCTTTCTGAGAGCTGAGCCATGTACTTGTAATAGTAAAAATGTTAGAGACAGTAAGAAGATTCTCAGTTATGTTTTTTTGCTACCCTGGTGAAGGAAATGTACAAATGTGCTTACATGCACTGTCCTGCTCTTCTATGGATGCATAAGAGATATAGATACATTTTTGTGAAACAACTGAACAATGTAACTCTCCTTCAGGGGTATCACATTACTTCAGTAGCAGTTGTCTCTCTCTCTCTGGCTTATATAATGATTTTCTCCTCTAAACCGAGGATTTAGCCTATAGTTTCATTCGTAGACTGTGTAACTGTGCAGTTGAGAATATCCAGGTCAGTGTGTTCGGGATGTGCAGATGGATTATCAGAGAATACCCCATGATATGGACTGAGAATTTAAAAAAGTTATTAATTGAGGGTTATCTTTATTGGATAGGGAAACTAAAGTTTAACTAGATAAGGAGAGACTTGTCTCACTTGTGAGGTGAAGCAGTAATTGAATGAATAAATATCTGTTTCACTGAGATAAATAATTGGAGTATCATAAAGGCAGGGTTTATCACTGTGGTTCATTTGTATTCTCCTCGCTCTGTAACTCTGAGGCTGATCTAGGTCTGAAGCAGTGACGTCAAGGATTTAAGGACATCAGTGCTAGTACCTCATACTGTGGATATTGTGAAAGTGGGAGTCCTTTAACACAGCTGGCTATGAGAGATGATCTTGCCCTGTTTGTTTCCTGCTAGGAATACACAGCAACAAAGTAACCCACTGTGCTTCATCAGATTATGTCATTATCTCTGTCTTCTGGACCACTTATGGGCTGAGATCTGTTCACAGTTGCTGTGTATGTAGGCACGTTTTATCTCAGTATTCTCCATAAATACATCATTGCTAAGAATGGTAGAGTGGTTATTCCCATGGACACAAGTCTGTGGAAACCCCGGCTTTAACATTGTAAAATTGGGTCTTTTTAGATAAGGCAATGTTCGATAACATCAAAGGAAAAATTAGGTGTTATCATGTGGATTTACACAATGCAGGCGTGATGTTCCATGTATTGAAACTTGACTGCAGCTGAATAATTCTGATGGTAGCTTTCTCATGTAAGGCTTGATATCCTGCTCACTTGCCCATATAAAAATCTTGCTGACAAAGAAGTGATAGTGCTGTGTTCCACCCTTGTGAAACTAAGGGACTGCAGCTCTTTTGCAAATGAAACTTCTAGTTTGAGGTCCTGCCTCAGTCTTTTTACCACAGAGAGGGAAGCGTTCCAGTAGCAAGCTTTCATTCCTAAAACATAAAAACTATTGTCTATGATGTCACAATATAGGTTCATTTTCAGCTTTTTCTTTCTTTTCCACACAGATTTTGTGCAAAAATGCATGCAGTGTTGTTATGTTCTGCATGTGTCGTGGTCACTGTAAGAGAAGTTTCTCCTGGTACTTCATTTCCATGATCCAGAAACATAGATTTAGATGAATTTGTGCCTCTGAACGTACAAAAGACCCCTGTTGGTGATTTTATGCACCCCGTTCACATCTCATTCTTCAAATGTTTTTTATTGCCATAACTGATTGGGGAGCTATATGTGATATGTCTCCCTCCTATCACAGCACCATTTCACTTATATGCTTATATATAAACAAACGAATTGCATGGTTACAACATTCAGCATTTTGTGACCAGTCACAATGACAGTATACAGTTGAATATTTTATATATATAGCTAAAGACACAACAACTGAAATAATGGAGATGGCATTGTACGATTAAGCATTTTCTGTAGTGGCAAACAAGGGATTTCGTTGGCACAGATACCACTTATGAAACGTTTCAAAGTATTGGCCCGTGAATGTTTGTAATTCATTATATCTGGCCCACTGTTCTTTCATTTTCTACACAATCAAAAATAATGTAATGTAACTGTGTTGAATGAGATCACATAGGGATATAAATCGAGATTTAAAAACGATTAATTGTGTAGCTATAAAGGCAAAGTACTTCGGTTTCTGAAATGTGTTTCAGTTACTAAACTTAAATCTTTAGTTACAGTGCTGCTGAATTACTGCATCTGATTCCTTAATTACCAAAGTTCCGAATTTATCTATGGGAAACCAAAGCAGAAAATACAATTCTGAAAAATACAAAAGATTGCAATCGAAATATGAAGAATCTGACATGTCCACCCTGTCCCAGGATCGCAAGCTGTCCCGGGCAGAGCGGCAGCGTTTCAAGGAGGAAGCTGAGATGCTGAAGGGCCTCCAGCACCCCAACATTGTGCGCTTCTATGACTTCTGGGAGTCTGCAGTCAAGGGCAAGGGGTGCATTGTGCTGGTGACTGAGCTGATGACGTCTGGAACGCTGAAAACGTGAGCCTTCTCTTCATCTTTTGCAGTGTAATGTCTCTGCAGATCCAGGAAAGGTCTGCACACTGACAAGAGCACATCTATGGACTGAAAGTTCTAATTACCATCAAGGCTGCCAAGTCATGGCATCTTTGATTTCTAGTTTGGTCACTTATTTTGAGGCAGCTGCATTTGTTTTGTAAAACAATCCTGTTACAGACTCTACAAGGATAATACCATGGTTCTGGTGTTGTCCTTAAGTGACCTTGTGTCCATATTGGTAATTACATCTCTGCTTCTGTGACCTCAAAGGTACCTGCGCAGGTTCAAGCTCATGAAACCCAAGGTGTTACGCAGCTGGTGCAGACAGATTCTGAAGGGCCTGCATTTCCTACACACCCGGACCCCGCCCATCATCCACCGTGACCTTAAGTGCGATAACATCTTCATCACGGGCCCCACGGGCTCCGTCAAGATCGGAGACTTGGGTCTGGCGACACTCAAGAGAGCCTCATTTGCGACAAGTGTCATAGGCAAGCTGTCGGAATTATAATTTTATATTCCATCCTGTTCTTTTTATGGCATTTATCACGGATCAAATTTTCTGGTAATATCAGGCCATATGTACTGTGGCTTGGACAATGGTTTGGAACTTTCTAGAAATCAATAAGTTGTAAAAATTGTATATGGGGTTCATTTTGTATGAAACTAGTTTCAGAGATACTGAAAGTAATATCATATTTGAAATGACAAAAAGCACATTAATCATTTTAATTTCCAAGAGTTAAACCACTGTGTTGGTGGCATGTAGGTCTGGGTTGTGCGTCTGAATCAGAAGATTGCCAGTTCAAATCCCCTGACTGGAAGAGTGATGTCACTGTTGGGCCCTTGAGCAGGGCCTTTATACTCAGTTGGTCTAGGAACTTGCTGCTCTCTCATCCTTACTTATAAATTGCTTTGGACAAAAGTATTGACTTATTTTTTATGAATATTTGTTGGAAGCAGTTTCTTGAAGGGGAGGCCCTGCTTTTATCATGCCCTTCCCAGGAACCCCGGAGTTCATGGCCCCAGAAATGTATGAAGAGCACTATGACGAGGCTGTGGATGTCTACGCCTTCGGCATGTGCATGCTGGAGATGGCCACCTCGGAGTACCCTTATGCTGAGTGCCAGAATGCAGCGCAGATATACCGCAAGGTCACCAGTGTGAGTAGAGCTGTGCTTGTGCCTTACAAGAACCAGGCGTGAGTGTGTGATTTATCTACATTAGCCTGCATGCCCCTAGTCGCATCTGCGTTTCACTTGCATCTGTAATTCAGCGTGGATCTCTGATTACATGAAAGTATTTTTCAAGTATTTTTAGGGACATTGGTTTTTTCATCAAACAGCCTGCTCCTACAGACTGAATCCATACAGCTAAGAGACAGGGTCAGGCGGTTCACCTGCTGTGTGACTAAGCAGTAGAACAGCTAAAACACCTGATCTAAGCAATTTCAAATGCAATGTTAATGTTTAGTCCCAGATGTGGTGGTTTCAGAATCTCAGAAACAACCACCCTTTTGAGATTTTCACGCAGTACACTGTACAATGAACAAAAAGCATCACGCCAGAGTAAGTTCTTTGGAGAAAAACACCTTGTTAATGAGAGAGGTCAGGGGAGAATAACCAGGCTTGTTGAAGTTAATACCAAGGCTATGAAATGCAAGAATAACAACTTAGTACATCAGTAGTGTGCAGAAAAGCCTCTCCTAACACATAAATTATTAACACCTGAAATGGTTTGGGAGATAAACAGGGGACTTAGCCAGTATTACGCAGGTGGCCACTGAGTGTATACAGCATATATGTGATTGTTATATTGATTAGTTCACTGAATAAGACATTTGTTTAAGGACAGAAGGATAGTTTTTGGTCTCATTCTCATTCTGTCTGACTTACAGTAGTGTTTTCTAATATGTTAATGGTTTATTAATTTAGGTCTGTTTCCTTTCTTAGACTTAGAATAGTAATTGCAATGAAGTTGCTGCCAGTCCTGACCCGATATCAAAGATCAGAATCTGGGCTGATCCAGGAATTTTTTAACTGATTGGTATCGGCTACCTCAGCTCAATTTGAAGGCTGATCCCTTTGATTTCTTGTGTATGCCTAATTTATGTCAGTTGCACAGATTGTAAGGTTCCGTCACATGCTGCAGTAAGCAGGAAGCACATGGGCTGAAATGACTAACTATCGAGATGACTGGCATGTACAAATTCTATAAAATGGAAACTCAGATTGGCCCAAAAGCTACCTGCAGTGTTTGAAATGACAACCCTTTGAGAGGAGGTAGCAACAGAGTGTCATTTAAAGCAACAAATCTAATGAAGCACTTCCCAAAACATCATAAGGAATAATATTGATAAGGCTTTCTTATGAATGCTCTGATGCCTACTGCACGTGCATGTATATTTAAATATTTATTAAAAGATCAGATCAGGTCTCACAATCAGAAGATATATTTGAATGCTTTCCTATCATTTATGTGATCTTTGTGCCTTTGTGGTGTTTCTCTAGGGGGTCAGGCCTGCCAGTTATGATAAGGTCACTGACCCTGAGATCAAGGAGATAATCGGGGAATGTATCTGCCATCGTAAGGACAAGAGGTCAGGAGTTACTATAAAGTTTATTTCTATATAAAGCCCTTTTTAAAAAAACATCTTAATGAGACTGCTGGCTTTTCTTTTAATGCAGGTCTTTGTTGTAATGATTAAATCTTTAATGGCCACTGTAGGTTCTCTATCAAGGACCTTCTGAGCCATGCCTTCTTCGCGGAAGACACAGGGCTGAGGGTAGAGCTGGCCGAGGAGGACGACGGCAAGAAGTCGTCCATTGCTTTGAAGCTTTGGATTGAGGATCCGAGAAAGCTGAAGGGCAAGTACAGGGAGAGTGGAGCCATTGAGTTCACGTTCGACCTGGAGAAGGAAGTCCCAGAGGGTGTAGCCCAAGAGATGGTGAGTTTGTTACAGCAGCACTGATACTCTGTGTCTTTCATCTTCAAAAACATTACACTGGTCTTATGATAATGGGGCATGGATTTAAGAGGTCTACAAAGTATCTCAAAAAAATTATTCATTAAGCCATAAATGAAAACAATGGTAATAATAAATAGAAAAGGAAAAATTATATCTAGAACTAATCACATGCATCTAGATATACCGGTCACTAATCAAAGGAAGTCTTTCTCCAGCAAAAGGTTCTCAAAGGGCTCTCATTATAATGAAATATGTTTCTCATTGCAACGATACATAAATTACCTCATTATAACAAGATATGAGATGTGAAATTATCTGGTTAAAATGAGAAAGGCTTGCATGGTAATGTAATGCTGATTTATCTTGATTTATCTGATTAAAATGAGAATCAGACAATTTAGTTAAATGACAAACATTTCTTTTTACAACCTAATGGGTATGTTATGTCATGTTGATTTGTTTGCATGATTTGATCAAGTTTTACTTTATGCCGAGGACGAGACTGCGGTCAAGCCATCTGCACATAGTTTGCCTGTGTGCAAATACTTTTACAGTAGTAAATTTATTTGCTCAGATCTTTATAATAAGGAATAGTGTGTCTCCCATTCAAACCTGAGAATAATCTTCTATGTCCAAGAGGTAGCCACACAAAACTTCACCTAATTGTAACCTGAAGTTTAGGGGTTAGGCTGAGGAACAGCTTCTTCCCCAACACTGTCAATGTGCTCAGTGGTAACTTTCAGTGTTGATTCCCCACCTCACCCCTCCACACATAACTTGGTTCCTTGACTGAACACTGTTTTTGTTTGCACCAACTATTCATTTTGCACATTGTGCATCTCCAGTTTGCATTCACAATATGGCATCTTATCATACTGCTTAATGTCTATTTTACAGATAATTTATGTGTGTGTATGTGTATATATATATATATATATATATATATATATGTGTGTGTGTGTGTATGTTTAATCTGCACCTGGTTAGATGTTAACTGCGTTTCACTGGCTCTACACCTGTACTCAGCACACTGACAATAAATTATCTAATCATGGTCATTCCAATCTATGTACCACTGAGCCTCCATGAAATGTTTTTCTCACTATAATGAGATGCTTATCTCATTATAACAAGAAACTGGGCAATTTTTATTTTTTTCACTGTGGCAAAAGTATGCTGTTGGTCTCTGATGTTCAGAGTGGACCCTGTTTGTTCTGTAAGATGATGTGTCTTGATCCAGCCAGCCTGCAGTTGTCCAGTCATAATCTGTTCTTGGTTTAATAGCAGTGTACGTTCATGTGCTTGTGTCTGTGTGTTTGCACCAATTTGTCAGAGTACTAAATGAGAACAGAAAGATCAAAGTGTCCTTTAATGCAAACCACCAAATTTCCTACATATTCATCCAGTTTCTTCTCTACCACTGGTTGGGCCTGATGTAAGTTTTTTGCATTTTTTCATTTCGTTGTACTTTCCGCTGCATTGCTTAGCAGAAGTGTTTTCTTGGCAGGTGGAGTCTGGCCTCTTCCAAGAGAGTGACGTCAAGGCTGTGGGTAAGTCGATCCGCGACCGGGTGTCTCTAATCCGGTGGAGGCGGGAGCGTGCGCTGTCTGCAGAAGAGGGGGATAAGCAGAAGGATGGAGGCAGTACGCCCTGCCGCAAGGTCCCTTGGGAGACAAGCCCCCCTACTGTGCCTGACCCCCAAGAGCCAATGGCTGACCAACCAGCTGGCATACCCTACATTACTTGTGAGTACAATGTTACCAAGCACACATACATATTTCTTACATGTACTTATGTATATATGGTTTTTACTTGGGATGTCTTTTATTAAATGTCTCTTGTTGAGGTGGGACAGGTGTCTCTGTCTAACTGTTTTGTATGTTGCACATTACATCTCACTTCCTCTCTTCCTGTTTCGCCAGCCCCTTCAGACAGTGCCATGGACAACGGCCTTGGCTTCACTGTGCAGACAGACGTGAATGCCGGACAGCACAGCTTCAACGTGATACAGCCAGACCCCAATACCTGTCAACACGTTTTCAGCACAGTACAGCCGGATGCCAACGCTGGTCAGCAGATCTTCAGCACAGTACAGCCGGATGCCAGCGTTGTTCAACAGAGCATCAACACAATACAACCAGATGCCAGTGCTGGTCAGCACAGCTTCAGTACAGTACAGCCAGATGCTAACGCTAGTCAACATGTCTACAACACGATACAACCAGGTGCCAAACCTGTTCAACATGTCTTCGACACAATACAACCAGATGTGAGCGCTAGTCAAAATGGCTTCAACACCATGCAGCCAGATACCATCTCCAGTCAGCATGGCATCAGCATGATTCAGCCAGACACCAACACTGGTCAACACAGTTTTAACATGATGCAACCAGATACCAACGCTGGTCAGTACAGTTTCACCTTCATGCAGCCGGATGCCCGTTCTGCTCAAAACGTACCCTGTCTGTCCCAACAGGAGACTCTTTTTCCTTCTGTCTCATCAGTCTGTATCCCTTTAGCCTCTGAGCTCCGGCAGCAGCTCCCAACCCGGATGCAACAAAATCTCTATCAGCCGCTGTCGACCCAGCTATTCCAGGAATCCTACCACACACTCCCAGCTCAGATACCCCAGGGGGCCTTCCAGACACTGCAGACAGCCCAGCTACATCACGTTCAATATCAGGCTACATACCAGACACTCCAGGGGTCCCAGCAGCCTCCCTCAACCCAGCATTGCCAGCGTCCATATCAGCAGCCTCCCAGTATAGTGAACCAAGGGCCCTACCAGTCACCTTTGTCCCAGTTGGGACCCTATCAGCAGAATCCTGTTGTGAGTTGTGACACTTTCTACTTTCTGAATTATGCCACTCTTTGTCTCGTATTTTTTGACCATTTGACAGATAGTTAGGCAGTAGAACCCTCAGAAAACCCCAGTAAGTTTAGAAACTCTTTAGAAAGTGCAGTTATTGAGAATTTACCTGTAGACTACAAGTGTAACCAGGGAACCGACTGAAAACCTAGAAACCCCTAAATTGCTACTGCACTTCTTTAATCTCTTATTGTTTTGGCATTTCTTGGGGGGTAAGGGATCTGTGGCCATGTCATGGTTAGCAGAGTGTTCAGCTGCTGGGCCCTAATTGCTATGGAGAATAACAATAATGTAAAAATGCTTTTTATTTTTAAGAAATCACCCCTTTTGCATTCCAGCCCGGCACAATGTTGACTCCAGAACTGGCTACATCAGTGCTCTCCACAGAGGATCCCAGCCAGGTCTATCAACAGACCCGAGCGTCTGTCCCACCTGCAGCACCCACGGAGCACCATGCCCTGCCACCCATCCTGCAGGTGAGGTGTAGCTGCAGTGTTTCCCCAAGGTTTACAGCTTTGGGGGGGGGAGAAGAACATTTCTAGAGCCTCTTGATATGGGAAGTCAGAAACGTCTGGCCCATTTATTGCGATCTGAATGCAGGCTGCAAGATGGTCTACTTGCAGCCTATTGCGGATGTTTGTCTTGACCTGCAAATACATTAACTGTTAGGCTTTTAAAGTGATAGCTGATAGCTTAAAATAGTGATAGTTTACAGCAGAAAATCCCAATATGAAACGCATTTATTACCCTGTTCATGGTTGAGAAGTGTTGCCATCTTCACCACCCTGGGAGAGTTTAAAAAACGCAGATATTTTTGTCTGCTTTTCAGGTGGTTGATGCGACATATTTTCCGACGCGCGCTCTCTGTCCACTGGGGGGAGTGTGCTGTGCTCACCTGTGTGTGCGCATCGGGCCAGAACTCCGCCATGCGTGATACAGAGAGCAAAGGAGAATTGTAAACGCGCGACCGTGTAGACACAAAAATGCTGTTGTGTGCATAAGATAAATAACATAAGGCTATTTAGTTTGTTTAATAATCCAGTTCAATTCAGTTTTATTTTATTTATATTGCACTTTTAACAACAGTCATTGTCACAAAGCACTTTACATTTAACCGGCCAGAACCCCACCAAGCAAGCCTGAGGCAACAGTGGCAAGGAAGAACTCCCTCTAGCAGGAAGAAACCTTGAGAGGAACCTAGACTGGGAAGGGGACCCCATCCTCCTCTGGGCGACCGGGGAGCATGAAACTGCATTTACATTGACATTAATTTGAGTCTATATAGTTTTAAAGTCCTAGTTGGTTTCAAGTAGTTCTCTCCAAGGAGTCCAGGTGAGGGTTCAGGCGATGTAGTGTAGCTCAGGATCAGCTTGGAAAAGAGAAGATGGAGAAGAGTTATTGCCGTACACCTAACCTAACCTCCAGCAGTACTAAAGTAATTATGGCAGCCTGGCTGAAAGAGAGACCTGAAAGGAAGCACAGACATGAGGGTTTCCAGGGGTTTTGGCGTCAAGCCAAACTACCATCAACAGCTTAAGTGATCGGCGAGAGCGACAGGACAACAGCACCAATCCCCCCTTTCACCTGTAATCTCAGATCACCATGAACCTCCAGATCTCCCATTCACCTTAGAAAAGGGGATTTTACTATCCAAAAGGACTGGCTAAAGAGGTACGTCTTAAGCCTGGACTTAAAAGCAGAGATTGTGTCTGAGTTCCAAACACTAATAGGAAGTTTATTCCATAACTGTGGTACGTTATGAGCAAATGCTCTTCCCCCAAAAGTAACGTTCTTTATTCTCAGTATGAATAGAAGACCTGCATCTTGCGATCAAAGCGTACGATTTGGAATGTAGTTGCAAATGAGGACAATAAAAGGACAATGTATAGACCTGTTCTATAGGAAAGGTAACCTTAAATGAATTCTGTTGTGATCTGGAGCTATATAGAAAATAAAATTAAATAAAATTAACTTGACCTTCAAGGGGGGTGGGAGATGCTGTTGGGGGGGCAGGGAAACACAGCTCAGTGGAACAAGGCAAGCTCTGCAGAGGAAGTGCAAAGAAATGTTGATATAAAGGAAGTAAAAGCCTAATATTTCTTCTTCTTAGGATGGATGTATGGCATTTCTCCACAGTCACTTACAGAAGCATTCAGGTTCTAAAATATAGCAGATAAAATTATTGCAGAAATTCAGGTATGTTTCGAAATCGAAAATGTTCAGCAACACAAGCCATCATTCTGATGTTAGTGGCTTGGATGCAATCAAACCATAGGAAGTGTACATGGCTTTTGTTTTGTCACTCATTTATTACTTATAATTAAATTATTTGTGATTGGCTCAAGTGGATAATTATGAACTACAATACTACCCCCACTTTTAAACTTTAAACTTGACCTTGATACCCCAGTGTCTGGTGGACAGCCTCTTCACTTCACAGGTTCCACATGCAATTTCTGACCTTGCTAAGTGTCACATCTAAGCAATTCTAGTTACTGATCAAGCAGTGTGGAAGCCTGTTACACTGAGTAATGGAAGTGGATCCGGATGGGGTGTAATCCGTTACAGGGTGCACAAACACACAAGGTCATAGTTGATTTGAATAAAGTGCTTTAGTGTTGTTGGAGGAAACCAAAATGTATAACCCTGCACATTTCTCTCACACTGAACTGCGGCTGGATGCAAATGCCTATGGGTGTAAGGTGACAGGCCTATCTGCTGAGTCACCGTGCTCACTTCTGATTGTCCATCCATCTTCCAACCACTGATCCAGACAGGGTCACCGCAGGGCTTGGAGCTTCTCCCAGGCAGCACACGGACATGATGCCACTTAGCCTCTCTTTGGACTGTGGGTGGAAACTGGAGTAACCAGAGGAACTGTACACGACATGGGGGAAAGCACACACACACACACAAAACACAGACCTGTATTCATATCTTTGTGGGAACTCTCCATTCATTTCTATGGTAAGAATCCTAATCCCATCAGTGACAACCTTAACCCCTACCCAGCCCTAAACTTGACAATAAGTACCGAAACGAAATACAAGACTTTTGGCATTTTTAGTTTTTTACAGTATATTGCTGTCACAGATGTTAATAAAAAGGAGTTTCACCTTGTGGGGACATGAAAAAAATGTTCCCCCACAGTCAAAATGACATTATCACATGGCTACACAATGAAATTTATACATGATGCACAACTCCTCCCCCCCTGCACAGTGTGGATTCAGACCCCCAGTGTTTGAGATGTAAAGCTGTACTGCTACTTGTGTGCTGCCATCAATCTCTGAGGTTGTTGATCAAGAAGATCTATGATGAACAAGATGACTTAGGAAGATTGGCATATGGCTTCTGAAGAACTGGTCCCATAGGCCTGTGTGTGTTATTCCAGAGTAAAGTGGGCTGCTGTTAAGACTCAGCTGGACAGTATCTGGAGTCTGAGAAGATTCTTCAGACCAATATGTGTGGCTTACTTGTAATTTTCCCATTCTTGAATTTCCAGATTCCTCCATCATGCCTTGTTCCAGCAGAGGGCATTCTTGCTGGAGGTGAACAGTTCCCTGGTCCTCCTACTTCTCTCCACCACAGTGTCCCCAGCAGTACGGCTCCACCCGCCCCCACTCCCGCCTCTGCCCCCATAGTCTCTAAGGACCTCCACATGGTGGAATCGATCATGCAGCTTTCAGCATCCATACCTGTCCAGTCAACCCCAACCTTCATGCCCACACAGCAGTTGTCTGCTTCTCCACAGCAAATCCCAAACACAGCAGGTCTCACCATGGGCTCCACCAGTACGCCAGCCTGTCCTCAGATACTTAACACAACAGCCCCTACTCAGCCTGAGCATGTCGCTTTTATTCCAGAGCCTTCTGAGCAGGTGAGCTCTTCCCCGCTGTATCTCTAACAACATTAAGATGATGAGTGATGAATTGGCGAGGAATAGTTGAATGAAATATTAATTATGAAAGGCAGAGATAAACTGACAAATGGATAATGGACACATAATGATGAATGGAAGACCACTAATGATATTCAACGTTGACAATGGATAGTGATGCAATTGTAGCCCTTATAATCAGGTTTGCATTTTCAGATCTTAGCTGGATCACAACCTCCCGATCCAGAGCCCAGCTTGTGGCCTGAAGTTCTATCTCCAGCTGGACCAAAGCTGAACCTGAACCTAGCCACTGCAATACAGTGCAGCACCACTGCAATGAATGTCAACCAGGCACTGGATTTGCAGAATAACAACAGTCTGCCAGCAGCTCCCCCAGCTGAGGTAGCATCACAGCCCAGTGTGGAGGTAATATTCACGTGTTCAACAATACTGTGCAAAGTCAAGGTCAGAGTAAATGCTTTAAACCATTTACCTGGCTAGTAACTGTATATTTGCTCAGAAAAAAACTTTAACAGAATATATGCATATGAATATAATACAATAAAGAAGAACAATAACTTCTTCTGTTCTTCCAAAAGTTACTGATATCTTGTTGGATGGACAGAAGAACACCGCTTCAGTTCCCAAGCCTCTCCTCAGGGCCACCACAACCATTCCATGAACTAGATAAATTTTTCTACATTTTACGTCATTTAAATATGTTTGTTTGACTGCACAGTACTGTATTTGTAGACACCAGCGGTCACCCTTTACACATCTCGATCCTCACATAAACCCACTCCCATCCTCTCACAACCCTAACTAAGCCCACCCCCAACCTCTCACTCGCAGCCTTACATGAGCCAACCTGTAGTGTTTTAGGGAAAGACACTAGACCTGTTAGAAACCAAGGTCACATTTTCTTTTCAAAACTCGGCAACACTTTACTTGAAGCAGTCTACATAAGGGTGACATGTAACCATCATAAGAATGACATGACACATTAATGACACATTACTGATGTTTATGACTGTTGTCATAATGTGTCATTCAGTTCCAAAAACCGAATGACACATTATGACAACAGTGATGTTTATGACAACAGTCATAAATGTGCATGACATGTCATGTTATTCTTACAACGGTTACATGTCACCCTTATGTAGACTGCTTCAAGTAAAGTGTTACCTGAAACTCCTGTCGGGCACTGTCTCTTTAAGGCACGAAAGCATGACACATTATCATCAGGGTCAGTGACCTTGTCATAGCTGGCACTTACATAATATTTACTCCCCCTCTCCAACTAAACAAAATCAAACATGACAAATCCAACAAACTGGAGTCGCCTTGTGGTTTGAGATGCCATACACTGTATCAACTAATCAACTAATAATACAATTTTAATATGGGTGAGCACAAAAATAATGATCATGCCCAGAGCATTAAAGGAACTACACAGGGTACAAAATCCCTCAGATAACCTTCAAGGAGTCTTCATTGTGGACTCAACTGAATGTGTGGCTGGGTTTTGAGGGGGCTGAATTTTGGGTTAAAATCATTGTGCGTCTGGTTCCATTGGCTCCATAGGGAAGTCCCAATCACCTGCTGATGAAGGGGAACCAGCATGAACATGTGTGCTAGGCAATGCTGGCATTGCCACCTTACGGAGGTGGCTAACATGCCATCAAGTTCCATCCGAAAGCCAGAGGAAGTCCCCATCGAGCAAAGAGCATGTCTAAAAAGTCTGTGACCGCTTATGCTGTGATAGACCCTGTGGAGACCATCTCAGGCCACTTGGAGTGGAGATCAAACACAACAAGGATGACCCTCTGGTAGTGTGGGATTCGATGTAGTTCCCCACAGATAGTCTAGTCAGAGTTGTTCCCAGGAGTAGGCCAATCCAGAGGCTGCAGAGGGGGTGCTGCATGTGGACCCATTTTCCCACTCACAAGGCAGCCCACTAGATTGCACAATCCCTCACTAGAATTTTTTGTCCCTGTCAATCCCAGGCCACCAGAGTAGGTCCCTACAATGCAGAACTGGCCTTCATGCACCAAGCTGAGAACACATGCCTGAAGGCTTCTTAGCACTGGTGTGACAGCTCCACCAGCCACGCAATGGTCATTTCAACATAGGAGTTCATTCCTGACCCTGTGGTAAAGGGTCAACTCTGCAGAGACTTTAGCAAGCCACCTTGCGTGGATGTGTATGTGAAGCTGGGAAAAGGGCTGAGTCCTGTTCTGAGGTTAGCCAGAATTTATCAATGGAGACAGCTGCCTTCAGTGGTTTGTGCAACATCTGGATGAGGTCTGGCTGCTGAGAGACAGAAAGAGGCTCTGCAGGATACTTTGGTGGGATTCAGAGCACAGGAGGCAAAGGCAATGGGTCATTCCACTCCATCCTGCAGCTGTGACAGTGCAGCTCCAGCTGCCATAGCTGAGGCATCACGAGTGACAGAGGTGGGGCATGAGAGGGAATAGTGTGCCAGGATAGGCGGCGATGTGAGTTGGGAGTCCAGGAACTGGAAAGCCTAAGAGCGGGCGGACGTCCAAGTCCAACGTGCATCTTTCTGCAGTAGTTGATGCAGCAGAACTGTGGTAGTGGAGTGGTGAGGCAAAAATGCAGGTAGTAGGCTGTCATGCCAAGGAAAGAGGCAAACTGGGTTGCGTTTGTGGGTTCAGGAAAACGCTGAACGGCGTCAGTATTAGGCAGAAGTGGGGTGAGGCCCTTAGCCTTGACGTGGAATCCCTCAAACACAATGGTTGACAGTTAAAATGGCAGATCCAGCAATATCCAGTAGGGAGAATCCATAGGTGGTGAAATGATCGAGGCCTAGTATGTTGGCACCATGATGTGAGATGTGTGTGGAAGTTGGGTGCCCATAAGTGGGGTCCATTTATGCACTTATGCTGATCTCCTTTTGCACAAACACCTTCTTCAACCTTCAATGTCTCGTGCCACACATAATGTGTCTTTAAAATATCCCGTTTCAAATCACACAATATTACCAAATTAACTGCTTATTTATTCATATAAATGCCTTCATTACATAAATGCCTTTCCATTACATTACTTTAACACATTCCACACAGCTGATGCAGCTGAATTACATCTTTAAAACACTCCTTGCATCCTTAATACTATTTTACAGCATTAAAATATCTCTTTTTCAGTTCCTTCTTTCTACCGGCTGAGTTCCTGCTTTCCTCTTGTCACATTAGGTCATCCTGACCCTAATGGCAGGATATTAGATGTATATTTACATTTTCTACACCACTTGTCACAATCATGTTTTCTTTACATTACAACTTAAAACACTGGCTAAAATTCATTCCTCTTCCAGACAGGCCTTCAGGGCACGGTCTCAACCTCTTTTCTTTTTGACTGCTGACACCGAAAGTCGACACTGAAAATGGAACTAGTGTAGATCGATATCAGATTGACAGCCAGATGGAACCTACCATCTCAGTTTTGGTACTGCCATAGCCGCATGAAGCAGGAGTGGCCTTAGAAACGGGCACGAAGGGAAGAAACTGCTGTACGGGAGCTGGATCCAACAGGGACACTGCAGCCCTAGTATCCACTAGGAGGGAAAGCATATATTGTCCAGCACAACAGTGCAGCGTGGCATTACCCTCTCGCGTCCTCACATAAGCCCACTCTCACCCTCTCACAATCCTCACATAAGCCCACTCTCACCCTCTCACAATCCTCACATACTGTAAGCCCACTCTCACCCTCTCACAATCCTCACGTAAGCCCACTCTCACCCTCTCACAATCCTCACGTAAGCCCACTCTCACCCTCTCACAATCCTCACGTAAGCCCACTCTCACCCTCTCACAATCCTCACATAAGCTCACTCTCCTTCTCACCAAAAGAAAAGATAAAGCATTGCCACATGTGAGCAGGGCCATTAGAGGATATATATGACACCAAGGCTCATTCTTTTACGGTACATAAATAATATGTATTGATTTGAGCTTCTTGTTTCTCTATGCTTTCAGGAGGCTTTACCAGAAAAAATGATGCCATTTCATCATTACGGCTATGACAGGTGTGTAATATTTTTTATTGTGGGGGTATGTTGAATCAAATTAGTTAGATTATGTTATTAATGGGGTGGCATGGTGGTGCAGTGGTTAGCACTGTTGCCTCACACCTCTGGGACCCGGGTTCGAGTCTCCGCCTGGG
>JAODJU010000130.1:10334064-10345670 GCA_026776725.1 Gnathonemus echidnorhynchus
CCCCCCACAGTCCAAAGACATGCTGAGGCTGATTGGAGTTCCTAAATTGCCCGTAGGTGTGCATGTGTGAGTGACTGACTGGTGTGTGAGTGTGCCCTGCGATGGGCTGGCCCCCTGTCCAGGGTTGTTCCCTGCCTCGTGCCCTGTGCTTCTGGGATAGGCTCTGGACCCCCCGCAACCCAGTAGGATAAGCGGCTTGGAAAATGGATGGATGGATGTTATTAATGTAAAAGTGGGGTAGCATGACTAGCATTGCATACTGGCTTTATTTTGCTAAATGTCTATAAGGAATGGGTGACATTTTCCCTTCTTTAGTTGTAATTAATTATGACCCTCTTTGTAGGCAAGTCCATTTTGTTCCCCCTGCCTGTTTAATTTCTATGGATCTCTGTTTTCTCTCATATTAATTTGCATCGCAGTTGTAAACCTGAATCCCCTGTGTTCAGGCCATGGTTCTTCAATAAATTTAAAGTCAGATCGTAAAGATAATTTATGACACTGCTGTTGTAAAATGGCTCTGTGATGAAAGCCAGCCAGGTTTGTTTAAGCTGCTCCTTCACCCCAAACAGCCTGAATTCGGATGCTGCCTCGGGAAAGGAGCTGAGTGACAGCTGTGAGGGCTCGATGGGCAGCGGCAAGGCGGAGGGGAAGTCCAGGAAGCACCACCGGCGGTCAACGCGAGCACGATCGCGACAGGAACGCACCAGCAAGCCCAAACTAAGCATGCTCAATGTGGGTGCTAAGCAGGCGTTCCACAGCACCCTTTCCGTCAAATCACAGGCGCCTGCCAGCCATGAGTGTCATCCAGTTATATTTTTAAACTATAGCTATGTTACCTGCTTGACTGAGCAGGGGATACGTGTCAGGTACTGCTGTATGCACAGAGATTGGTTTTTAAAAAATGAAGCTATTTAGAAGCTATTTTAAGAGCTCAGTCCATTTTTGTTGTTTTTGAGATGAGACTGCCAGTGACCTAAAATCAGGCTTTCTCGTCATATGTATACTACATTATTGGGAACCAAAACTCACTCAGTCCTCATGTAATCCAACAAAAAAAAAATCCAAAACCCACTAAGTCCACAGCAATGTTCTCAAAACCATATTCTGTGGACTGAGTGAGCTTTGGAAACTTGCTCCTCATTTACTTAATTGGATTCCCTTCAGCAGGTCACAGTAAAGTGAATTTCAGTGGATTCATGTTTCCGAAGAGTCCTTAGTGTGTGTATGTCTGTGTGTATGAGAATGTGTGTGCATGACAATGATTGCCCTGTGATGTAATTTCATCAAAATATTAAATCAATCCTTACATCTTTTGGACTACTACCCCTACACATGCTCCATTATGTTTAACTTACTTCTCAAAGAGAGCATTAACCTCCCATTGAGTTTTCATTGAGAAGGAGGTCATCAAACTGTCCTGTTTTATTGATAACTCATTGTTTGTGTGAGTACTCTGCTTACTAGCTCCTGTTGTTGCTACTGCAAGAGATACTCCCTAAATAATATATTAGTCCAATTTTAGTTTTTTCCATAAATAATTTATTAGCACAAATAAAGAAGTTGCATATCAAATATCAAATTTCTTTTTTAAAAACATTTTGCCTTATAGGCCACCCAACAGCGATATCCTGGACACACTCCCGTGGTCAACATACATAAGTATGTCTTAGAACTGATATCTCTGATGATCTCCACCCTGAACAAATTATGTTTGCTCTCCAGGTCTGTAATACTGGGGATAAGATGGTGGAATGTCGTCTAGAGACTCACAATCATAAGATGGTCACCTTCAAGTTTGACCTCGATGGAGATGCACCTGAGGAGATCGCCACCTACATGGTAGGCTGTGCGCAGCAATCGAACCCTGAGCCCATGTACTCCTGAGTTACAGACTGCGCCGTATCCCTGCTTTGTGAATAGTATTGGTCTTTAGTTTTTACAGTTTATTGGGGCTACAAAGTTTAAATATACACTATATTGTATTGGGACATTTGCCTTTACACACATGAACTTTAATGACATTCATCCATGTCGTTATGGACCTTGCTTTGTGCACTGGTGCGCAGCTCTAGAGTCCAGTGACAGCATGCTTTACACCACTGCATCCAACTCTTTGCATTACACTTGGTGATGTTAGGCTTGGATGCAGCTGCTTGGCCATGGAAACCCATTCCATGAAGTTCTCTATGCAGTCTTCTTGAGTTAATATTAGGCCACACGAAGTTTGAAAGTCTGTAGCTATTGACCTTGCAGACAGTTGGCGACTTCTGCACACTATGTGCCTCAGCATGCGTTGTCCCCGTTGACCATTATTGAACTCGACTTTTACTTTGATATGTTGCCTTTAGTTTGATGCTTATGCTCTGTATTGTGGGCTAGGGAACCTCTAATACGTGCGCAAGGCTAATGTTTCTTATACTTTTCTTATGTCTTCGAAAGCAATGGCTGTAAAGTTTTTTATTTGTTTCATATCTTAGTTAATATGTACAAGTGACTTATTTTCTATGCACTGTTTTAGTTTGTTAATGTGCAAAATGACACTATCAGTGATTTATTGGATTGCAGTAATGCAAATTTGCGATACGTCTATTTCTGTTAGTGTATCGTTCATTTGTAATTCCTTTGATGATTAACGTTAGCATTTATTGGCCAGTTTGTCGTAACATTGCGATTTTAGATACCTGTAGATCTCCCAAGTATTTTCTACGTTTTGTTTATTATAGTTTCCCTCATAGATTTTCACCTGTCACATACGGAGAAAAGACATAGTGGGAATAGTATTACAGTATACAGTACACCACTGTATGAACATTTATAAATATACTAAAAATGTTATAAATGGTGCAAAGGTGACATTAAAACAATATCTAAAGATGGTTGACAAAAACCCACTACCAGTACAGTATGCCTGAAGTATCGGTAAGGGGTGGATACTCACTTATTGACCAATTTGATTAACGACATAGTCCTAGGAATGGAACTTGGTCATTAAGTGAGTCTATGCACACACACACACACACACACACACACACATTACATATACAAGCTAATATATTTTATTAAAAAATGGTCTTTTGTCCCAGGTGGAGCACGACTTCATCCTGCAGCTGGAGAAGGAGATTTTCATTGAGCAGCTAAAAGATATTGTGGATAAGGCAGAGGACCTCCTGAGTGAGGACACTGAGGGAGAGAGAAGCTCAGGACCAGGCAGCAGCCCCCAACCAGACCGTACACTTGTTCTCCCTGGAGAAGAGGTGCTTGCAACAGATGCCACCATGTGGCATTCATTCTTCTGAAGATACGCCCACTCACACAGGATGTGCTCATGTGTGCTCCCAGGACATCCAAACAGCTCTTTCTGTTTGGATGCAAACTATGTGCTCTTAAGACAAACCTACACTACCTGAAAACATCAGTCTGTATTTAACTGCTTCAACGCTTTCATCCTGTAATTCAGACACTTACATCTCTGATTCTATATTTCAGACTGCGATAATGACCCCCTCTGACAGCAAGCAGCCCGTCTATCAGCAGAACGGTAAAGTTGTGAGCCTCGCTCCTTGCTTAAGCAAAAGCCTTCAAAGGGACAAGAGGTTCTCCAGGTTGTAAGAGAAGTTCACCGGACTGGGAATGTATCTATACCTTGTAGTGCTCCACACGGGTAAGAGGTGGTTCATCATCTGCCCTGTGGATGAAAGCCCTACACCAAACAAGGAGGAGCTGGCTTCACCTGCTGCTTCAACTCCCCCTCCTGCTGCTATGAAAGGTAACCAGCATGGTATGGGTAAGCTCTCTTTCACATAACACACACGGGTAGATTTACTTTTCAACAAATGTATAAATACCGTTCTATAATCAGTTATGAACTAATGTGCATGGATATTAACGTGCACAGTTTAAAGAACATTACTGGTACACTCAGATGAATTTATGAACATTTGTATTTTCACACATGCACTCACACCATATTTAGTGTTACATGTGGACTAGTTTTATGTCTAAATTCCAATTGTTACATATAGATTCCACACATTATGTCTAGAGTCCAGTTTGTTTGTTTGCCTATGTACTTGCCATTACCTCCAGAGGCAGTAAACAAAGACACATCTGAGCCACTGGCCAGTGCTGCCTCCCCACCTTTTGTGGCTGAGGAGATTACCCCAGCAGAGCGAGCTGGACCTAGCGTCACCGTGGAAGTGCAAGGAGGCACAGGAGAACATCGCGGCCTGCTCAGTCCCCAGTTACTAGACGAGCCCTCGGGTGTCCTCGTCAGAAGCGTGTCTCCCATCCACACAGCCCAGCAGGCAGTGGAAATCGTTCGTGCTGCCACCGTTACAGATGGGGTCCCCTGTTGCCCCCTAGTTGCATCCCTGTCCCTGGAGGCAAACTCTATTCAGGGGGCGCCGCTGCAGGCACTGTCCGCTGTGGATGCAGTGACCACTGTGGAGCCTCTGCCTAGTGGACAGGGAGGCTCCACGCAACAGCCTGTGGTGCTTCAACAGCCCAGTGCCACATCTCTGCCGCTCTCCCTGCCCCAGAGCCCTGCCCCGTCTCAGGCGGCTTGTCTCGGTGAATCTGATGGGGAGGGACCCCCCAGGGTGGGCTTTGTTGACAACACTATAAAAACCCTTGATGAGAAGCTGCGCAACCTGCTGTACCAGGAGTACACGCCGCTGCTGCCTGACACGCCTGAGTCCGCTAGTGAATCTGTCACCTCGACGCCCGGCCGCGAGAGGACAGGTGGCCTGCCCCGAAGAGGAGAACAGCTGGTGAGTACCATGTTCTCCATGAAGAGTCTTATAGCAGTGTCCCGGTGTCTCATTGGCATGTGCCTCCATACCCTGTGATCTGGCTGCTTTGGTGCTCTGCTTTTTCAACAGCTCTCTCATTTTGTTCTTTCTCATTTCAGCCTCAGATTCCTGAGCGGATGGACAGCCTCACAACTCTCAGTGACTCAGCTGTCATCGGTATGGAGGACCTTTCAATTTCTTATGACCCACCTGTGAAAAACTGTGAAAAATGGCTCTTATTCTGGCACATCTCAGTAGACACGGCATACATATGGTTTTTTTGCACCAGTCCACTGCTGCTGCTGCTACAGACACAATGATAACTCAAAAAATATTTGATGGATCATTTCCAACCATTGCACATGCATTGTGTGGGTGAAGAACTGGAATTGGTCAATTTTGAGACAGATCGCAGTACTGCATAGTGATCGGAAAGAAAAATGCAGTTTTGCACTTTACTGAGATAACTCAAAACAGTATTTGAAGGATCTTTTTCAAATTTTGCAGATACATTATATGGGTAAAGATCTGCAAGTTATCAAATTTCGATGCTGCAGGGTTGAACTTTGGCTAACACGAGGTTGGTTGAAAATCTGGAACTGATCAAATTTTTAGAGAAATTGTAAAAAGAAAAGGGCAGCCTCAGACACTTATCCCATTAGCATGATACTTTCAAAAGTATTTGATCTTTTTCAAATTTAGCAGACACATTAAAGAACACCTCAGAAGACATTTGACCTTTTGAACAGTGATAACTCAAAAAGTCTTTTGGTCTAGAATTTTATTTTATTACCACTTCACAAAAAATATAGGGATAAGATCTACACCTGATTTCATTTTGAGATGGATTCCCCAAAATTGAAACAGCACAGCAAATTGAACACAGTAACTCTAAAGGTATTCCATGGATTTTTAACAAAAATTTCCAACTATGCCTGTCACTATTATTAGATAATCGTCTAATCGCAATTATTTGAATTAACCCCTGTTATATTTGGCATAATCATTAGAATTGTCTCCATTTATCTGTGTAAACATAGCTGGATGTGACAGAACCGTCAGATTTCTATCACTATTTCCAAATCGTTTTCTACCGTGTAATGTTTGGCTGGCGCTTGTTTAATGACATCATCTCATTGCATTTCTGAACCGATTCATACAACCTGCCCTATTTGTACCTCGCACGTCTGCGCATGCGCAGCATTCTAAAACTGTGGCGTGCCAAATAATTGGGAGTCACAAGAAGATTTTCTGAATATGCTTTAAAGAGTTGACAATTTTTCAGTACCCCCCGCAACCCTGAATAGGACAAGTGGTTTCAGAAGATGGATGGATGGATGGAGTTGATCCTTTTTTTCCCTCCAGTCCAGCAAAATTTATTGGTATCAGTCCATTACCCTATGGGTGAAATTTATCACTCCCCCCTGCTTGCCAGATCTTGTCAGTAGTAGTCTGTTAGTCAGTTGGCAAAATTTATGTACCCCTCTAACTCGGTACATCTTATCAGTAATAGTTAGCAAAATTTATGGTGTAAAGATAGGCTAACCAGGGTGTAGGGTAGGCTTGGGTGTTATTGTCGTAATATTTTAGATAAATACTGCGGTATTTTTGTTTAATAATTTTATTGTTGGGATGCTCCATGTGAAGATTTCAGAATACTGCTGCGTTTGAAAATGCTGTACGGCACAGTATAATGTATGGACCGTTTGATGATATGAAAAATTAGATACTGCCCAAGCCTAGTGTATGGAGCTAGAGATAGAGGTTGGGGGTGGTATGGGGTGAGTACAGAATAGATGAGGAGGGGGGCGATGGGGCCATCTGGGGAATACATTGTTGTGGTTCTGACAGAATCTAGTTATTACTAGTCTCAGCTGGCCATTTTGTTGTGATTGGCACCAACAATACTCTGGAACTGACAGGAAGTGTTCTCTATTTTCAGCTCCTGAGTGGGGCCAGACAAAGCGTTACATAGTCCCGCACTCTGCATCCTGTTCAGGGTCAAGAAGTCGCTTCAAGGTATGTTCTTCGCAAACAGGGAAGCTTGCCACAATACAAGGACAATTGCAGTCATACTCTTCCAATAAACTACTTCCCTCCTCCTGCTGTCATGCATGCTTATCAACAGTCTCACATACACAGGGTGGGAGTCTCTTTTTCAGGAAAAATGCTAGCCTTGTGCCTTTGATTTTTCAGTTCACCACTTAGGAGAGTGTTACTAAAGGGCATAAAGATTAGTGAAATAATACTCTGCCTGTGTTTCGCCCAAAGCTGTTTCCTGCTCCGCCAGAAATGAGACAGCATCTAGAGCAGAATCCCAAGAGTTGGAGCGCCTATTCTGCCACAGCACCTCCTGTTGTTCGGTGCAGGGAAGAGAGCTCTGAAACGAATGCAGAAAAGGGGGTAGTGCCTGTCACTAGCATCGGCAGATTCTCCGTGGTCAGCACTCAAGATGAGGTCACCCTGAAGGTACGCTGCAACAGGTATTCTGCTCCACCAGACTTCTACCTGGACCCACCCCCACCTCCAAGACGGAGCCCCTCCCCTGTGGCTGCAGTGAGACCGAATTCTCACCAACGTTCTTCTGATTCTGGGGAAGACAGCAGCCCCATCAAACATCTGCCCGCCCCGCAGTTCCAGCGTCCCCCCAGTGAGCGCAGGGGCAGTGACCTGGTGAAGAAAGCTGTGGCGTTTCTGAAGAGGTCAGGGCGTAGCAGCAGCGTCCACAGCTCAGATTCACCTGCCCACGGCAGCACTGGCCACGCCCACATTGTCCACGCTGCTACTTTCCATTCCTGCTCCTACGTCAGCAGTGACAATGACTCGGAGTTTGAAGACCTTGACATCAGGAAAGAGCTACAGAGACTTAGGGAGAAGTAAGATAATTGTGTGTGTGTGAGACTGTTTCATCACTCACTGTAAAGTACTGTTAAATTTATTGCTAAATAACAGTAGAAACATACTTTTATTGTGACATAAGAGATTTATATAATAAGAAAAAGGTTATTCAGTTAAGGTCCTGGAATAATGAGTTCAGATTTCATAATTCTAATAAGATCCAGCTTTTTTCTTAGCCTTTAAATATGAATGGCAAATATTGTTTAATGAAATTCAATGGGCAATTTTGAAGACGTTTTTACTCTTGAGCTTATTTGATCATAAAATACCAGAAATGGTTTTTATCAGCTGTTTTGAAGCTACTCAGTGGTTTCTTGGCACCATTTACCAACATTTCCCAAAATTATAGTAATTCCAGATCTGAGGTGTCGCCTGCTGCATGGTGGCATTTGGGTCCCAATTTGAGGCGACCCATCTGGGTAGACACATGGAATATCTTGTCTCTCAGGCAAGATGACCATCTTCCTCTCCTGTCAGGGGAGCTACGTAAACTCCACATTTCGGTGGCATCACTCTCTGAGGTCGCTCTGATGGATGCCATACTCAGGGAGTAGCTGTTGTGGCTCCTCCCAGTGGTGTTTGATGTCACACCTTTCAATGAGCATATTATGAGACTCAGGCTAAGGCACTTCTTGGATGTCTTGTCTGTTGTCTCAGTGTATGCTCTGACTGCGATGAGTGATGTCTCGTTGAGGGAGATACTTTATTTGCAGCTTCGCTTGGTGGTTGATGGGTGCCCACGAGGTGACACTCCTCTGGTCATGGGTGACTTCAATGTGACCACAGACACTGACAGGGCTGGCTATGAGGATTGTGTCGGTCCCCATGGGTCTGAAGAATGGGGTGAGAGTGGCTCCATGTTCCTCGACTTTGCGAAAGGTCAGGGGCTGCGGGTTACTGGATCCTGGCTCTGATGCCCTAAGCCGCATCGTTGGACTTGATACTCTAATACTGGTAGTGCGGCAAAGGAGATCGATCACATCCTTGTGGCCAGATGCTGGAGGCTCCTGCAGAACTGCAGGGTCTACAGAAGTGCCCAGTTTGTGAATCCTGAAGATTGCTACTCTGAAGATTCTGAAGATTCAGCTTAGATCCAGTAGGTTATCACCTACTAGGAGAATGAGGCTGGACCTGGCCAGAATCCAAGATCTAGCTGTTTCTGATGAGTTTGCACGCAGTTTGTGTGAGGAACTTGCAGACTTAGGTGCGACTGCCGACTGTAATGTGATGTGGGACACCTTCCATGATAATCTGAAGGTTGCCGAGGGTTGTGTTAGTGTTGCTGGTGTTTCTAGAAGGAGGTGTTTCATCTCACAGGGCACTCTGGGTATTATCGAGAGGAGTTGCAATGCATGACTTGGTGGCAACCCCAATCTGTACCGGGAATTGAGGAGGACAGCTGAGAGGGCTCTGAGGACAGGTAGGGAGGCGTTTGTTAGAAGAATCTGTGAGCAGGTGACAAATCATCTGTGGTCTAGTGACCCATGTCCTGCTTACAGAGGAATTGAAGCATTATGCACATCTGAATTTGTTCCTCAGAGATTTGCAATCAGGGCGGATGATGAAACGGTCCTTACGGTTGACACTGTAGTTGTGACCTGCTGGGCCAGCTACATTTGAGCAGCTGACCCTCCGTCTAGGACTTTGGACATCTCTGGGTCCATGCTTCTCGAGGCTGATCCTCCAGTCAGCTGTGAACCACCCAATCTCACTGAGATTGCACGGGTGGTGAATCAGCTGGGGGTGGGGAAGGCCACAGGTATCTTTGGTATCCGGGGTGAACTTCTCCAGGTTGGCTGTCCTCCTGGCATAGCACACAATCTTTGCTTCCATTTGGGAGTCAGGTGTCATCCCAGTTGACTGGAAGACGGGACTTGTAGTCCCTATCTGGAAAGGGAAGGGTGATCGCCTGGATTGTGGCAACTAGAGGGGATAACACTGCTCTCAGTGCCAGGTAACGTCCTTGCTAGGGTCATCCTTAACAGGATCCATGATGACTTGCTCACCTATCAGAGGCTAGAGCAGTCTGGTTTTACACCTAAGAAGTCTACCACTGACCACATCCTTGCACTGAGTGTTTTCATTGAGCGCAAGTGGAAATATTGGCATAGGTTCTTTGCAGCCTTTGTTGATATTCATAAAGCATTTGACTCAGTTGATCGAGTTGCCCTGTGGGACATCCTGAGACTGCGAGATCTCCCCGAAGCTTTTGGACGTCATGGGCAGCCTGTATACTGGTACAGTGAGTGCTGTGCAAAGTGGAAGGAGAACCTCTGTGTTCTTCCCAGTTCTGATTCTGGGGTTTGCCAGGGGTGTGTTCTTGCTTCTACTCTGTTTAATGCCAAGATGGACTGAGTATTGGGCAGGGTTGTGGGGTCCAGCGGTTGTGGGGCATTTGTTGGTGAGGAAAGTTTTACTGATCTTGACTTTGCCGACGATATTGTGATCTTCGTGGAGTCAATGGAGGCTCTGATCGGGGCTCTTGAGGGACTGAGCGAGGAGTCTGAGTGTCTGGGATTGCGAGTGTCCTGGATAAAGATCCAGGTTAATGACATCTTAGGTACAGCCATCAGTAGTGTGTCTGTCTGTGGGGAAGGTGTCGACCTCATTGAGAGATTCACTTACCTTGGCAGCAACATTCATGTCTCTGGTGACTCTTCTTATGAAGTCAACAGGCGGATTGGGAGAGAATGGGGGGTCATGAGTTCACTAGAAAGGGGTGTGTGGCAATCCCGATATCTTTGCAAGAGGACAAAGGTCCAAGTCTTTAGTGTCCTGGTGCTCCCTGTCTTGCTGTATGACTGTGAGACATAGACGCTATCCACTGAGCTGAGACGAAGACTGGACTCCTTCGGTACTGTGTCTCTTTGGAGAATCCTTGGGTACCGCTGGTTTGACTTTGTGTCGAATGAGCAGCTGCCAGAGAAGTCCTGAATGAGTTACATTACCTTCATTGTGAGGGAGCGTAAGTTACGGCACTACAGCCATGTGGCACGTTTCCTTGAGGGCGTCTCGGATCACAGGATCCTCGTTGCTGAGGACCCGAGGTGCTGGACCAAGCTGAGGGGACGACCAGGTAACACCTGGCTGCGGCAGATGGATGGTCATTTCCGGAGGGTGGGACTGGACCGTGTGTCTGCCTGGGGGGTCGCCAGCCAGGATCCTGAGGAGTTTCGCCATTAGTGGGTGCGGCAATGCGCTGCATCAGCGCATGCTTTTCGACCTGACCTGACCAGATTTATGTCGAAAGATGTGTTTATGACAGGAAGTATCACTGTCACACATTTTTGAAAGACAGAGCTGTTTACTTGTCTTTTCTGATGAAATGTTATTATTACATTGTTCCTCTTTTTCAGACACATGAAAGAAATTTCAGAGCTCCAGGCCCATCAGAGACAGGAAATTGAGACGTTGTACAAGAAGCTGGGTAAATCCGTGCCTCCCAGCTTGGGATTCTTACCAACAGCACCACCTGCTGGCCGCAGGCGGCGAGCCAGCAAACACAGGCTCAGAGCTGGGAAACTCCTCAATCCACTGGTTCAGCAGCTGAAAGGCGTGACCAGTAAAACCAGTGAGTCAGAGCATATTACCAGGAGGGGACAGCACAGTGTGTTGCTGATTGTAGACACACAATTTGTCAAATACTAACTAGTAGATAAAAAAAACAATGATCCTTATACAGTCATTGACTTACAGTGAGGGAAATAATTATTTGACCCCCTGCTGAATTCTTAAGTTGACCCATTAAGTCTGTAATTTCACCGGTAGGTTTATTTCAACAGCAAAAGATAGATTATTAACAAAACAAGCACGAAAAATTCATTATGTAACAGTTACAAATCAATTTGTCATTTATCTAGGGAAATAAGTATTTGAACCCTTAGAACACATGCTTTAGTACTTGGTGGAATAACCATT
>JAODJU010000130.1:10346832-10360865 GCA_026776725.1 Gnathonemus echidnorhynchus
AATTAATCCACAGCAACCCTGTGATTAATCTGATTAAAAATTTTAATCGTTTGACAGCACTAATATATATATATATATATATATATATATAGGAATACATAGAAATACAAAAAGATTTTCCCCTTTTATTAGTTTGCTTGCATCCATCCATCTTCCAACATGCCAATGTTTCATAAAACGCTATCAAGTTGATCACACATTAGGGTACCCCTAGTTTTGGTCTGTTTTCATTTGGGGTCCCTGCTTTAGGAATGGTCAGAAACTCCTAATGTAATAAAAGGTTTCTGTAGTTGAGGATTGCTATGACCCTAGAGCCTATCCCAGGGACCACATGAGTCAAGGTGAAGGTCACATCTATATGAAGACACTTGGGGGCTCCTTTAACTGCTCCTTTGTCTTCCTCCACAGGCTGGACCACGCAGCCTCACACACCAGAGAGATCCAGCTCCAAGTCCGGCAGCAAACCACGTGCTCGATTCCTCAGTGGGCCCGTGTCCTTGTCCATCTGTTTGTATCCCTCTGCATGTTCCTCCACATCAGCACGTCCTCTGCCTCTCACCCTCCCTTTGGCCGACCGACCACCCCGAGCAGCTCTGTAGGGCTTCCCTCTGGTGCTGCGGCGGCCTTGGTGGATCTTGAGATGCGCTGTAGGTGCCACGGGCTCAAATGAGGCATGTGCAAGGAAGCCCAGATCTCCTGGTCCTCCACACGCTAAAAAGCGGAAAGTGGTCAGGAAATCAGACTTTTCCCTAAAGAGCGATGCCTTGTACACGTCTTCCCGTGTGCGACACGTATGTTCCATCATAGAGCTAGGTGGTGCGGTGTGGCGGTTTACTTAATTTACCTTCTTGGCACCCTGTGGTAGCAGCAGTCTCAAACATAACTTAACCGAAGACACTGAAGCAGATGACAGTGGAGTCACAAATCCTATAGACACAGACCCATATAGTCATAGTCATAGCAATAGGTTTAGTTGTGGGCACAGTAGCAGATAGTGTCCGGGACCCATGGTGCTGCCATAAAGCCATAGTAAGTAATGGTGCCATTTTAGCTGCAAGCCTCATTGCAGCTGCAGGGTCAGTTGTACATGCACACATAGTTGGATGTGCTCTCATGCCCTTGCATGTACCATCTTGGTCAGTGTGGTTTCTGTTTCATGCCTATAATCATGTTATCCTGCCAGCTTCTGAACAGCCTACCTGTAAATATTTAACTGCTGCACCTACTGTACTAATCAAAGCCTCAAATTTACACCTGTACCCCTAGCTCTAAGATGCCTGCTTTGCTTACCACATCAGTGTTGGTTACCAACATGTGTCATTTAAAAAGGCATAATTAAGCTTTTGTTTTTTGTAGATCACCTGCCTGCTGTGCATGCTTCCCCGAGTACAGTGTAGTGTTGAGAGCATCTTTTAATCTCTGTTGGTATCTTTTTAGAAGCATTGTTCCAGCAGCCACTGGTGATCTGACTTAACCTTGTTTGTCTTCTAGGGTCCACCTTGAAAAGACTGTGTGTAGGCAAAGACCGCAGTAATAGTAACTATCTCTTTTAAATGTTACTGTACTAGTGTGTGCTTTGTTCTCATGAACTGATTGTTCTTGTTTCCTGAGTTGATTTGCTTCAGATTTTGGTAGGAAATCTTCATTTTTCCTAATAATAGGCATGACATGTTATTGACGCAATTTGGCTTGGTTTTCGAGTTAGATTTTTCAATAAGTATGTAAATGATATTGTTAGGTAATTAATCACAGAATTAAGTTGTTTATTGGAAAAAATGTTCACTGTTGAGGTAGCTTCCGTCTTCTAATTTAAAGGCTTTTTGGGAGAATTTGTGCTATAATTATATCTCTTTTGATGCCTCGGGAGCAGTGTAGTAATGCAGTGCAAATTCCGGAAAGGGGAATGACCTCAGGGCCTTCTGTTTGCCAGAGTCATCACAGAGTGGTGGGGCGGCCCCAGCAATGGTAAAGCAACCCCCAGATTCAACTCCCCCTCCATGCCAGCCAGGGCTGCCTCTGGCCCAAGCTAACAACAGCAACAACAAGAAAGGCACCTTTACAGAGGAGCTGCACAGGCTGGTGGATGACTGGGTGCGGGAGACTCTGGCAGCAAAGCAGGTCAAGCCCCTTCTTGGTCTAACTAGTCCGGAGAGCCAGAGGCAAAAGGGGGAGAGCAGAGCTCCACCCTCTGACACCAGTGAGGTGAGCTTCTGGCTGGGGGCTAAAATGAAGATCTGAATGAATGGTAGTTTGAGTGGGCTCACAAACGCGTTACCCAGTCAAGTGCAGAGACGACGGCAATATGAGTGCTTACACTTACCATCCTTTTGACTTCTGCCATTAGAAATCATTAGGCTTTTTAAAAGAGATTCCTTTTAGTATTTTTGAGTTATTTATAAGCATGATAAGTTGGTCATTGTAGGCACCATAGTTTTTAAGGACATTGAGCAGACCGCTCAGGGGGACGGAATGCAAGACGACACGGCAGCGTTCGTCAGTGAATGGTTGACGCTCGGGAGGGTAACAGCTGGCTGTTAGGCCAGTGAGAATAAATGAAAAAGAAGCTCCAGCAGAAGGGGGAACTGGGGATAAGGCACACAGGGGAACATAATTGGAGTACAAGCAAACACTGGAAATCGTATTATATTCAAAACTTTCTTGTTTGCAATACTGTGACCACAATTAGAGTGTGCAAAAGAAAATAAAGCAGCTTAATCCTTACTTTTTGTTCACTCTCTAGGAGGACTTTGGCAGTGTTCCCGGTGTAGGGGATGTTCAGCCACTCTTCTCCCACCCTATGCCCGCTACACTGGCATTGATGGGGTCCGGTTATGCCATACCTCCAACCGGTCCATTCGGAGAAGAAACAGCATGGCCTGGGATAGTTCCGGTTAAAATGCCAGGAGCTACTAGTGCCCTGGCCTTTCCTTCCATGGCCAGTTCCAAGTCCCAGGCCTTTCCGCTGCCTTTGCACAATCGAGTAGAGACATTCAGCACCAGTGCAAATACCAGCTAGTTCTACTCTTTCTTTAACGTGTTGCTATAATTAACTAGCCCTACTATTCTGAGCCACTGCACTTTCCATTCTTGTTTTATAAATGATAGCTAATTATTATTAGTTTATTATTATTATTATAATTATACATATAATTATATTATATATAATTATTATTGAGTCTGCTAGTTCTCTCCTTTCGCCAAGTGTGGCTAATGATAAGTATTGTTAGTTATACTCTTCCTTTGCCAAATGTAGCTAATGCTTATGTCAGCTGATTCAATTCCTCTTTGGCCCAGTTTTCACAACACTAGTCATAGGTGATTGAACTTTTCTCTGTTCCAGTATGGCTGAGTGACAGTACTATCTTTTCTTAGCCCTGGTTCACTCTGTTACTAGCGATAGCTATCTTCATCTTTTTTCACCTTCTCCCATGGCTAATGCAAGGACCAGTTGGTTTCCCAAGTCCTGTATGTCTTATTCTAGGTTCATCTTTTCATTATTTGTGGTGTTGGAGTACAGCAAATGCTAGGACTCCCTGTCCTCACCTTTGTCTTGTCCATTGTGGCAGATCGTTTGACCATAGGACTACCTCATTCACATATTTCCTTGAAAGTGCTGGAGAAAGATGGCTTGTGTGTGTTTAGACTTGGGGATGAATAGTCCATGTTGTCAATGGCCAACGGTTTTAAGTATGTTTTCCTTTATTGAGTCAGTTATACAAGGTATGAAGTGGCACTGCATCAGATAAATTGCTTAAAATAAACATAATCGGAGATGGAAAGTGAATTATCGCATCCTCTGTCTGAGTGTGGTAGGAGGAGCCAGTAGTTAAAGCAGAAGGTTTGCATTTAGATGAGGTATTTCCACTTGGCCATTAAGCTGCTGGTCCCTTTACTCAATGTAAACTTCAAACAGTCACTGTGATTTTTTTCTTTTTTCATAGATATTTACTATTATCATTCATTTAGGAGACTGTGAGCTATTGATAACTCTTACAGAAGTAGTATTCATCAAAAAACTTAAACTTGTACTTGAGGTGACAAAGAGTATAAGTGCCTTCAACGATGCTTTTCAAATAATTCAGCAAAGGAGCATGTTGTCTGTAAGGTTTAACTCTGTGTACGTATTCTTCTCATCAGTCTAAATCTGCTTTGTGTCAGAACACAATCAAATTGGAACAATAAAAACAGGTGCTTATATAAAGATAAGCTACCTGTGGAGGATTTTTGGCTTATTTCTAGTGACACACGTGCTGTTTAATGACTATTTGAAGACACCATCTCTTGGGATGACATTGCTGCAGATTACACTCAGTGGCAGTTTCTAGATTGGGCCCCATTCTGTAAATTCTATCATACGTGCATTTACCAGACCGCTCTGTTTTGTCCAGTAAGTCATATTGTAATAAGTTATGCAATAATTTTATGAGTGATATATAATAATTACTGTAATTTTTTGGGGAGAGCATGAGGGTTCAGCAGGTAGCATTGTGATAGTCCCAGAATTGCAGATTTGATTCTCCACTCGTCTCTTGGTGTGTGGAGATTGCATGGTGCGTATGCCGGTTTCTTCCAGATACTATGGTTTTTATCTACTGTGCAATGACCTGCCGTTCAGCTGAGCTGGTGTCTAAAGAATTCCTGGTTGTGCAATTGCCTTGCAGTGGATTGGTGCTGAATTTAATGTGCTTCATGAGACCCTGTTTGGATAAGCAGCTGTTGAGAAGGATATGTAAAATGTCAAGTAACCAAGTGCCAGTGTCATTTATGTGATGGCTCTGGCATATTTTGGGTATTTATGTGGACTGTGTGAGAGGGTAGGTATCACTCACAGCTGCTGATCTTGCAATGTAGCCAAAGGTTGTGGACGAGAGTAAACCAATTACCACAACAAAATAGATATACACAAGTACAGTGCTGTAATGGAAGAACTGCTCATACAATGAAGCATTGTAGATTTAAGGCAAGTGTAATGTATGAATATTATAGGCGTAAAGCATGTGTAGTGTGTGTGTGTAGCATACTTTAGGGTTAGAGCAGGTATGGTGTCTGCCATATCAGTCTTGAGCTATTCTAGTATCCCCTAATCACTCTGTGACAGGATATATGATCACTTTATCCACCTAACTGCACAGTTTATTTACAGAGTTTTTGTACCTTGATTTTGGCAAATTTCAGAAAAAAAATCTTGATACAGTGGAGAACCCTGCATGTTTTCTTCTAGTTTCTTCTACATGAATAAACAGAAAAAAGAAATAAATAACCCATGGAAAACTCTGCACTAAATTTATATATTACTACTTTTTTTTAATAATAATTTTATTTTTTTGCAAGTTAAGGCAAAATTGTACAATACAAAAAACATTTGAAAATAACTTATTTTACTTTGTTATGGATATAATTTGCACATATTTTAGGAACCCTACTCAACTAAGTCTGTTTTTTTCAGAACCTCTATAAACATAGCAGTGTCATCGATAAATGTTTTTTTATTTATTCATTCACCAAATGTCTATGCCATGCCTTTGAGTAGAATTAAACTTTTATAAAAAAATATTGCGCAGATTCTGCTCTCTACTGAAGTATTACTCCTGTTTCTCTTGCATATTTCTGCGCTGTGACCAAATACAAGAACCGTCACAGAGGCTTGCACTTTGTAGGATTGCTTCTACCTGCTGTATAATCCTTGCTTTTGGTCACAAACATGGAACCTGTTTAATGAGTCAAATAAACCTATTCAGTTTCTGAATGTTTTTGCTGCCTTTATTGGGGTGGGACTAAATGTGTTTATTTTACTGACATAGTCTTCTTAAATGCATGGTTGCTTGATGGGTAGGACTTTTGCCTCGTGACTAGTGGGGTTGGGTGTTCAAATTCCACCCAAACCCCCCAGGGAACCCCCTGTGCCAAAATCAGGCAAACCCCCTCAGCCCATGTCTCAGGATCCCTGGTGATTCCTATTATGGGCCACATACCTCCCAGCTCTTGTATAATTACCAGTGATTATGCTGTCTATTTTAGTTCCTCTGGCTCACCACTTGGACACAAGATCTTCATAAGACTAATTCATACTTAACTTGCACTTTATTAGTTTATTAGCGAAGAGTGAGCTGACATAAATTTTGTCATCGGGGGTTTGCACCAGATGGCTGCTGACAGTGCACATGTAACCCAGAGTTCTTTGTCCAAATTTCCGGCATTTTTAAATCTTGTCGATAAAATTTGCCAAGCCTGGGTGGAGTGCCAGCTGATTTCGATGCAAGGATTTCTTTAGACTGCACAAGTCTAACATTAAAACTGTTCATAAAAAGTTTACCCATTTCACTACACTGCTTTGTGTTTGTTGCAATATATCTACCCTCTCCCGGTCTGGTGGAATATCACTGTTGAATGCATGCACCAAACATAACCATCTGTGTCTAAGGCCAATTGTTCAAAGGACCTTAATTACGCAACAAAACTCCAAACATTCAAAACTAAAGAGATGATGAGGAGCCTAAACCAAGGCAGGAAGACAACACTAGAACTACCTAAGGCTTGAGCTAAACACAAGGAGATATAAAGAAATCTAACAGACTTAGAACAGAGTTTACAACAGAAGACATCCAACAATCAGTCAGACACTTTTGGGTAACATACCGTAGCCGACAGGAAAAGGGCACTGGCAGACACATATATTCAAACACTAGGGACTAAGAGACACAGGGAACACAGGACTGGATACAAACTGGGCAAGGACAGGGAAAGCAGTGACACTAAAGGCACAGATCCAACTGGTGTACAAAACACAGAACTTGACTAACATGGAATTTAAGAAAACAGAACTCCAGGGCTCAGAAGTCAAAAACATTCAAAGAGGCCAGCGTCAAACTCACATCACTTGAGGATGAATGGTTTACAGCCACATGTTCAGCCCAATTAGCCATGCAGCAGCCCAGGGAAGGAGGGAAGCTATGAGCATAATAACTGGGGGCAAATCAAGGAAAATACAGGGAACTGAACGCGATGACCTGCGACACCTGCTGGCCAAAAAGGGAAATGATGGACAGAATGAGACAAGACCTGGAACGATCCTGACAGATACAACGTAGCTAATTTGTTTCTAAATTTCCTATAGTGTGTGTCCTGCGATGGATTAACATCCTTGTATAACATATTTACCGATTTTCCATCCTGGTTGTGGCTTCTTCTGTAGTGTAGATATTTTTCAGAAGGACAATTAAGATGTTCTAGCACACCAATTTTCCAGAGAATATTCCAATTTTCCAACAAAATAAAAGGCTTTTCTGGAATCAATACAACAGATGTTGCCCCTCTTTTGTTATTTCTTGCTTTTTTCATTTGACCATCATGAATCAGCAATGATTTCTTGTTCGCTTGCCTTTCCTGAATCTGCCTGTATATTAGTTAATTCCTTTCCAGTGTAGGGGTTTAGTTTTTATTGAATGGTCTTTAGCATAACGTTATTGATATGTGATATCAAAGACATTTAATTATAATTTTTACTTTGTGTGGTACTGTCAGATACCCCTTTTTGGTTTTAGAATATGCAATGATCTCTAATCTGTAGTAGTTTTTTTCTGTAAAATCTTGCCAAAACTTTGATCTTTTTTCCGTCCCATTTAATTTTTCTTACTTCTGTGGAATTCTACAGAAATATTTTCTTCTTGTTCCCATTTGTATTGCAAAGTAGTCAAAATTGCCAGCAAATACTTTAAAGAAAATCAAAAACTGAAAAAGCGTCAACCCCATACACTTTATTATACCATGACTTTGGTAAATATTGTTTTCTTATTGGTCTAGAAATGTCACAAGGGTGTTGATTATTTTCATGTAATTGCACAGGTAGCTCCAGCAGCCTAATAACAGTTCTATGTTAATGCATTTGTCACATAGATGCGTTTAAGGGATCTCTTCCTCTCGTCGGCACCTACACACAAAATGATGGCTCCGCCGCACTAGCACTTCAGTGCAAGAGGTTTCATTCGGTGCTCAAAGTTGCATCTTCACTCCACTTTCAGATGCTGAACCTTGTAAGTCCTTCAGAGTGGCATAAGACAAATGTGTGAGAGAACAGGATTTTACAGTGACTCTCGGTGGATCAGTTTAACACAGCAGCTGGAATTGCTTGCCAAATCAGTTCTGGATGGGAAGCATTTGCCTTCACAGGTTCTAATCATCTGGGACAACATGAATTGAGAACCACCACTGCAATGGCCAAGCCACATATCAGCAAAATGAATAAAAAGGCTTGACTAGCCCCTTGCTGTGGAGCATGTTGTGTGAACAAGGGAGAGCTGGTCCAAAGATAAATTTAGTTGGTTCTGATGGGAAACATTATTTCTGGTGTTGAATTGGGGATAGGTGTGTAAAGAAGTCTGGAGGGGTATGTGTTATAGTGTGGGGTATGTTCTCTGCAGCAGGAGTCAGGCCTCTCGTGTGGCTACATGGCAAGGTGAATGCTAATGTGTCTCAGAACCTCCTTCAACATGTGGCTCCTTCCCAGCAAACATCACCCAATCAGTCAGCCATTTTTATGCAAGACAATGCCCCTTACCACACTGCAAAACAGGTGAAGTAATTCCTCCAAGCTGAGAACATCAAGCTGAAGAAATAGTAAGTCTTCAGTGTTCAGTTTGAGGGTAATCAGGCTAATTTTGTTTGGTTTGTTTGGTCTTATCGTTGTTAAGTTTTAGAAAAGTTTGAGTCATCCATAGTTTGATTTCAGAAGGACAAGATTTGATATGCTAGTGGCAGGTTGCTTATGTATCTGGGTGTCATCGGCATAAAGGTGGAAATTTAGGTTAAACTGGCGAATGATCTGGCCTAGAGGGTGAATCAAGAAGAGCAGTGTCCCCGGGACAGCGCCTTGGGGGATGCAATGTGTGATAACTGTTGTGTCTGATTTATGACCTGATAGGGTAATGAAATGTTTTCTGTCAGTGAGATACAAAGTAAAGCAGTTGAGCACTGCCCCACAAACTCCTAGGCTGTGGATTCTCTGAGTCAAAATAGGGTGTGTATGTGAAATGCCTTAATGGCACAGATTCAACAAGATGCTTGAAACATTCTTCAGAGACTTTGGTCTGTGTTTGGCATGATCGCATTATTCAGTTGCTGCAGATTTGTCTGCGACACATTCATGATGTGAATCTCTCATTCCACCACATCCCATAGGCATTCATTTGTATTGAAATCTGGTGACTGTGAAGATCCTTTGAGTACAATGAACTTATAATTATTTTCATAACATGGTGTTATCCTGCTAAAAGTAACCTTTAGAAACTGGGCACTGTGGTCATAAAGGGATGGACAGAGTCAGCAACAATTCTCTGGTAGACAATGGCATTTAAACAATGCTCAATTGGTACTATGGAGTTTAAAGTACTAAGAAAATATCCCACACCCATTACACCACCAGCCTAAATTGTTGATACAAGGCAGGATGGATCTATGCTTTCATGTTGGTAATGTGAAATTCTGATGTCTACCATCTGAATGTTGCAGCAGAAATCAAGATTTATCTGACCAGCCAACAGTTTTCCAATCTTCCGTTGCCCAATTTTGGTAAGCCTATGTTCACTGTAACCTCAGTTTCCTTTTCTTAGCTGACAGGAGTGGCACCTGATATGTTCTTCTGCTTCTTTAGCCCATCTGCTTCAAGGTTCAACAGGTTGTTCATTCAGAGATGTTATTCTGCATACCTTAATTTTAATGAGTGTTTGAGTTACTGTTGAACCAAGCTTGAACCAGTCTGGTCATTCTTCTTTGACCTCTGCCATCAACAAGGACAATAGGAATAGCATCCCTGGAAGCCAACTCATGAAACTGGCATAGAGGAGAAAATAAGGCCAGCCAGTTCCTGGAACAATTGGGGTTAAGGGTCTTGCTCAAGGGCCCAATGGCAGGATCATTCTATTGACTGAGGGATCTGAACCAGCAACCATTTGAGTTCCAACACCACCCTCCAACAAATTGATGATTAATACTTTTTGGGCAGTGCATAATTCCATGTTATTCTGTAGTTTTATGTCTTTATAATTATTTTACAACGTACTGTAATTGCAAAGAAACAGTACAAAAAAATGTATGGGTGGATGTGTCCAAACTTTTGAATGGTACTGTATATAATAGTCATATTGTCAGGATTGGTCCCTGTGCTGCCCCCTCAGTATGTCTGTTACACTGTCAGTTTTCCTGTTCCACTGTCTGCCACGTGGATTAATGGGCTAAGTGGGTTGCTTTTGTCATGGGTTTGAGGCCAGCCTCACCATTTTAGTTCCTATTTTTAGTTATTTTTTTCCTGACATTTTTGGTACTTGCTTTATTCCTGTTATGTATTGGTGTATTTTTATATGGCTCCTTGCTTTGTACCTTTGTTTATTCCTGCTTGTGTCCGAGTTTTGTAAATCTTGTTATTCTGGTTTCTCCTAGTGTTTGAAACCTTAAGTATTTAATAGATCTCACCTGAGTCTTGTTCCTAACCCTAGTGTTTGGTTAATTGTTTTGGTCTGCATCTGTCCCTCATGTAGCCCTCATTATCTGTGTATTTAAGTGCCCGCTCTCATTCTGTTCCTTAGTTAGTCATTTGAGTTTCCTCACTTGTGCTGCTGTTTTTGTTCTTGTGTTGCTCCCTGCTTTAGTTCAGTGTTTTCTACCTACTTGCCAGTGTTTTAGATCTCTTGTTTTCTTGTCTGGTCTGCTAATTAAATCCCTTCTGCCTGACCCGGCAGTGCTTGAATGAGAGCACTGGCCCTTGGATTCAGTTCTGGCCTGAGACATAGAGTTCTGCATGCCTAGACATAGTGCTATGAGTTCAGACACACTAGAGAAGCCTTTCTGTCAATGTCTGCTGTCCCAGGTGACTGATGGAGTGCTTTTTTTTTTTTTTTTTTTTTTTTTTTTTTTTCCAGCACATGTCACTGGCAATTCTTGTGTTCTTAGCTCCAAGTGTGTTTCTCTGGCAGCTGTATGGCTTAATTGGCTGACTCTCCTCTTGTCATGGGTTTCAGGGCAGCCTTACCATGTTTGTGGTTATTCTTTCATTTTTGGTTCTTGGCTTATTCCTGTTATGTATCGGTGCCTACCTCCCTGCTTTAGTTTATGGCTTCTACTTACCTGCCTTTGTTTTAGATCCCTTGTGGTCTTATATTGTTTGGTTTTCTGATGTATAACCGCTTCTGCCTTAGAGCCACTTCGTGGATCATGTCTTCGTCATTCACCATGCTGGTCCATAAAACATTGAAAAGTGTTCACAAAATTAAATTGATGCCAATCAGTCATTCTGAATCAATTGAAAATTTACTGATTGGTTGGTTACTTGGTTGATTGAATTATGTAAATATGAATATCTGGTTATTCAACTTCCAGTAAGAGAACTGGTCAACTGGGAAAAGTGACTGTGAGGACTTTGATACGGTCAATAAAAGTAAAATGATTAACTGGCTCCTGTGTACTTTTGAGTGTCACAATGCCAATGGGTTGCTGCTCTCCTGGCTTTAAAAAGGGGCCATCTCCATCTGCTCTCCAGTTCTGCTTGGAAATGGTGCCACTGGTTGTTCTCAGCTTTTTATTGGCCTCTGTTTCTTCTGCTGTTATCAAGAGGGACATTCAGAAGGTAAGATCCTCACCAGGATTCAGAGTTCTTATTGAATAGATAAAAACACCAAATAAAGAAAAGTAATTAATTGGCAGTTTATCCGTCTCTTAGACTTTAAATTATATCTTTAACAAATGAACAAACGTTACAGTATCTCTTCAAGTTTTGTGGACTTGAGTCAGAAATCTTCTTTCTTAAACACTTGGATAAAAACCATCTCTGCAGCTGATTCAAAGACTGAGTTTTCTGGTGATCCTTTAAAACATCTTTTTGAGCTAGAACAAAAGTAGTTTTGCAGCAACATGTGATATCTTGCTTAAACATACAAACAGAAGTCTTGGGGTCAATTCTGCTTAATGTCCAACAGACTTCATTTGCGTCACATTTCTGTAACAATACAGCAGGGATCGATGGTAACCTAGTGCTCCAGTGTGTTGCACAATTGGGAGTCAAAGTCCTTTACTAAGGCATCAAATATTTTGATCTGGTGGTCAGCCTCTCGAAACCTGTGAACATAAAAACCACGCATGCGTGTATGCTTGTGAACAGAACTCCTTTCTACGCCCTTGTCTGCACAATACTCGCTCGCTCGGCAATAAGTTAGTCTCAAAAACTGAACAGATGCAGTGGTGAAATTATAATTTGTATGTACAGTACTGGACTGTATTATAGCATATTTGAATTATACACAGTTCAGCAATTTAATTTGTACAGTACTGAAATTTAAGAAGCGTTTGAAATAGCTGTACTATACTTCCTGCTAAACTATATTATTTGAAGCCAACCAGTAGAATAAAAGCTTTAATGGTCCCAGATAAAAGTAGTTTATTAGCAGTTTATCCGTCTCTTAGACTTTAAAAAAGGTTTCCTTAACAAAAGAACATCAATATCACTCTATTTGTTCATATTCTTCTCAGTTAAGTACAAATATAGTGTTGGGCTGGGTTGCACCAACATGGTTTAACTTTTAAACTGGATTAAATTAAGATTTATCTACTAATCCTGTTGCACCAAACTTTAAACCTAGTTTAAATATAGCTGTTACTTTTATTTTGTGTAGGACTCTTAGTTTGATAGGGTGTGAGAGGGCCTTGAAGTTAAAAGGGCTACCACTCACCTTTAACTCCAGGAGCAGAGAACAGAGGAGTTTGGGAGACATAAGCATATAATTCTTTATGGTTATTTAAGTTTATTGTGATTTCTTTCTGGATTGTATAAGTTTATTTCAGTTGCTTTTCTACCTGCCTGCCCTGCTTGACCTTCCATGCTTCCTTCATCAATCAAGTGGAAACAAGGTGCAATTGAGTTTTCTTGGATAACCAATCAAAGAGGCCTTGTGATTTATGTCTACTTTGAAATACATGAAATTCCCAGTCACAAAGGTAAAGAACTTTGCCATCACTTATGCTGTTTGACATTTTAAGGCAATGGGATGATTTGAATTGTTCAGAAAGCATTGAATCCTTTGTTTAACTGCAATTGAAGTAAAAAGTTTCATGTCTTTGGAGTTAAAGAAGATTTTGAGTTTGAGACTACCTTTGAAGTTGGTCACTATTGGAGTGCCCTTTCGTTGACACTGGACTTGCTTTTGTAATGGATCGTGAGTTGTCCATGTTTTGAAGAGTAAAACTGAAAGACACAATTGTGCTGTGCTTAAAATTTGAACAATATTTATTTCTTTGTTTCTAACTTATGGCTGATGACAATTTTAAAGAGCTTTGCGCAACACGCAGAGGAAAACTTGCTGTGTGTACATGTAGGATGAACCAATTAAAGGAATCACTAAGGAGTGGAAATATTGAAGCCATTAACATTGGTCTTGAACATTTAAACGTGTGATTAAATGATTTTAAAGATGCTCACCAGTCTGTACAAGTGCTACTTGAAGAAGAAGAAAAGAATAGTGATAATAATGATTGGTATCAACTAGGGCTGTCAAAATTAACGGGTTAACGCAGATTAATCCATCATCATGATTAATCTGATTAAAATTTTTAACGCAATTAACCCATCATCTCTCTGTCAACCCATTTCGGGCAGTTTTGGTCCATTCTATTTGCCCTGGGAACTCGTATTCCGTGTCGGATTCCGAGGTTTGAAGCTGGAAGTGATGAAATGCGCGTTCCTATTTCTTGGAGATCTGAGAAATATCTCGGAGCAGCACAGAGGATCCCGAGTTCAGAATCTGAGATGGCTGCGCCTTTTATCAACAGAAGGGAAAGTTGTAGTTTTGTACTGTTTAAGCACTACTTCTCATTTGTGGCTCATTAAATCAGTCGCACACACTATACCATCCAACTTAGCTGTGGACATGTTGCTACGGAGTTTTATATGTAAAGCACCGCGTGTAATGTGTTATTAACTGATATTGCTAACAATGGCAATTAACCGGGCTAGAATTGGATTTCATGATTAGTCGGATTATTTGTCGGATTTA
>JAODJU010000130.1:10385898-10398338 GCA_026776725.1 Gnathonemus echidnorhynchus
GATATACGCTGTGACGACCTAATAAGAAGTGGGTGTACGCCGTATACCTGAGTATACCCTGGACTACACTACTGGCCACGCCCCCCTCGTTAACCTCATGTGAAATCCCGATGTCATCAGCTCTTCCTTGTTATTTCCAATTAGTCTTGTGTATTTCAGTCCATGTTTAAGTATGTTTCCCCAGTCCTGTCATTGACGTCTCCACCGTATTGTGCTCCATTTTACCTTTTGCCAAATATACCCCTTGTTCCTGGATCTCTGTTTCACTGACCCTGATTCCCTGTGCCCTGCTCATCCCGACGGTCTGACAGAATGACAGGACTGCAGAAGATGAAGTTGCCCCCCCTAACCGAGGATCGCTACTCGTTGTAACGTGCTGGCTCACCCAGCCTGAAGTCAGGGAAGATCCTGAAACCTGGGCTTTGGCCAGCCGAAACTGGGACATTCTGGAGGGGATGTCCCTGGCTGAAGACACGCACCTCGCTGTACAGGTGCACGACAATCTCTGGCAGCTGCTGCGAAGGGTGGCAGAATCAAAAACCTGGCAAGTAGCCCATACTACCGAGCTATCTCCCACTTTGCCCCCAAGAGCTCCCTGGACTCCACCACAAGCTGCCAGCAGAGACAACAGCGACCGGAAGATGGGCTGGTAATATACCTGGGGGCTGTCTCAATCTCTGCTTCTTCCCCCACCAGATATAGGGAAGAGCCCCTCCCAATTTTGAGCCCAGCGGTGTTCGTGCTGGAAGCCGCTGCTGCCACCCTGGAGGGTTTGCCCGAGGCTGCGCTGCCAGCACCAGCAGCACACCCCTTTTCCAGGACTTGCCTGGCTCTTAAAGGGGCCAGGTCAGTATGGGATGCCATCCCGCGGATCCCCATGTTCCCAAAAAAGGCGACAACCTCTTCTAAGGTGCAAACCCTGGCTCTGCCCCCACGGTTCCTGTGCCGGCAGTTCCTGCTCCTCCTGAGGTTCCTGTGCCGGCGGTTCCTGCTCCACCTGAGGTCTGGTGGTTCCTGCTCCACCTGAGGCTCCCGCTGCATCATTGCCCACTGAGACTCCCACTGTGTCGCCGCCCACTAAGGCTCCCGCTGTGTCGCCGCCTGCTTTGTCACTGCCCACTGAGGCTCCTAGTCTGCCTGTCCCTACTCCGCCTGCCCCTGCTCCGCCCACAGAGGCTCCAGCTCCTCTGGTTCCTGCTCCCGATTCCATCTCTCCGGATCCAGTCCCCCTGGCTCCTAATCCAGTCCCCCCGGCCCCTGACCCTCTAGTTCCTGACCCTGCTGCCATACACTCTGCTTCCCTGGCCCCAGTCCCCGAGGAGGTCCCTGATTGCCAGACCATCGCTCCTCCTCCCTTGATGGAAGGAAAGGAGGAGCTGGAATGGGACCCCTCGGGGATTTCCCTGATGGCCCCATTGGACCCATTGGGGAGTGACTCCTATTCCACCACCACCCCAGCATGGTAGATCCAGGTAGGGATCCCACTTGTCGGTCTCCCGGAAAGGGAGGGGACACCTGCGCTGGGGTCATGTCCTGCCCCAGTTTGGATTCTCCTTTTAGTATCTGGCTACCTGATTGCTATGCATTTGCGTCCCTTGTTTGCGATCTGTCCCTTGACATAAACAAGCTTGGAAAGTTTCACCGCCAGCAACACCCCACCCCTCCCATACATAACAAAAAAAGAGTTAGTGAAAAGTGGGGCAGAATAATGTTAATCAGACAGATTTCTCACAAAGACTATACTGTATACTGCCGGAGATCAAGCAGGACCCATCCTGTCTTTTATTATGCATATGATATTCCAAAAAAAGGGGAATAGACCCTGATCAGAGAACTTGTGGCTTTTTGGCTATGATTTGTTGTGATTTTTTTCTGTGAAATTCTTTCTGCATTTTCTGTAATCTTTAATTCAAGGGTGATTCCTCAGTTGTTCTAGATTAACCAGTATATTGAAAATTTTACTCATTATTTTAATGCAAAAACACTTCAGTTGAGTATATATTGATTCTTGTATGGTTTTGTGTAATAACACTGAATTATTTCTATGAATTATGAATTACAGTGTTGAGGATGTGGCCGATGTGCACAGTTTTGCTGGATGACACTGATGATGTGTAGCATGGAAGCAGAATTACCCAGTTTGGTAGGGAGTGTAGTAGCAGACTTCAAACTGTACCAGTAGGGCATCCCAACAGACAGACTCTGTAGACCAGCGATTCTCAACCTGTGGGTTGCGACCCAAATTTGAATTGTGACAAATTCTGAAAGGGTCACGAGGCAGAGTTGGAAATGTATGCTTTTTAAAATCAGCAAGCTCCAATGCTGATCCACGATCAGATTTCCCAGCCCCAATACATGAATTAACCTACAGCCGTGGACAAAATAAAGGGACCACTCTATATTTTAAAACAAATCTGCATTATTAATCCTGGTTTAATTGTGGTTTTACTGGCAGAAGGCTATGCTGAGCAGCAGGTTGCTTCCAAGTTCAAAATTTCTAAGACAGCAGTACACAAGAATAAGGTGAAGCAAGAGACACTGGGAACAACCAGAAACCAGCCAGGTAAAGGGCAGAAGCAACTTTCTAATGGCAGAGATGACTGTTTACTTATCTGACCATTTCTCATGAATCGTAGAATGACATCAAGTGATCTTCAAAAGGAATGGGAAACAGTAGGTGCAGGTGTGAAGTGCACTGCTAGGACAAATCATATCAGGCTCCTAGAAGCAAGACTGAAGTCTCATAATGCAAGGAAGAAGCCCTTCATTAATGAAAAACAGGAAAGTGCCAGGCTGCAGTTTGAAAAAAAAAAATACATATTACTCACAGACACACACTCATAAATTGAGAAATGAGTACAACAAAAAATTGGTCTCTTAATATTTTCTACAGCTATATATTAACGGGTCTTGGCTCCGCAATTTAGCATGCACTGTACTGTATGCTCGATCATAGCATTAATTTAGACCTATACTTGATATAGGGTTGCAACTGAGATGGCATGGTAAAAGTTGGGTCACTGTGCAAAAAGGTTGAGAACCATTGCTGTAGACAATCTGATTCAAGTCGAGAGACTTTCCATAGAAATATTCTGCCACCTTTTTATTCCATTGTTGTTCTGACTTCTGAATTCTTTAGTGAAATTATTTCCATCATAAATGTTTTTGGCTTATATCCCCACAATGTTAAATTGTCCCAAAATCCTTGTTTTTCCATGGCTCACCTGTTCATCTTTATGAAGGACATCCTCTACATAGTGGTGAGTTCTGACAAATATCAACAGTTATGATTAAAGATGATTTTTGAATGACAATCATTATGATATGGGGAGAAATACATTATAGAATATTTTTAATTGAGAAAAAAATCCTGTTACTATTTTTTCTATAAACCCTTTGAAATGTTTAATTCAGCGAAATGCTATTCTGAGATTTAGAAAAATAACTTCAAGATCATAACTTTTCTGTTGCTTGTCATTTTCCCTGTAACTTCATTTAATTTTTCTCACCATCTTCATTTCCTTATGAATAATAATGATCATCATGTACCTTTTTGTTACATTAAAAAATTGACTTTCCTACACTGGCTTACTGATTTTTCCTGGTTTCTCTATTCCTTTAATTATGAATTCATGGTTAATTTTTATTTTAATTATGTTATGATTGAAGACCAGCAGGTGAGTAATTCTTTTACATGTATACAGTGTAAAGATAATGGCCTGCTATGTCTCATGCCTACACATGTTCTATAGTAGGGTGATTTGTCATTTTATTAATCCTAATTAAAACATTTTATTCCATTTTTGTTGTAACTTAGTAGTTCCTCTGTGCAAATATTTCTGTGAAAAATGTTTTTGGTTTTAATGCACAGTGACTTTAACTTCTTTAACGTTGAATTGACCCAAACCCTTGAGTTGTTGCCATTGCTTGCCTGTTCATCTTTATGAAGCCTTTCCTGCACTGATTGGGGAGTGAGTCTGTAAAGGAATCAGTGTATCAGCTTACAAGATGTACCGTACTTTTTGGACTATAAGTCGCTGATTTTTTTCCAAAATTTTGGCCCTGAGACTTATAGAACGGTGTGACGTATACGTGGATTTTTCAGATTTTTTTGTACGCTGGCTATGTCATTTTAAGCAGTATACATTAGGCGTAACTCACCTAAAAGGGATAAAGGCAATCTTTACATAACTCTAGACGTAATATTATTAAGACAAATAATTCCATAATTCACATACCTAACACAGAGTCCCTCCACGCGATGGCAAGCGTTCGCTAATTAAATGTAACTGGGATCATATTAAATGTATTCTAATCCTTTATTTGAATAAAAAAACTGCTATGATAACTATTATTATGGCCAGATTTAACTATCAATCAAATGTCGCATGAATTTTGCTGAATATTATAGGGCATTTACTAACTCAAATCTAAGCGCCATATTTACCATAGATCTGAAACATAAATGGTCGATAATCGCTATTAACTCTTGTAGTGCCATACTACAGATTTAAATCCTGTGATGTGTAACGGTCAAAGTCTTGTGACCGCATTCTCCCATAAGTCCTGTAAGTGAAAAAAGTCGCATGATCTGTTTTAAATCATAACGTTCTCCTAGGCCTGCTATAAATAAAACATGCTAACTGTTGATCGCATAAAACACAAGAAATATCAGAAGGACAGTACAATTTACGTTGTATAACTTGATCATCGATAAGAACAGATGTACATTCGTGCTTGTTGATGACTAATAAAGGTAAGACAATTATTGTTTAACTTTATACCGTGCTTTACATTAACAAAAAAGAATCAAACTTGATTAGGTCTAATTTTACTTTTAAATGAACCAACAAGATCGATCGTTTTAAATTAATGAAAAAGAAACTATGATTTGCATCCACTTAATCATTTGAACAGTATATTTAATTATTTTGTGTATAAATTGTAAAAAGTTTAGGTTAGTTAAAGAAGGGCTTTCATTGTTTATTTAGAGTGATGGCTCCGACTACAAGCCGTAAGAGTTACACTGCAGAATATAAACTAAAGGTAATATCTTTTGTGGAGGAAAATGGCAACAGAGCAGCACAAAGAGAATTTGGCGTAAGTGAGAAGCTGGTGCGTGACTGGAGAAAAGCGAAAGACTCTCTCCACGTAATGAAAAGACTAAAGAAAGCCAACCGCGGTAGTGATGCGCGGGTCGTCTCGTAACCCGCGGACCCCGCGGGTAACCCGCGGGTCGGGTTGGGGCGGGTAAAGAAATTGTCACTTTATTTGCGGGGCGGGCTGAGGCGGGCCATATAATTTCATAAAAGCGGGACCCGCGGGTTGGAAAAATACCCGACCCGCGCATCACTAAACCGCGGGCATAAAGCCAGATGGCCCATTCTCAAACAAAAACTCGGTGAGTGGATTTTAGAACAAAGAGCTCAAGGACAAGGATTGTCAATGCTTCAAGTTCGACTGAAAGCCCAGATGATGACGAAGGAAATGGACTTGCAGGATTTTCAAGGTGGCCTGTCATGGTGTTTCCGTTTCATGGAAAGAAATCAACTGAGCATGAGGACGCGTAGGACAAGGTGTCAGAAATTTCCTGCCGATTTTGAGGAAAAAGTGAATTTTCAGGAATTTTGTAAAAGCAGAAATCGACAAGCATGACGTGACCCTTGACCACATAATAAACATGGATGAAGTTCCTCTAACATTTGATATTCCCCTTGGTCTGACAGTGAACGAAAAGGGAGATAAAATTATAAATGTTCGCACAACAGAAAATGAAAAGTCACATTTCACCGTCGTTCTCGCATGCTCTGCGGATGGAACGAAACACCCTCTGCTCATTATATATAAAAGGAAAACAATGCCAAAGGAATCGTTTCCTTCAAATGTCGTCATCCACACTAACGAGAAAGGTTGGATGGGCGAGGCAATGATGGAATTCTGGCTGCAACGATGCTTCTTGAAACATCCTGACAGCTTTTTTAAATCTAAGAAGGCTAAACTCATCATGGACAGCATGAGAGCGCACCTTACTGACAAGAAAAAGAAAGCCATAAAAGCCATGAACTGCACCCCCACCATAATACCTGGAGGCCTGACAAAGAATTTGCAACCTTTGGATATTTCGGTCAATCGGAGCTTCAAAGCTGTACTCAGTCGTCAGTGGGAGACCTGGATGACCGACGGGGCACATAGCTTCACGGATACTGGACGTATGTGACATGCAACCTTTGCACAAGTGGCTGAGTGGATCAGCTTAGCATGGGATACCGTAAGCATTAAAACAATAACATCCAGCTTCAGAAAGGCAAAAATGTTGCTTTGATGTTCCTGCCTGCTTTTGTTGGCTGCAGCGGTATTGGACTTTCTTTGCAGCATTGATTTAAACTCCTCATAACCCTGCATAATTAGCATGCAGTCTTCCTCTGTGAAAAATGGAGATCGCGCCATAAGTCAAACGGTGGCTTACACTGCCGAACATGCTCCATGTATGTGAATGCACACAAACTCCAATGCAGTTAACACCGATGTAACAAATCAACTTCTTAACTGGCATTGTAGTACTGATTAGCACCGATTGAGACAACCTGATTTTGTCAACCCCGCGTTTGCAAATTACCTCCGGGTTAAGTCTGATTTTGTTGAACCCCCTTCGTAGTACAGGCCACAGGATAAATACAGCCCATAGATGCCCATTGACAGCATGCTTCAATGGAAGTCTATGGAAGGTTCATGTACTCTTTGTCTAAATAGAGAATAGACAAAAGCTTATTGGTGAACATGCTACAGTTACATATTTTCAGAGCCTGCCCAGACATCATGCTTCACTAGGGGTGTTTATCAATACTGTCACAATGCGAGAAGGACGGAGGCAAAGAAGGGCATCGGGGAAAGACCAAGGGGCTTTATTAAGGCAAAACACAACAGAAATGGACCATGTGGGATCAAAACTAGGCAGGGAGAGCTGGGGAGAAGCACAGGGTAAACAGAGGGGCACATGTAGTCAGCAACATAACATTACAATGACCGGGCTGGGGAGCTCAGAGCAAGGAGGCACTACTATATATACACCACAGATGAGGGAGCAGACGAGAAAGAGTCACCTGGGGATCCTCCGGCTAGGATGTTAGACATCTCTGGGTCCACAGTTCCTGAGGCTGATCCTCCAATCAGCTGTGAACCACCCAATCTTACTGATATTGCATGGGTGGTGAATCAGCTGGAGGTAGGGAAGGCTGCAGGGATCTGTGATATCCAGGGTGAACTTCTCAAGGCTGGTGATAAAGTTGTCCTCCTGGCATTGCGGGCAATCTTTGAATTTAGAGATTAATTGTCATTGTTGACATACAGTACCACAGCACACATCAACAAAATGTGTTCTCTGCATTTAACCCATATGTGACAATGTGACATAGCAGGGGCCAGCTAATTCAGCGCCCGGGGAGCAGTACCTTGCTCAGGGTACCTCAGTGGTGCCTTGCTGGTCAGGGATTCAAACTTGCAGTCTTTCAATTACGAATGCACTTCCTTATCCATTAAGCCACCACTGCTCAACGATCTTTGCTTCCATTTGAGGGTCGAGCGTCATCCCAGCTGACTGGAAAAAGGGACTTGTAGTCCCTATCTGTAAAGGGAAGGGTGATTGCCTAAATTGCAGCAACTACGCGATGATAACCCTGCTCTCAGTGCCGGCTAAGGTCCTTGCTAGGGTCATCTTTAACAGGATCCGTGACCACTTGCTTGCCTATCAGTGACCGGATTAGTCTGGTTTTACACCTAAGAAGTTTACCATCAACCACATCCTAGCAATGAGGGTTCTCATTGAATATCAGCCGAGATTTTTTGCAGCCTTTGTCGATTCTGATAACACGTTTTATTCAATTGAACTAATTGTCCTGTGGGATATCCTGAGACTTTGCGAGATCCCCCGGAAGTTGCTAGATGTCATGGCCGGCCCGTGCACTGGTATTCTGAGTGCTGTGCAGAGTGGAGGGAGAACCTCCATGTTCTTCCCAGTTGATTCTGGAGTTTGCCAGGGGTGTGTTCTTGTTTCTTCTCTGTTCAATGCTTGCATGGACTAGGTTGTTGGGTAGGGTCATGGGGTCCAGCAGTTGTGGAGCATCTGTTGATGAAGAAATATTTACTGATCTTGCTGAATTTGCCAAATTCCACATGTTCATAATGTAGCTTTACACTGTAACACTATAAATTTCACTTTCGTTCAGTGATATTTACTTGGCATGTTTTTCTCTTGTTTGCAATGATTCAACTCTCCTCCATCATGAATTAGTACCAGCAAGTAAGAAACTCTTTTACATACATATATACAGATCATGTACATATATAACTAATGGTGTAGTACAAAACATGTATATTTAAAATACTGAAATTACTATTTATGTTTACTCTTTATGTGCTTTTGGTTTATTCAGTAAAATGTTAATGTTATTTTTACTAATGTGCTTGATCCCTAAGTTGGTTGCAACTGGTATCAAGGTTCTTTGCCAAGTGACTTTTGGTAGAATAGTTTGATAGGTAGCTTGCTAACTAAACCGTATGTGTACATTCAATCTTACTTAATTCTTCAGTGCAATTATTTCTTTGATAAATATTGTTAACTTCTACACTCACAGTGTTTAATTTTTTTTTAATGTTGCATTTTCCCAAAATCCTTGTGTGTCTATCTTCATGAAGGGCATCCTGGACGTACTGGTGAGTCCTCATGTATATCAGTAGCCACTAAATGAAAGCACATGCACAGTATGGTAAAGACATTACATTACAGCACTTACTGCAAACCAGTACAATAATTATTATTTACAATGTTAATACATTAAAACACACATTAGTTTATTGGTTACTTCACAGCTAAGGGTGCAGCACAAGGCATGTTGGTAGGCCTATGCAAATAACTAATTCTATACTGACTAGCCTAACTGTGTCACAATATTTTCAAACATATACAGTGGTACCTAAGTACTCGAACTCATTAGAACTCGAATTTCTTAGAAGTCGAATGAACCAGTTCGAAAAAAAGTGACCTAGAACCCGTTCTGAATCTCAGAAGTCGAACCCAGAATGCCAACCTAAGATAACTTGTACGCACAGGGAAATGAGTCACACGGCACGTCTCTCAGTGGAAACAAAGGGTAACATTTCAATCTCAGCCTCGCATTCGCTGTGATAGCATTGTGCATGTTTACACTTGCTGAATACATATATTTAGACAGTAAAAATACATTTAGACAATGAAAGACAGTAACGGTAATTATTATTATATAATAAAATACATTTAAAAATAGATTTCTTATTAATTATTTTAATATCATTAATAGTAATCCATTAATACATTTAATCATAATAATATTGGCGTGCTGAGCGGGGACAGAACGGAGACAAAGGCGCAGACATCAGGGTATCTGGGAATACGGGGTTTAATTACAAGTAAGACCGGCAAAATGCAGGCGACAATACAATACCTATCGAGACGTATTATCGAGTCATTTTGCGCATGTGCAGTTCCACCTTTTGGGGGTTAGGGTTAGGTTTTAGGGGTTTGGGTTAGGGTTAGGGTAAGGGTTTTAGGGGGTTTTGGGGGTTTAGGGTTAGGGTAAGGGTTGGGGCTAGGGCTGTCGATTAGCACTACGGTAGCCTACCATGACAAAGTAGCTCAACTCGACAGAACACTGGACTGGGGAAACAAACTGAAATGCAGACTAAATACCTAGAACTAATGACAACAACCAGAAACAGCTAATCACATAGGGATTCCACACGAGGTTAACGAGGGGGCATGGCACACAGAAGGAGTGGACGATCGGGGAAGGACACGTTTTTTTTTTTAAACTTTACACATTGTTTGGATACATTTATTTTTTTACTTTACTGTTTTGATAAATGTGCTTAGATGTGTTTAGTATATGATCTTCTTGTTTTATCCTGTTCATTTTGTGTTTAAATGCTTAAAAAAAACATATATAGGTGTAATTTTTTTGGGGCTGGGAACCAATTAATTGTTTCTTATGGGGAAAATTCGATCAGAACACGCACTTTTTAGGATTCAAACCCGAGTTCTGAAAGGATTAAGTTTGGGTTCTGAAGTACCACTGTACATTTAAAATGCTCAAGTTACTATTTATGTGCTTCTGGCTTATTCAATGAAATGTTAATGCTGTTTTGACTTAAGTTTGACTCCTAAGCTGTAGCTAGACTAGTTTCATAGGTATCTTGCTAACTAAGCTGTATGTGTATGTTCAATCTGACTTAATTTTTCGGTGCAGTTATTTTGTTGATAAATGTTGTTGATTTCTACATTCACAATCCTTTTCTGTTTCCATGGATCATCTGTGGAATCTCCATGAAGGGTACTCTGGATTTATTGGTGAGTCCTGATGTATATTAGTAGCCACTAAATGAAAGCACATGCACAGCATGGTAAAGACATTACATTACAGCACTTACTGCAAACCATTACAATAATTACTATTTACAATGTAAATACATTAAAACACACATTAGTTTACTGGTTACTTCACAGCTGACGGTGCAGCACAAGGCATGCCAGTATGCCTATGCAAATAACTAAGTCTCTACTGACCGGCCTCAATGTGTCAGAATGTTTTCAAATATGTACATTTAAAATGCTCAAGTTACTATTTATGTGCTTCTGGCTTATTCAGTGAAATGTTAATGGTGTTTTGACTTATGTACTTGACCCCTAAGTTGGTTGCAATTGGTATCTAGGTTCTATGCCAAGGGATTTTTAGTAGACTAGTTTGGAAGGTAGCTTGCTAACTTAGCTGTGTGTGTCTTCATTCTGACTTAATCCTTCAGTGCAATTATTTCTTTGGTAAATATTGTTGACTTCTACACTCAAAGTGACTGTTTAAATTTTATTTAATGTTGCATTTTCCCAAAATCCTTGTGTGTCTATCTTCATGAAGGGCATCCTGGATTTACTGGTGAGTCCTGATGTATATCAGTAGTTGTGATAAATTAATGTGATCAGATCTCAATCACTTTTATTGACAGTTATTCAGAAATGGAAAAAGTACATTTTTAAATAATGAATTTTCCCAAAATCCAAATGTTCATGATGTAGCTTTACACTGTAACACTGTAAATTTCACTTTTGTTCAGTGATTTTTAACTTCACGTTTTTCTCTTGTTTGCAATGATTCAACTCTCCTTCATCATGAATTAGGACAAGCAGGTAAGAGACTCTTTTACATGCATATATACAGATCATGTACATATATAGCTAACAATGCAGCACAAGACATGTTGTTAGGCCTTTGCAAATAATTAAGACTCTACTGACCAGCCTGACTGTGTCATAATATTTTCAAACGTACATTTAAAATACTCAAGTTACTATTTATGTTTACTCTGTATGTGTTTTTGGTTTATTCAGTGAAATGTTAATGCTATTTTTACTAAAGTGCTTGACCCCTAAGTTGGCTGAAACTGGTATCAAGGTTGTATGCCAAGCGATTTTTAGTAGAATAGTTTGATAGGTAGCTTGCTAACTAAGCCGTGTGTGTACATTCAATCTTAATTCTTCAGTGCAATTATTTCTTTGTTAAATATTGTTGACTTCAACACTCACAGTGACTGTTTAAATTTTTGTTAATGTTGCATTTTCCCAAAATCCTTGTGTGTCTATCTTCATGAAGGGCATCCTGGATTTACTGGTGAGTCCTGATGTATATCAGTAGCCACTAAATGAAAGCACATGCACAGCATGGTAAAGACATTACATTACAGCACTTACTGCAAACCATTACAATAATTACTATTTACAATGTAAATACATTAAAACACACATTAGTTTACTGGTTACTTCACAGCTGACGGTGCAGCACAAGGCATGCCAGTATGCCTATGCAAATAACTAAGTCTCTACTGACCGGCCTCAATGTGTCAGAATGTTTTCAAATATGTACATTTAAAATGCTCAAGCTACTATTTATGTGCTTCTGGCTTATTCAATGAAATGTTAATGCTTGACTCCCATAGTTGGTTGCAACTGGTATCAGGATTCTTTGCCAAGTGATTTTTAGTAGAGTAATTTGCTAGTTAGCTTGCTACCTGAGCTGTGTGTGTTTAAGCTGAGTTATAAGCTTTGAAACACCACAGTCACTGCAGCTAATGATGTTGACTTCATTCTAAAGAAGTCTTCTGATGAAGGAGAGCAGAATTTATATATAAGGAGCAAACCTACTAAAATAATGATATAAAAAGACATTTATAGGTCATACTGCCAACTGTCCACACTGTGCTCCCACCATTTTAAAAATCACCATCCACCACTGACGAGTCTGTAAAGATATCGGTGGATCGGCTTACAAGATGTGTTTTAATCTTAGTCACTTGGTGATTGAGTCTTTTTGAGAACAGGAAAAGTACATTGGAAAATATTTTACAAAAACATTTTACTAAAA
>JAODJU010000130.1:10398438-10425900 GCA_026776725.1 Gnathonemus echidnorhynchus
TTAAGCAAAAAATGGGTGTTAAAACCTTAATGATATTGGCATCAAGCTAAATGTGGAACATGGACTATTTATTGTATGCCCTGAACCTAATTGAAATCCTCAGAGGCTGCTTTATTTTAAAAATGAAAGCATGGCAGTAGCCTACTACTGTATGCTTATATTTGGTAATTCTGAGGAATATTAGAATCCTAAAACAACCACTTAGTGTTACAGTGAAATACAGTGTTTGAACTTTATACAGAGCAATTGACAATAGCTTGACTTAATAGGTATATTTCTATTGTGTCATTTATAGCCCTGATTTAATTATTCTCAGCCATTTTCTCCAAATAGGCATGAAATTATATCTGTGAATAATGTGTAAATCTGAGGGGTTATGGTGGACAGAGATTGTGAGTAAAATATAACACTTTTAAAAAGATATTACTTGTTTTATATTTCTTCAATAGCTGAAGAATTTGTAACTGGCATATCACCAATACGTCGTAAGTACAAATACTTGCACACAAGCACAAGGTCTTAATATTCAGTCCTATTTGATAATGCCTAAAAGTGCCATATTAATTTCCATACTAAAATTCACGTTGCCTTTCCAAAGTGAAGGGGGGGGGGGGGGGGGCAGTGACAATGCCATTCAAGACTGATGGACCATTGACAGTATGCAAGCTATTACAGGTGTGGTGACACCAATATCATCAATATTCATTGTGTAGAACACAATTTCAGAATGTCTCGCTCAACTATGTGTAGCCAACCCCTATGTCAATAAGTTTCTGAAAAATCTTGGCTAGAAATATTTATAATGTGTTTGTTTTTTTTTACAATTTCTCAGCACCTCTGAAAACTGGTTTTTCAAAAGTGTATGTTTAAGTTGATTAAAAAAAAAATAGAATAATGACATTGTAAGTGGTCTCAGATTATTGGTGCTGAGTCTGTGCTGAATAAAAGCATTTGTAGCACTTTGGGATAAATATTTTTTAGATAGGCAAAATATTTTAAAATGTCAAGGCATGTCAGACTACCCCGAAAGTGGCTGAGAGGCCTCAGACTCCAGAGGGTTAATTTTAATGCTTTCTTCACCGATGATACCCTGTTTTCTAATTTTTTTGGGCAAATTCTCCACCTAATTATTAATTTCAGATTCTCTATGCTAAAAGGTCTTTAACATGTTAAACTTTTAAAAATACTTCTGTGTTGAATTCCAAAATTAGAGCCAATTTTCACTTTTGGACATTTCAAGTACTCATGATGCATTCAGTATGCACACATTTATTTTTCCTTTGTGTAGCTTCCATTCTTATATTTATATATTTATTCCTGTTCTTTAATATTTTTAGCTACCATTCGAGGACCTCAACCAGGTGAGTAGCATCCTATACAAAGACTCATAAGCAACCAAACTAGAATGAATCAAAATCAAGCATCAACAAGTTACAGGTTAACCATAAACCCTTTCCTAGTATGTGTACATGTTTCCCCATCATATCTTATAACTCATAAAGTCAGAGGCACCATCTAAAGTAATATTACCCTTCTCATTAAAAACATTTTTTCAACTGTTTTGAACATAAATTAAATACACGTGTAAAGAGTGCTAATATTATAGCAGTTACATTACTTACATTTTAATCAGTTTAAATGGCAAGCAATCATTGTTGCTGCCAATAAAATATGGTCTATTGTTTAAAGTCACTGACTGTATAAATCTTACATATGAATTATACACATCTATTCAAAGTGAAGGATATGGTTGATCTACGGATCCTGCAGCCCACGGCGGGTCACAGCAGTCAGATCTGCTTTGATGTGCAAGTTTCTCAGACGCAAAATTACAAGTTGCTAGACGATCAGACCGCAGGTGAGTCAACTCCATGTAACTGTAGTACAAGCAAGAATGTATAAATAATAATGAAGATAAATAGACAGCTGTTCTGGACACGGGTTTTTGGAGTTTGGAACGATAGAATTTGCTAAATTCTTGTGATATTAGAAAGTCGAAAAGCCAAATGGTTAGAGGTATCATTTAGGATCTAACAAGGACATGAAGAAACCAAGAGGTTATGCCTGAATGCAGTCTCCTTTATGAGCGCTCACTACCTCTCTAAGCTCTTGCTAATATTTCACAACCCCCTTGAATCTTGAAACCCTGCTTTATATAACTTTATATAACCCTGCTTTATATAACTGCAGGTGAGCTGAGACATTCACTTGTCAGGTGATGTGTGGTTCAATGAGTTGGGACACTGCGTCCAAGATAAGGACGTTCATGTGTTCAAATCAGATGGTCAGCAGGGTGATCTCATCCTTAATCTCAGTTGCTTGAGGGAGTGGCTAACCTTTCTTGCTCAACCGAGCAACACTTGGATAAAAGCATCAATGCTAAAATAAATGTAAGCATGCCCTCACCACATCCCTCCATAAAAATGCTCTACACAAGAGCCATATGGCTACAGTTTAAATTAATTAGATAGATATTGATTGTAAAAATAATTTATTTTTGAAAATATGGTCACAGAATGCAATGCTACCTTGTATCCCTCCAGCACAGACAGTTTTCATTACAAATTTAAAGAAAAAACAAAGTGTTGAATGAAAATTATGCAAAACATTGATCACTGAAATGGCTGGTTTCACGTCCAATGTCCATTGACACATCAAAAGAAATATATCTATTGTCGATGTTTACAGCCATGCTTATATAAGACATTTTTACTTTTGGTTACTAGCAGGAGTAATGTTGATAGTAAGTAAGTACATCAGTTACAACTTTTAGAAAATTTTTTCTAATCTCTGTCTCAACTCCCCCTTGACCCCCTCAAAGCTTTGTTCTTGAGTGGGACTTTACACTTCAAGGTCTAGGTCTTAAATCAGACTTGGTATTGGTGGTCTTGTTCCCATAATTACTCAATTGTAACTGTTGGTCTTCTTCTGTGGTTTGTTCACTCACATACACAATGGCGTAGACCTCTTGATCGTGGGCCAGGTGAACAGTGAAGCCAAGAAGGGCTTTCAGCAGATCAGCATTCGCTCCAAAGCCTGGGGCAGCGTCACTGTGGATACTACAAAAATTGTCCTCATCCAGGGACAGAAGAATGAAGATTTTTCTTGGACACCGTTCTCCTTCAGCAATGCATTGAACGGGTACTGCATCTCTCTTGGCATGAATGACATTTCAATACATATAACCTTAGAACAAACGCAGTTTCATATTAACCACCATGTTTTTAAATATTGCAAAGGTTTTATTCTGAGGATGAATCTTTGAAGAACAGAACAGATCTATAATGATGGAGCAATTTTTCATTGAAATATGACGACATAAAACGTATAGCTGAATGCTATAGAGAATAGTAAATAAAACTTTGAGAGACATGTTACAGTTAGATCCATAACTATTTGGACACTGATGCCATTTTTTGTCATTTTCTCTCTGTTTACCACTACAATGGATTTAAAATTAAGCAATCAAGATGTAATGGAAGTATAGATTTTCATCTTAAAATTAGGGGGTTTAACAAAGGGATAAAATTAAGCTTTCAGAAATTACACCCCACAGAATCCTTCCATTGCCAGAGGCTCTAAAGTAACTGGACATAGTAATATAATATAAAATATATGCATTGTTTTAATACTTGGATGAAAACCCTTTGCAGTCAATGGCTGCCTGAAGTGTGGAACCCAAGCACATCACCAAATGCTGGGTTTCCTCCCTAGTGATGCTTTAACAGGCCTTCACTGCTGTCCCCTTCCGTTGCTACTTATTTGTCTTTCTGCCTTCAGTTTTGTTTTTAGTAGCTGTGCTCTGCTCTGTTGGGTTGAGATCAGGTCATTGACTTGGCCATTGAAGAATATGCAATTTCTTTACCTTGAGAAACTTTTGGGATGCTTTTGCAGTATGTTTTGGGTCATTATCCATTTGTACTGTGAAGTACCTTCCTATCAGTTTTTGACTGAACCTTGGCAGAATGTACAGCCCTGTACAATTCAGGATTCACCGTACTACTTCTGTCAGCAGTCACGTCATCAATAAACACCAGTTACCCTGTTAAAAGGGCATCTATACATGCCCCTGCCATAACACTGCCTCCACCATGTCTAACACACGATATGATATGCTTCCGATCATGAACTGTCCCTTTCTTTCACTATAATTTTCTCTTCCTATCAGTCTGGTACAAGTTGATCTTGGTTTCATCTTTACAAAGAACCTTATTCCAGAAATGACAGGCTATTTATGATGTTTTCTGGCAACATCTAATCTGGCCTTCCTGTTCTTCAGTGTTACCAGTGGTTTCCATCTAGAGGTAAACCCTCTGTATTTACATTCATGAAGACATCTCTTGATTGTAAACTGATGTTGACTAGATGTTGTGACAAGGTTTTTCTTCACCAAAGAAAGAATTCTGCGATCATCCACAAGTTGTCTTCCTTGGTATCCCATGCCTTTTGGTGTCGCTAAGCTCACTAGTACATTTCTTCTTTTTAAGAATGTATCAAATTGTTGATTTGGGCACTCCTAAAGTTTTGTTTTTTTTCCCAGCCTAATGATGGCCTGCTTCACATACATTGACACCTCTTTGGACCTCATGTTGAGTTCCAGTGAATAGCTACCAGATACAACGTCAGTCCTTGGAACTCGATATCTGCTTAATTTGTCATGGAGTAATGAGGGAAGAGGCCACACCTGGCTCAGAAACTGTGTGTCAGTTACATGTCCAATTACTTTTGAGCTTCTGAAAGTGGAGGCACTATGTGAAAAATAGCAATAATTTCTGAAAGCTTAAGGCAATACCTTTGTTCAACTCCTTAAAGCTGAAAGTCAATACTTCCATCACATCTTGACTGCTTAATTTCAAATCCATTGTGATGGTATATAGAGAGAAGATTACAAAAATTGCTAACTTTTTCCAAAATCCAAATACTTATGGACCTAATTGTATGTATCTATACACACCCAGCATAGCACATGTAATAGGAAGGGTTCCACACAAGCTTTATACAGGCAGTCCCTAATGGTTCATAATATCCAACACATGTGCTACTTTGTGACAACCAAGGAAATATTGTGCGGCTACAGCGGTTTGTCAAAGTACGGTATAGTACCGTATGTAGTTACTTTTATTATTACTGCATTATTATTTTATACTCTATTATTATTTTTTGGGCTTACCTACAAATTAAACTTAAGGATAGACTGAGGAACGTTCATCCATTTTGTTTATTTCCTAAATTATAGACAAAATGTACAAAGGATTGCCTGTACATATGCAACATATAAGTCCCTAAATTACAGCTGAATTTAACAGTTGTCTCACTGTTATATGTGGAATCAAGAAAAATTTAGAGATTTTATTTGTTTTTAATTAGCTCAGTAATTTCTGTTTGTGCAACAGTGACACCAACAGTAGGTACATGGGAGTTGTCTTTCACCCTGTGCTTGTGTGTGTGTTACACGTGGCTGGGTGGGAGTGACACTGCCTCCTGCTGGTTAGGCTGTCGCTGAACATGCAAGACGGGGTGCTAACGGTGGAGGTTGGGGAGACCAGAATGGACATCCTGCTCCACAGTGATGGGCAAAATAGCTTCCTATGGCCAGCTGTAAAAAAACGCCCCCCAGGTAGCACAGCAACGGGGATAATAGGTAAGAACATGTGTGTATGGTGTAATGCATATTGATAAGGTAAGGTAAGGCATTCTTTATACTTAGATATAGCCTAACCTGTGGGTGTAAATAGTTACAATTTTACACTTTTTGTATCCATACAAGCTTAAATGTTTTCACTCTCATTCATGTAACATTGTTATAGTCCATGTTATTAAAAGCGAGGCCAAGCTACACAGGGGGGCCAGATTGGACCTGGCCCCCCTGGTCATATGCCTGGCCCACTTGGTCACTTTGTTTGGCCCACCTTAGGAAACATGGAATGTTAAACTTATCAAACGTGGAATGTTAAACTTATCAAATGCAGTCGGCAGATTTATCTGCCTGTACCCTGAACTGCAATCAGTAAAATTTAATATGACTGATGGCAACAGCAAGTATGTAAATGTGATTTTTGGCGAGGGTTTCATGTGTATGTACTTATTTTATAGGACAGTTCCTTGTTTCGTATGAAGAGAAGCAGGTGATACCAACAGGGATACTGGAAATCCAAGACAAAGAGGTTCCTGCATCCAGGTAAACTGGATTGTTTTTGTCTCCACTGTATAATTTGTTTTAATGATATAGAACTATTAAGCATACTCTTACTCTGTCAAGAAAAAATAGCTATTTGACTTTTAAGCGTTTCTGGGTTTGCTGGCAGGATTAGTCAGTGATTGATGTTTATGTGTTGTAGGGAGACGGCAGTGAACTATAATGACCCCAACAAACCGAGAGTGGACTGCTGGCTGGTGCCTTACCAGTCTGTTTTGGGGGTGAACCTCTCTGAGCTAACTGTGGTTCAGACATAGGTTCAGCATCCTGAGACTCCTTTCAGACAGTTCAAATTACATTAAGCTGTTTTCTTGGACAATAATCATGTGTCATTATGATCAAGTCATTAAATAACATATAAACAGTTTCTCAGTTACTGCCTTTTTTATCAGTTTTATTTCTCATTGTGTTCTTTTACCTAACTGCTAAAACTCAAGTTTTATTTGTATACTAAGACAAATTATTTTTAGAATTCACTTATTACAATTAATGTACAGTACCATTGAAAAGTTTGGGGTCACTTGGATATTGCCCATGGAATGGGGGCACAAGAATGTTCTTTTTTTCTGGCCATTTTGTGTCTTTAATTGAAGCCTCAATTGCTGACACTCCAGATACTCAACTAATCGAAAGGCCAGTTTTATTGCTTCTTTAAGTAGCGTAACAGGTTTCAGCTGTGCTACCAATTTTAAAAGGGATTTCTAATGATCAGATTTTCCTTTTAGAATGATAAACTTGGATTAGCAAACACAACGTGCCATCGGAGCACAAGACTGTTAATGTGCCTCTGTGCGCCAATGTTGATATTACATAAAAATTGTAATGACGGCGTGGCATGGCGCAGGCAGGTGACAATCCACTGGTGGCTCCCAAAAACTGAACACTGGGGAAGGCACAAAATAATGGACCACAAGGGGTCAAAAACAAATGGGGAAAACAAGAACTAACTACAAAAAACTGTAGGATATAGGAGCGACATAGCGAGCAGAAGTGGCCAAGGGAACAGAGTACCAAACACACAATAACTGACCATACACATTCTGACACACACTAACACAATGACCAACTAAGGAAATGAACAAAGGCAAAATGATAAATTCAATGATAAGGACTAATAAAAGGCGGGTGAGAATCAAACAACCAATCAACAAGGGCACAGAGTAACAAGAGCAGGTGAAGAAACTAACAGTATTGAACACAGAACTAAGGATCTTATAAGACCTAAAACTAGGGAAACACAGGGAAATACTACACTAGGAGAAAAACCAAGAAACAAACAGAACATAACCAAGGAAGAGGCAGAGAACCATAAACCAGACAAGTTAAACACAGGGATAAATATTAAACTAAGGATAAAACTGGCCTTAAACTACCAGGTTACAGGCTCTGTACCACACACTCAGCTCATTGAGTTATGTGGCAGTCCAGGGGACTGGGGAAACATACAAGGATTATCAGACAAATATTGACAAGACAGGATGGCCAGCAACATCTGCTGGCCAAAAGGGGAGGGACATGAAGAGCAGGATCAGACGGGTGCTGACGCTGACAAAAAATCAGCTGTTTCCAGCTACAATAGTCATTTACAACATAAACAATGTACATTTTATTTCTGATTAACCTGATGTTATTTTAATGGACAAAAATTGCTTTTCTTTTGGAAAAAAGGAAATTTCTAAGTGACCACAAACTTTTGAACAGTAGTGTACATTTTGCATAGTGTCATGAACTATGGTGCACGGACCAGGGAAGCAGGATAAGGAGATGATGTATTGGGGAATGAGGGATTTAATAGGCAATCGGAGAGGCATACAGGGCAAAACAAATAACGACTTCAACGACAAGACTGGGGAAAAACTAACAGGGAAGCACTAAATACAGAAACTTAATCAGACAGGACTATGAACAGCTAGTAACATGGGGATTCCACATGTGGGTAACGAGTGGGGCATGGCACACAGGAGGATCGGACGAGCAGGGTGTCACAGAACCACCACCTCCCCCCCAAAAGCGCACACAGGACCTGGGAAGACTTTTTCTCAAGAACATCACTGGAGCACAGGAAACAAGACCAACACATAGAACAGGCACAAGGAAGACAACTAAGACAACAAACGACAAACCACAGGGAACTTGACAGGCACAGGGGCACCAAGAAGGGAAACACAGGACCCAGGAACACTAATGGGGACAACACCAGGGGATAAACCGACGAGGCACAAAGGGACCAGAAGGGAACAAAGGCACAGAAGGATGAGGAGCAAACACAGGGGGCAAAGAAGCAGAGGGCGGGGGCACCAGGGAGTCGGAGGGAACCTCAGGAGGCGAAAGGCGGAAGCCACAGGGGCGATGGACGACCGTGAGGCCGGAGCCATAGGGGACGCCGAAGGGGGCAAAGAGGAAGATGGAGGGACAGATGGAGGGGGTGAGGAGGAATGTGGAAGGGACACCGAAGGAGGCGAGGAGGAAGGCAAAGGGGACACTGGAGGAGGCGAGGAAGGAGCCGAAGCTGCGGCAGGCGAAGGCGTAGCCACAGTCAGCAAAGGTGCTGGCAACCAATGAGTCAGAGCAGGGGGAACTTCAGGCAACCGACGAGGTGCTGGAGGCGGGTCCAAAGGTGCCCGACAAGATGCCGCAGGGGGAACCGCAGGTGACCGTTGAGCTGGAGCTAGGGGGACCGCAGGCAACCGCCAAGCAAAAGCCAGGGAGACCAAAGGCAAGCCGGGGGGGCAGCATGGGTGGTCATTTAGCCAATCCAATCCAGTATCCAGAAATTGCAAAACACATGTCAATACCAAACAATAAAAGCAGTTATTGGTTCCTTAAACTTTATTCATTCCTGAGGGGAAAATACTAACCACGGGAGTGACCAAGACAAGAGCAAAGTAGGCTTGGAAAGCCAAGTAAACTTTACTGGAAAAGTAAGGATGTCTAGAATTTGCACCACAAAGACTATTACCTCAAGACTGAAAGAACCCAACTGATAGTAGAACATAGGCTGAAACTCAAACTGTGGTCTATAAGAAATGAACAGAGGGGTAAATAAATCAAATATCAAAGCACAGAGCTTGTGCCGCCCTCTGCTGATCAGTCATGGAAGCAGCCTTTCCCAACCACTTATCAAGTGCCTATTCTAAAGCTTATCCTATGCAATGGGAATACTGTGGATGGGATATTACTCCATTGCTACACAAACATATATAATGAGGAATTTCAATCCATCTGTTTGTGTTTTAAACTGCGAGAAGCAAATGCAGTACCTACTATTCAATTACAGGTTGTTACACCAAACTGAGCAAATGCATCTTGAAGTGTAGATGTATTATTGATGAAGTGGAATGGGTATTAGTCACATTTCTATGGTTTCCTCATTTTGAGAGTCAGAATGTTCTGAGACAGAAACATGTACAGTACATGTATAAAGGACTTGGCTAATTACACCTGACATAAGGATATAGCTATTTACACTTGACATAGGGACATGGCTATTTACACTTGACATGAGAGGCAAACACCAGGCAAAAATTAACTAAACACAAATATACACTGGATTTGTCCATTAATACAGTTACCTCTTTTATTTAAGAGCAAATAACTTATAAAGGGTAATTCCTCAAGGAAAACTTATCCCACTGACATACATCATATTTTCACTGGTGTCCATGTCTCGTTCAAGTTTTTCCAGGTGAGCATCACTGCCAAGACTCCCCCCCACCACTACATTCTATTTCAAATTAGGTGGCAGTGGGCTTAGCCTCTGCGTCTGTGATCAGAAGGTTGCTGGTTCAAACTGGGCCTTGATCGATTTGTGGGTCCTTGAGAAAGGCATTTAACCTCTAGCTCCCTGGGTGCTATAGAAGGTGGTTGCCCCTCACTGCCAGCTTGATCTCGCCTATAGAGAGCAAGATGGGGGAGGCAAAAGGGATCAATAGAGTCTTTATAAAAGATATATTTGCAAACAATAATAGTAAAGAAACAAAGATTGTTTAACTTTGTGTAATAACACATAACATTTTATATAAGAAAACAAATACTTTTTAGATAGAATTTAATTTCTATACCTTTACAGGTGCAAACTATTAAACCTTTTTACTGGTGTTGTGACATTTCAATGTGATTAATTACGATTAAAAAATAATCATTTGATGTCCCTATTAAGAGTTTTAACGCATTTGGAAATACTGGTATTCTTGCTGTTCAAGGGGATCTCCATATTTCCCACACAGGAAATAATTGCTAATATGTTTACCAGTATGACTGGTAATTATATATCTGGGTAGTGAAGTATTGTCAAAGGCCTTCCCTTCAAAGGTCCTAAGAAGTCAATCTAAAATCTATCAGTCAATGCATGTTTCTTCCTCAGCACAAGTTTAAACTATCACTTTGTCTATCTACCCCCCCCCCCCAGACTGAATGATATAAAAATATATCATGTGTATATGTATGCTGGGCCTTTTATATATAAATCTACATTTTGGAACTTTGAAAAGCCTGTATACTGTAATATAAAGTAAATAACCCATTTTAAACAAACATAGGAAATAAACAAAATAGACTAACAAAGGAAATATATAGCATTACGAATGGAGCTAAGGCTGTTTTTCACTGACAAACCACTTGTTCCTCATCTTGCGGGTGTGTTGTGGCTTCTGTCATTTATGGGCTCACGCAGCATAGCATTTTTTGATTCTGACAAGAGCAGTCAAAAGCACAATTGTGGAGCTGGTTAAAGTTAACAATATCCGAGTCAAATCGAATCTTTTTTATAAAAGTTATAAAAACTGAGACTCGAATCTGACTCACGTATACACTATTGACGTGGCTGCCCACCTCTGCTGAACACCAGTTAAATGTACAGTATATACTTTTTGACAGAATATTCACTGTAATGCGCGATGTCAGTAGGCTACAAACAGAATGCTACAGGAAAAGTGGTGTTATTTGCTGGTGCATCAAAATAATAAACAAACAAACAGATAGATAATGGTTGACAACATGCATTTTACCTTTTAGACACACCTTTAAAATCGCATGCCTCGCAGGTGCAGGAAACCGCAATGTCAACGTTTGTAAGCACATAATGTGAGCTGCAGTGTAAAAATGTGTGATTTTCATACGTAGTAAACAGCTAAAAATTAGATTGCTAAAACTAAGCTCGTTTACAGTAAATGATTCAGATAGGCCTACGTGCGACCTTATTTGATCTGTTATTTGCTTTCATGTGGAGTCAGCCGACTTTCCGAAAGGAGGAGTTTAAAAAGTGTTGTTTTTTGAGCGACCTAGTTTGTCCCACAGACTGCTGGTTTTCTGAGAAATGAACTAACGCTCTTTAAAGATAGCACTCGTGTTACGAAGCTCAATGGTGCCGGTTATTATGACAAATTGATTTTCATACATATATATTTAATGGAATACCTTTGTAATCGCACTCAGTAACATTGGAGCATGGAGAATTATTTACTCCTTAACAATAAGAAGGGGGAAGTAATCGACATCCATTTTTGAGAAGAATGACATGCTGAGCTCAAAAAGCTCCCGATGCATCATTTGGAAGTGTATTTCTTAAAACTAAGCGTTGGTTTAATCCCTCTTTGTGGTGACGCCATCCGGAGGTATACATGAGCAGCGTTTTTGGACCCGCGTGCGCAATGCTCTTGCTGCTTTGTGCATTGGCTTTAAATGCAGCAATTGGGCAATACGACAAGGTAAGATCCGTCAGAAAGAAGGCTAAAGGCAATGTGTGTTATCTCATGGACCATTACATCCACACAGGAACCCTTAGCAGAAAGGCCCTGGTAACCGTGATTAGCACCATTTGTGTTCCTCTTAAGAAAACAAAGTGTCTTTGGGATTTCTGCCCTCGCTTGGAATTACTTTAGAGCCCCAAATCATGAATGTCATCTGCTTGAGAGCCCGTGCTAGCGCTTAATCAGGCTTAACTGAAAGCTTGATCGAATGTTGTGTGACTTAAATCATGTAACAAAATGGACGAGGACTTTTTAAAAAATAATTTCAACAGGCTTTCCTAATCATTTTGACATTTTAATATTATGTTCTGAGTATGATTTGTCTATATTAACCAAATGTGTCTTTTTTCATGTTCAAAAAGAGTAATCAAAGAATAATCATTGATTAATCGAAAATTATTTAACCATTTAGGTGATTATAATTTGCTTTGCCAAAAAAATACATCAGGGGCAGGACACAAAGAGGCGTCAAAAAATACAAATATGCACACAGAAAAGTATGCTGACTGTAGAAGAAATGTCAACATGAAACAAGCGGAATCCCGGACATTTCAGGCATTTTTGTGTCCCTATATTCAGTTTATATAGTTCTGTTTTATGAACAAATCTCTTATTCTTATTTTATATTTGTTGTTGCTTTTTTAATATAATCATCTTATTATTTATTCTAATTTGAATACTTTGTTCTTTTATGCCATCTTCTTACACTCATTTACTCCCTAATTGTTTACTTTGTTTAGTTGCTTGTCTTTTTTCCGTATTATTATTCTTAGTGTAAAGCACTTTGGCAGCATTTTATATATGTAAGGTACTATATAAATAACGATTATTATTAGTAGTAGTATTATGTTATTATTGTAACTGGGACCCAAAAAAGAGGACAAGTCCGGGAAATAGAGAACACGTGGTCGCCCTTATTAACCATAATCATTTTAAGGGACTAAACAAAAGATGTTTAGAAACCGTAATGCTACAGCTTGGTTTAACACAGGTGAGTTTAAAATAAACTGACATTCAGTAGATAACTCAGATAATGTTATTTATTTGAAAAAAATCCCTATTTAAAAAGCTTAATAAAGAGGATAGGCACCCTGTACCAAGGGTAGGCATCAGCTCCTTCAATCTTAATTTGTTTATCCAATCAAAGAGCAGTTTTAGCATGTAATAAATTTCTTAGTTAGGGTACCAATGTTATACAAAAGGTTATAGTTTAACTGAGGAGGTGACACCTCCTTACATTTTCTGCTTAAAAGTACATGGTCTTTTTCTTTTCTATGCAGATGTCATCGAGGTCAGGTAAGCTGTGTAACCAGGTCACTCTCCCATTTCCTCCAAAGAGACAGATTTGTCAATCTGCAGGTGCACAGTCCCGGTGTTGTTTTCCAGTCAACTGCCATATAGATGTATTTTAAATGATGTCATGTGCAACTCAACAGTGGTGTTTTCAACTGATTATCATGGAATTCCTCCTGATTATCATGGAATTCATGCACAAGGGACTTTCTGAGAAAGACATTGAGGAGAGGTGGCCTCTGTTTCAAAGGTGGAACCAGACCCAACTTCACTGTGTCCGTAGACCCACCCACTCGTTCTTTGACGGTCTACGTGAACATAACTGAGGTTAATGTTTGGGTGAGATTGTGCTACAGGCAGCGTGAGGAAATCTGCTCCGAACACAAGCCTCAAGTCCAAAAACTGGTACTTCTGTGGTCTCTTTGCAGCACTCTGAATCTTCATCATAATTTCTCTGATAATTTTATGTTCTCATCCTTCCATACATTTGAAGTACCTTCCACTGTACAGCTATCAGTGTAAATCCTTTCAGTGTAAGGATATTGTGTAGAGCAGCTAAAATACCTGGTCTTGGTGCATGTCACAGGTGACTAAAGATTCTCCAAGTGTCAACCTGAGCTTCCCCGTCCTGCTGCCCTGTCTCTGTATGCAGGTAATGACTGTGTGGTAGTCCTAAATCTATGTAGCTTAACAGAATACTACATATATTCTGGAACATGCAAAATATAGTATGCAGGGTTTTGGTTGCATGTTTAGTGCCTGACTTGCCATGGAAAAATGTGTAGTTTTTATATGATGCTCTGTGTTGCTGTAGGTGTACTATGCAGCCCAGGATGCTGTTCGTACCACTGTGTGTCCCTTTAAGACCCTTGCATTAGATGGTGAGTCAACCCTTATATGTGTCTATATTGGCTTTACCAGAGGTACTGTTAACTGTTAAAACTGTCATTTCTGTACTCAAATCAATTCAAAGTTTATTTATCAATTGCAGGCACAGCCTGGTCATTCTCTGTACTAGCTACTACAGTAGCATAATTGTTGCTCTGCTTTACTTCTTCAGAGAAAGATGTGTGGCGCACCAGTGTCGAGACTGAATTTGATAAGAGTTTTAAGTGGCAATCTCGATGTCCCCACAAACCTGCTGCCGCCCTCTGCTGGCGAAACCCCAAAATATCTACCTACTGCCTGGCCATTGCTAACTCCACCCTGCTTGCTGATTCAGTGAGTGGGATAACGTCTAACCCTCTTGTGAACCTGTACTAGTTAGATTGTTGAAATATGAATGGATGAATGGAGGTATGGTTAGAATTTGAAGGGAAATTCATGTTTATTATCAAACATATATATCTTATATATATGTTAAGCCTCCTTAAATGTGTTTGCATTAATGGTTGGATACATTTTGCTAAAATTTTCTGTAATACAGTGGTACCTCGGTTCTCAAACTTAATCCGTTCCGGACTCCGGATCGAATCCTAAAAAGTTTGAGTTCTGATCGAATTTTTCCCATAAGAAATAATGGAAAACCAATTAATTGTTGTATCCCTGTTAGAGGGATACAAAATAATTTGAAATTGCCAGACACATGGACATGATCTCCATACAATGAAGCGTTTTCTGGCCAACAGCCAAAGATGATGAAAGAAGCATGTAGAGAGAAGATGACACATATAAGCTATGCAGGGTTTGTATTTACATGTACTACATTGTGGGGACCAACACAATGTGGTAAAACCTGTTACTTTTTAGCTTGTGGGTACATTGTTCAGGTCCCCACAATATAAACCCCAGTTTTATAGAAATCTGTGACTGCAATCAAAAAACTAATAATGTCAGCACTCTTGTATTTTGTTTGGTTATTTATGGTTAAGGTTGTCAGGGTTATGATTATGGATTTGCGCATAGGAATGAATGGAGAGTCCCCACACTAATAGAAATATACAAACTGTGTGTGTGCGCCTACCCTGTGATGGACTGGAATCCCATCCAAGGTATACCCGAATCTTACGTCCTATGCTGTCTGAGATGCACCTGTGACATTGCAAGTAATTTTGCCCTCCCTATCCAAACTGGGTGGGTAATACTTTCCCTGACCTATAGCGTTCTTCAAATCTCAACTCTCTGCTGTTACTTGACACAGCAAGGTCTCCACATGTAAATAAACACTAATAAGAATTTGCTTGCCTTTCATTCACAGAACACCAACAATCCTGTGATAATGGTAAGTTAGTGCTTATGGCCTGTATCCACTGTCGTAACTCAAGAAATCCAGTTTTGAAAAGTCTCTTTTCTCCCTCTTTCAGAACTATAACATTTCTCATGTGGACAAACACCCCAACATATGTGTCAAGGTGAGTGTATCTTTGTTCAATGGTGTCTGTTTGTCACATTCCACCCATTTGCTCATTCAATTCAACTGCCCATTTGCACATTCTGAATCACTAATCTGGTGTTTCACTATATTTTTTGTCTTATGTCTATGTCTAGATTTTACTGTCTTATGTCTTAATGTTTTACATCTATATGCCCTACATATTTATATTATGTTTATTACTTGTTTTTGTGCTAAGACCAATAAGGAACAGTATTTCATCTCAGTTTATGATCCATGCATTATGAATCTGCAAGGTTTGTACAGTCACGAAAATTCTGAAAAAATCATGGAATTAAGAAATCACATTTTCCCTCACCTGGAAAAGTTATGGAAAATAAAAAATATCTGAATGTTTTGGAAGAGTCATTTTTGAGAACTACATTTTTAAAATGTTTCTAATGTGATTTTTTAAAAAATCAACATTCGTAGTATAACCCCGACTCTCTCAAGTAATATCTTGATATGGCATTTACCCACTTCTAGATATGGTACTTCTCCCATCCATACGTCATGACACGGCACGTTCCTGTGGAGCATTGGCATAAACATACGTATTTAAAAACTGGTGGTGACATTTTTAGACCTCGTCAACACGGTACAAATGTACGTGTTAAAAAGGTCTTTCAGTATTAAGATATACTTCTCCATCGAAGGGCAAAGGTTTCAGTCTGCAATGCATTATTATTCATTGCTGTATCGTGTCTCTTGTGTTTTATTTTTAGTACCATATGATATTATTTCGGCTTTAAATTCTTAACCACTTATACTCAAAATTTGGAAAAAGAGGTTTGTTGTTTTGTCTGTTATGCTAAATATTTTGTCTAAATTCGAATGAGCAAAGTAAAAGGTAACAGTCTGTGTACATTTATCATTATGTCGTAAAAGTTTATTCTAAAAGAGTGAGTTATTTATTATGCATGCCATCAAAATTGCCCTGACGTGACATAAGCGCAATTTGTCAGGTCTCCACAAAGATCTGTGAGTGCAATCAAAAAACTAAAAATGCTAAAAGTCTCGTATTTTGTTTGGTTACTTATGGTTAAAGTTAGGGCTGGGTAGGGGTTAAGGTCGTCAAGTTGTGGTAAGAGTTTTCCATATGCAAATGAATGGAGAGTCATTTCAGAAAAATATAATTACAAACGTGTGTGTGTGTGTGTGTGTTTTGTCAATGTCATACATTTAGTATGGTCTTGTGGACAATACTAAAAGAAATATTTTATACTTATACAACCGTTAGTTCCGACTCTGATAAACACACTTGGACATTTCACATCAGCTGTATCATTCCGTCACACAGATGTATCTAAAAACCGTAACAAACTCTATATCTCATCTCCAACAACACGGAGCCAGTGCTGGGCCGGTTCTCGTTTGGTGCCTTTTGAGAACTGGCCCGCATTTTCACCGGTTTCAAAAATGAACGTAGGCGGAAGTGAGAGTAATGTAATGGTTCATATGTATTTAATTGGATTTATTTTGATCTTTTTTTAATTTTAAGTTTTTATAAGCTGCCAAACCGAAAAAAAAAATGTTCCGACATGTTGCGATCTGTCTCTACTGCCTATATCGACTTTTGTCTCCTTAAAGGCCCCCAATCTGTGTGTTTGAGTTTATTCTTTATTCTCGCTCGTTGTTTTACCGCTGTCCTTTTAAGGATCGCATAATAAAGAAGTCTGCTAAAAGCTAAACTTTGCTGTCCGCCTCCTGATCTCTTCGCCCCTCGAGCGCCTGCGGCCTTGTGCCAAATCACAGCCGTGGTATATTGGGAGTGCAACCACACTCGTTCTTTGTTATTGCTTAAATAATGAGTATTGTTATCTTGAAGAGTAGAATGTGTAAAGATCGTATGAAGTCCAAATATCAGACGGTACAAAAGAAAGATGTGATTGTGCATGTCTGTGCATTTGTGTGTGGTGTTTTGAGATGCCGCAGAGCACTTTGCATATAAACATAATGTTCTACCTATGAAATAGATTCCTCTGCTATGAGTACAAGCTAGCAGAGAAATGTAGATACAAAATGTGTAAAGTTACATTTCGAGTATCAGAGTGTGTGTGTGTGTGTGTGAGTGCATGCGCGTGAGAGAATCGGTGTCATTTGAGTGGTTACCGGAAGGAACACATTTAATATATCTAAAATAAACGCTTTCACAAAAAGTAGAAAGTCACTTCTAGCTTATAATTTCACTCAGGTGCTAACAGTTGCAACACACACCCAAGGGCCTTCCTTCATACTGTATATGTTTACATGTATAATCCACTGTGGCATTATTTGTTTATGGCATTATTATTATTATTATTATTATTATTATTATTATGTCTGATTCTTAAACTTTACACATTGTTGGGTATACTTCAAGTTAACGTTATTTCGCTCTTACTTTTCTGGCGCGTATATCGCACTTATGTCACATTAGGGTAATTAGAGGCACACAAATAATTTGTCTTTTAGCACTAACTTTTACAGCTTAGTAATTATTGTTTCTTGTTATTGCAAACGTAAGGAATAAAGTAATGACTTTCTATCTAGTGATAGCTATAAAAGATAATTGGTGATAGCTAGAAATTAATAATTGTCCAACTCACATTGTTAGACCAGGTAGAAAATGAACTATGCAACTTTTTTGATCGTGTGCGTCTGAGCGAAAGAGAGAAAAGCAACATACATATTTGTAATATTCTATGCAGTGAAAGGTAAATCCATATCCAAAGGATGACTGCAAGATTGTAATAGCTGGTTCCTGTACACAAAGTACATGTTTGTAATGGTGTCATGCGATGATGATCACATAACAACTGCGAATACCTTTCCTAAATGGGTTGAACAAAAAAAACGTTGAAATTTAGCTTGAAGTCCTGGAGAAGTCATGAAAACGTCATGGAAATTCATTCATCGAAAAGTGTATGAACCCTGAAGCTGAGAATTTGAGTTGCTTTGATTTTGACTTAAATTTGATTTGAATTAGCAGGTCATAAATTCCCTCTTTCTCTGTTTACCCTCCCCCATCTCTTTGCAGCTGTCTCTAAACAGCAGTTCCCGTGAATACTGCATCTTTAAGGAAGGTAAACACCCAAATAAATGCAAAGTTGTATCATAATGCTGGGCTTTGCCCAAGATTGCCAGATAAAGTAGTGAAGACCAAATGAAGCCTCTGGGACATGCTTTGAGATTTTTGACATCTTTCTGAGCCCTTTTTTGAAAGAGCATTATCTTAATTGGGTGAGAAAATACAGCAAATGGTTCATGAAGCTTCATTTGGCCACCATTGAGTTAAAGTATAAACTTGTTTTAAAATATATGCATGCTGTTTTGTTTTAGTAACAATGACAAGAAAACTATGTTCTTGGTTTCATTACACTATGTGCACTACAATAATAGGGTTAAATGAATCCCCTTAAGCCTATGAGGATGGAAGAACATAATATAAGGCTTTATATGCTGAAGCTGTTAATTTAACAATATTTCAGATTAGTTGACTGGGGACAGTAAAGGATCTTTGCAATCATATCGAACGACTTGGTCATATGTAAAGGTGGTATAACACCACAATTTCAAAGACACTAGTAGCAACTACTGCAAAGATATTTTTAGGCATTTAAACTAGATCGTGTGAGTTTGAGAGAGTGGTCGTTGTGAGCTTGCGGAAAGGCTTGTAAATGTCAGGCGCGTTCCCACTGCGCTTCTCACACATTTACACAGGTGTCCACTATCAGCAATCTTGGTTTCCGTCTTACAAGGCTGAGCTGGAGTGTAAAAGTAGCAAAACAACCACAAATGAGCCCTGGAGATCCGGTGGATGTGACACACTTAGCCTTCGTAGACGTGCAATGCACGTTTCAAGCCTATAATTCATTATTTAAGAGCGTACATGCAAAACCTGTGACGTACATGCGAAACAGAAGAAACCTGTGACGTGGCCTTCCTTTGTGACAAGGCGCTAGCCGCAACTTTTTCATTCCCATAAAAGTGATGAAAATTAGTTTTTTCAGTGTTGTACATCTTTACGAGAACAAACTGAAACACCAGTCGAGACACTTTCACACAGCACTACAGGTTTAGGTTAAATAGGAAGTGACAAATTTGAGAGCAAAAACTGTACATACATCATGTAGATACTTGTCCACTTAAACTGCATCTCTTCTGAGATATTACTTTTGGGCTCAGCAAAGCCCTTAACCTCAAAAACTGCTCCAGTGGTGCCAGATAAATAGCTGACCTTGGGCTCCGACCCTAAGCTTCTGTATTACCTGTGTATAATTTATATGTGTTTCTCATAGGAGTTCCACAGGGGATATGTGAAGATTGAGTTTTGTTATACAGGTACTTGTTATCTGTAAGATTAAGGCATTATCTTTATTGTTCTATTGTGGGAGGAAACTAGAATATGCATAGGAAGCAAAGAAGTCCATTATTTGTCGTCTTTGAGATAATGACCTAAAGTCAGGCTTCCTCATCATGTTACAGTTTTGGGAACCAAAACTCATTCAGTCCTCATGTAATATGTCAGGCTAGGACCGGGGAAGCAGGAGCAGGGAGGCGGAGAGTTGGGGAATGCAGGATTTATTAGAAATCAATCTATCACAGGACACTGAAAACATGCAATGACAGGACTAGGGAAACATACTCGAACGCGGACTGAAATCCACCGGACTAATTAACAGCAACAAGAAACAGCTGGTAAACACAGGGATTCCACACGGGGTAGATGAGGGGCGTGGCACACGGTAGGATCGGACGAGCGGGGCATGACATAATCTAAGAACTTTGGTTAAATTTGACTTTACTCACTAAGTTCACAGCAATTATACTTAAGAACCGGGCTGAATGAGTTTTGGAAATTTGTATTTCAATTGGAGTTTAGGGCCCAACTGTGAAATCACTTTGACTACAAGATTTGAACTGATGACCTTGAGTTCAACCAATCACCTTCACGGGCACACAAGTCCTAACATCTAGAGTAGGAGTTACCAAGCTTTATGTGTCCACGGGCTGGTTTATGTCATACAGAAATTTCATGGACTGGTAAAATGACCGGGGAGGGGGGTCAGGGGGCTAGCAGATCAATCGCTGATTTCACAAGTTTAAGTTTTACAATTATTTCAAGTGTGAGTAGAACTTTTCAATGTGAGGGGTCCTGAAAAAATGGAAAATATCTAGTTTGGTTAGTAATAATCAACCCCTCTGCAAAACCCCCAGGGCTCCACAGCCCGGTGGAATACTGCCCACAGTCCAGTACAGGTTCACAGACCAGGGTTTGAGACCCTCTAGTGTACAGTGCAAAGACCCACCAAACCACAGCAATAGATAAAGACAGAGCTTAGGTGATACAGACCCAGTTAGTTGTATCTCTTGTTTCTTGAATCCTCCTTGAATCCACATGCCATTGATGATGGACAGATCAATGTAAATTTTGACAGGGATTCTCTTTTTTTGTTTATTTGTTGATTCTTTTTGAGAAAATACAGTGCAGCTGGTATTTCTGTATATAATGTAGGAATGTAAAGTTAACATGGGGGATAAGCCGTTCTGTTGACAAATGACATGCTGCTGCCATTGTTTTTGGTGAGTTTTGTGGTTGCTTTCTACTAACTTTCCACCAGAACCTCTGCCTTAGGAAAATCCCTTTATCTTTCAAAACTGAGAGAACGATTTTTTTGTGAGGTGACAAACTACCAGAGAGCACATCCACTCCACAATAGGTCTGTAACCCAAAATCTATGTTTGATGTGTCCTTCTTTACCCTTTCATCCCGCTTAGATCTTACTAAATGGCACGCAGAAGTGGTCCCTACCTCCCAACACCTGCAAGTATACATCAGAAGTCCCGTGCCAGCATCATTTTCTGCTCAGCTTTGTGTTATACAGGGGCAGGAGTGTGTTACCTGGGGTGCAGTCCACTCTGTCAGCAAGGTGAATGAGGTGAAATACAGAAAAGTGTGTGTGTGGGCTTGTATATTAGTCTTCGGGAAGCTGGTGCAATACTCAGAGAGAGTAACTCTTGACCAACTGGTTTTGTGGTGAAGCGGAAAATATACCGCATTAAAAATACTTACTCCATTTAAGGTATTAAGACAGGCATTTTTTAGTTGGAATACATTTATTTATTTAGCAGAAATATAAGGAAAGCAGCAAACTACTGTCAAGAAACCATACGTTGGCTTTTCCTGGACACGTCTTTTTTTTAGGCCCCTATCTGTGTGTCCAGGCAGTTTTTCAAAAATCGGCAGTTTGTCCAGGTTTAGTGCTGCAACCTATGTGGTCCAGTGTTGCAGGTTACAGTGGAGTACAAAGTGAAGGAAAAGGTGCCAATTTCCAGTATTCAGCAGCCTCTCAGTATCATAACACAGCATTTGCAAGTGCACATGTTTAAAAATTAAACGACATTCACATTCCTACATGTCATGTTCCTTACGAGTGATGTCACCTTCCAGAAACCAAGTTCTGGTGAACAATGCACAACTTTAGCTTAGCCTTTTAAATTTTGTTGGAAAAGACTTACATGCACATTTATTGTGTCAATTGTGAGTGGATTGTAAAACAACAATTAACTGTAAGGTTTCCATACATCTGGGTTTCCCCAGATGCAAATTTTCATTTTACAGGGGAGCATTATTAATATTCATGAGTGAAGCGCTACCTGATTGGCCAGTGAATGTGAAAACTCATTAATATTCTGAGATCCCTGGACACTTTTTCATCACATCATATATGGTAACCCTACAACTAGACATACATGCAGCTAGCTAAGCTTCCAGTCAGTGACCAGGTACAAGTGCAAGTTAGCACTGCAGCAGCACATTTGTATAGTATATTACAAAACACTGTAAGAAACTAATAGAAAAGGTGTTCAAGTTAAAACACAACAACGACTAGGTTCCTACTAAATAAGTGCAAGATCCAAGGGAATCCAGCATTGCCTAGAGACCTCAACCAACTGGTGGCTGATAACAGAGGTCATTGTTCCAAAGAGCTACTTTTGTTGGTGGGGGTTGTGAATTGCTAACTGTGTATGTTAGTGTCTATATGTAACAGTGTACGTGAAAAATAGTGTGCATGAATGTTTACATACTATAGGTGAACCCCTGGTGGATCTAATATATAATTTTGTGTCCTATAGGACGGTACCAATAACAAAGAATTACATCTCCCATTCATCCATCTCCGGCCGGAGCTGTGTGTGCAGGTGATATAGTGATCTGTTCCATACCTATTTGTCATTCATATTACTTAATTAGTAATCATTCAAGTTGCTTAGTTATTTTTATCATTACATATTAGTATTATGGCCAAATGAAGCTTCATGAATCAATTGCTATATTTTGTGCCCCCACTAGATGGCAATCTCTGTTCAAAAAAGGGCTCAAAGCATGCCCCAAAGCAAACCAATGCCCTGTGTAGTGGTGTCATAAAAATACCACAAACAGTTCATGAAGCTTCATTTGGTCATCACTGCATATCAGGTAGGGATTATCTAGCTGGAGTTGAAAATCCTTGCTCTAATCCAATTGTCCTCAATCCTGTTCCTGGTGCCCCACCTGCCAGAATGTTTTCGTTCCAACCCTACATTAATCAGGCTTATATGGTCCTTAAAGAGCTTCACTGACCATGCATTGTGCACGCCGCGAGGTTTGCGCATCCAGTCAAAACAACAGCGGTGTCCGCTCAATGCGCTGCGCTCGCTGCTGGGCTTCAGCGGGAAAAGTGGGCGTGGTTTTCAAAACACTCTCCTGTCATTTTGTTGTTGCACCGGCGGTCAGTCATGCCGAGGTATCTGTGCCCAGTTCGCTGCCTTGTTTCTATTGATCGCGCGACAATGTGTCACAGCACGCAGTGGTCAAAGGTCAACAAAATTCAATTTTGCTCGGCGCAGCGCGAAACCGTCCTTGCGCATCCAGTCAAAACAAAAAAAGGAAATATAGGAAATAATGGGTTTCAGAGCGCAGGGCAGTGCGCGCCGCGTTTGGTCTGTGAAGCCCTTTAGCCTATAGTAAGGACCATATAAGCCTGATTAAGGTAGGGTTGGAATGAAAACATTCCGGCAGGTGGGGCACCAGGAACAGAATTAAGAACCACTGCTCTAATCACACAGTAGTAAAAACTCAGGTTGGTGTGTGAATTACAGTGTCAGTATAATGGCAATAGGGCAGATTTGGTGCATCTTGTTTGATGTCTTATAGGTCTGGCAGACAGACTCATTACTTTACAGCTGGAAACTCTTCTGTCCTTTCTGTGAGTGTCCCAGTACCATATTTTCATTCACTTGGCAATGCTCACTCGTCACTTTAAGCCAGATGCACTGATGCCTCTCCCCTGTGTCTCCCATTTCTTCCCAGCTTCACACGAGAGGTGGGGCCTTGTTGCTATGGCAACAGCTATAGTCATAGCCTCTGGAGCTATTTTGGCATACCTGAGTTACCATGCCGCCCGAAGAAGACTCTCAGGTACAGGAAACTGGGAGTATTGTGGTGTGTGGGGATATGTTGGCATGGAAGAATAGGTTACTTACCCCTCTCTCTCTTTCCAGCTTGGCAGCTAAGCTGCAGGCCTGTCCTGCTGGTGTGCTCTTCGGAGCAGACAGATCAGCTGTCTGCTGTATGTGCTCTGGCCTCCATACTGCAGGGGGACCTGTGCTCCAGCGTGCATATGGCACATTTGGCATCAAGAGGCGTGGGTGTTGCTGACCTGGGGCCCCTGCCTTGGCTGTATGGCCAGTGTGAGGCTGTGCTGGCTGCTGGGGGTCGTGTTCTGGTTGTTTGGAGCCCAGAAGGCAACTCAACCTACCAAGCCTGGTGTGGACCAACTGCAGAAGAAATGGGAGAGAGACAAATAGAGAACGACCAAAGGAGAAAAGAGAAGAGTGAAGGAGATGGTCGTCACATGGAGGGAAGTGACAGAAGCATGGAGCCCAGTGGAGTCACCACATCTGTCCTGAGGGCAGCGCTGGCTTATCTACGGGGCATGTTGCACGGCTACGGACAAAGTCATGGCTTTGCACTGGTGTGTTTTGAAGGCCTCTGCTGCAGCCAGGACATTCCGAAGGAGCTTAAGGAGCTTCCGCTGTACCAGCTACCCTGTGATTTTAGGGCCCTGGTGCAGGAACTGCATGACTGTCAGGCAGACATTAGGTGGCGGTTTTGGCACAGTCTTTTTTCCACCATGCAGGCATACAGGGTGGCAGATAAGCTGGCACACAAGTTACAGCTCCACATGCCAGCAGCACAGGAGCAAAGGAAGGAAGGGGCAGCACTGTGTCTGGTCAGGCAAGCCAGACCGGAAATAGCCAGGCCTGACTGAGCAAGAACATCACTTACTATCCACTTAGGGAAACTTCCAAAACCCGGAATCACAGATCTCATTGTTTTAACATAATAAGTCCCTTTGCTGTGGGGTCACTGAAAATGAAAAGCACTTTCATTCAGAAGAGGCCTTCGGTGGTGTTTTCTTTTGAACGTAAAAAAATTGAAAAGATTACATCATGCAGACAAACTAAATCCATGGTTTGAAGAGAATATATGCAGATCCATTGTCAAAATTAGAGCACAGTTCATACTGCTGTCAGTGGAGCTAATGTAATGTAAAAATCAGTGACGTTATTATGTATCAAATATTGTTAGAAAATTAATAGTAATAAACAATATTCATAGAAGGAAATGTATCACACACATTTTGTCCGCTGTGTTTCCTGGATATTTGCATTTGAGGGGTTTTTCAAAATCAATAGCTTCAGGCTTAAGGTCAATACTTTTTTGTGTGTGTTGGATCCTTGAGTTTCAGAAAGGCACTATATAAATAAAACATTATTACTTCCTGTTTATCACAGTCATTGATGATTTTGGTACATTTCTGTTGCATCACATTTAGCTCTGATGGTGTGTGTGTGTGTGTGTGTGTGTGTGTGTGTGTATTTGTCTCTATCTAAATAGCTCGAAGCACATACCTGAAAATTTTGATGAACCTATGGCACTGGTGCCTCACAGTTTCCTCATGAGTTCTCCAGTTTCCCACACAAACTATAGGTGTACGTGTGCATGCACTTGCCCTGCAATGAGATGGTGCCCTGACTTGGGTTGTTTCCTGCTTTGTGCCCAAGGTTTCCAGGACAGACTCCATACCCCCGCAACCCTGTGTAGGACAAGTGGGTATTGAAAGTGGATGGATGGAACTACTACATACCACTGCATAGTTCAATTTTTATTCTGCAGTAGAAAGCAGAACAACTTCTGTTGTTGACAGATACACCTGAAACTAAATGGCTGTGGAGGAAAAAGCAAGCAGAGTATCATTACCTGATCAGAGCCAAACCTGACCAGCAGCATTCCTTCATAACATTTGCTGTACAACTTGGTTAACTGAGGTATGCAATTGCCTCCAACTCTGTCATCTGGCTTCACTGTTACTGACAATGTGCTGCACAGCCTTCCACTTCATTCATACCTGAATGACACCAAACAGTGATCATCAGTCTTCAACAATGATATTGTTCTGCAACCAACTGCAGAACACTTTTCACCAATGACGTCCTGCGGTTGACACTGATCATTTTTCACATCTGAGGTGTACAGCATGCATTAATCATATTTACAGATACAGTGAATATACTTTAATAGGTACTGTGACTATATGAGGAAGTACAGTGCCATGCATGAGGTGTGAGTTTTATTTTTATAATGCACTATATTTACATATTTAACGTTTTCCAGTGTATGTTATTACACTCAGCAAGAATGCTGGAACTGCAGATATAATACCAATCATACAAAAACCTTATTGGAAAATAAAAATATGAATTAATACATTGCGGTAAGTAAATAAGATGTATGTATTATTTACATAAGTTTTCTTAAATTGCATTAAATTTATTTAGTCCTTTAAGTTGTGCTCTTACGAATGCCATGTTAGACCATTCTGTCTAATATGGTCTGTTCAAATTATGGCAAAAAAACAAAAAATAAATTAACCAAATAGGATATCTGTATAAAATGTAGTCTGTTATTTTGGCTTTGCTCAGCTATGCTTAAGACCAGGGCTGGATCTAGGGCAGTGCTGGACTGGGCTATGCCCCCCCCCTCCCCCTGATAATACATACTTCTGTTTTGTAACCATAAAAATGCAAAGTACAGAGAGGTTTTCTTCCCTGCCAACCATTCTGCTAACATTTGATTGGTTGATCAGGTTAACAAAGATCATCACCTTTCTTAGGACAGCTGGCTTAGGCTACACACAAAGATATCAGAAAGATTAATGATGTGGCTTTGTAGCCTACCTTTCTGATGCAGTTAAAAAAAAATAATAAACACGGCTATATTTTTTTAACTCCTTATAGACTTCTAACAGAATCTTTAAAGTTTGTCTTAAAAACATGAAATGTCAAAGAATTTTCCAATATGTAGTTTTTTTAATCAGTATCTATAAATGATTTTTTTGGAATAATTTTCCAGATTTAATACTTTAAAATTTAAAAATACTCCCATCCATCTTCCAACCAGATTGGTGCCAATCCCAGGAGGGTCAGAGCACAAGGCACGGGACACCCTGGGTGGGATGCCAGTCCTTCCCAGGGCACCGGGGGACACCCTGGGTGGGATGCCAGTCCTTCACAGGGCACCGGGGGACACCCTGGGTGGGATGCCAGTCCTTCCCAGGGCACCGGGGGACACCCTGGGTGGGATGCCAGTCCTTCACAGGGCACCGGGGGACACCCTGGGTGGGATGCCAGTCCTTCCCAGGGCACCGGGGGACACCCTGGGTGGGATGCCAGTCCTTCACAGGGCACCGGGGGACACCCTGGGTGGGATGCCAGTCCTTCCCAGGGCACCGGGGGACACCCTGGGTGGGATGCCAGTCCTTCACAGG
>JAODJU010000130.1:10430694-10444165 GCA_026776725.1 Gnathonemus echidnorhynchus
AGTGCGTGTTCAATGCTTTCCTACTTGTTGCTTTGGGTAAAAGCGTCCCCCCCACTTTGGGTAAAATACTGTCCCCCACACTTTTAAATTGGCTGCCACGCCCCTGTATGCGAGTATCATGCTCAATTCTATCCCTATAAACTGAAAGTAGATGTGAGATATGGAATTGTCGAAAAACCACTACAATGCTCAAGCCAGCTCACCGTCCACCATTAAACTTACAGGTACACTTCTGCTTAATATTATTACAATTTGCACAAATATCACTGCAACCATTTGCTGGATGTCAATGAGACCTCAAAGAGTTACAAGAGTTTTACTGGGTCATACAAAATTCTCATGGTTTAATATGTGCTCTTTTTAAGTCAAACACAATGAATGTCCATTGCAAGGGCCTAATTGCATACTCCACGCAAGTGTCAGAAAGTGGTGTATGACTTAATGGGTCAGGACACAGTGATCTGCGATCAGGTCACCAATCAATTAAGAAACCTAAGTTCAGCAGAGTGCTGTCACCGTTGGACTCGAATATGAGCTCTGTTTTGCTTTGAGTAAATAAACAGTCACAAGATGGGTGTTTAGCTAGCTGGATTTAAAGTATGTATGTACAAAGATGACATGCAAACACTGACCACAGCATTTTCAGTTCCTATTACTCGACATACTTATGTGCATACAAATACAGCCTATAACAAATTATATAAAACACATAATCAAGAACATGAGATTGGAAAGGGTAAAAGGCCACCCTATGTATTTTGCTCATTTTTGTCACAAATGCGAAATACTAATTAACAAAAAAAATCTACCATTTCCAAAAGACGTGTTCATGCTGATGCGGAGTTCTTAAAAATGGAATTACCCAAGTGCCGCTAATACCCCTATGGCTTCATTGCAACACAGTCAAATGACCACAGTCTGACAGCTTCCCAAAACCTTCCTGCCTGTCTGTCTGCTATAACTATTGCTCAGTTCTTCCATATTTATTCATCTGTTGTGAACCAACAATAACATATTTTCTGCATTTCTTCGGACTGGAACATGCATATATACCTTGAATAAAAATGTCCATATGTAATAGTGCTTTTCTGTGCGTGTGTGTGTGTGTGTGTGTGTGTGTGTGTGTGTGTGGTGTGTCGGGGGGGTTAGTAATGAGAATTTTGCATGTCACTTTCTGCTTGCCCCTTAGGTGATTCGTATTTCCAAAGAATGTTTGCAAAATCCATCTTACAAAATGTGGTTGATTGTTTCTGTCAGCCTGCTTGTGCGGAAATGTAATCTCACAAAAGAGGAACAAATATTATTTTGCATGTGCATGTTCACATTGTTTCACAGGGCGCAGTGTCAAGTCATCTCTGTCACTGGAAAGGCTGCTGTAGTGGTTCATCTAATCTACACTTTTATTTTTTCAAAGAACTCCAAGCACAACTAGAAAACCAGGTTTCAAGGAGCTCCGTGCCTCGTTTCAAGGCTCTGAAATCAAGCCAAGTATTGCCTAACCCCATTGACTGGAAAAGGGAGCTGGCATACAGTCACTTCCGTGCAAGACGCGTAGGATGCCGTGGGAGTGGATGTGAGAGGGCGAAACGTAACTTTGGCTCAGCGGTCTTGATTCATACAGGTGTGTACGGGGACTATCGAGGAACCGTGTGTGGCGCGGATCAGCTACAGGAGTAACCACGCCGCCGGTGGCGGTGTGATCAGCCAGGGCAGCGGTTCCCGTTGTCAGCTGCATCAGATATACCGAAAGGGGAAGACCGAGTCACTTACCCGTGGGACGATGCCTCATCTATGGCTTCCTGTGGCCGCGGCACTGCTGTCCGCGAACTTTGGCTTCTCGGCCGTTCTTCTGGAGAAGATCGACTATAACCAGAACTCCCAGTTCATCTGTACCCAGGTAATAATAATAATAATAATAATAATAATAATAATAATAATAAGAAGAAGAAGAAGAAGAAGAAGAACTATAATTTACATTATATTTTACGTGTTATTTGTGGAACAGATTCCCAGAGTTAAAAACGAGACATACCGACTTTTCTAGATATAAAATATGTAATTTTACCGCATATTGCAAACGCTCTGAAACCTTAATACGTAACGCAGTGTTTCTGTTAATTAAAGGGTCTATTTTTTTGCGAAGTCCGGATTTTAAGTGCTGGAAAATGGTCCATAATAAATTATTTGCCTGTAATGGAAAAAGGGATGGAAATGCGTCTGGGAAATGGACCATGGTTTACTTCTCCTTACTTATTGATGTACCCCAGAGAAGTGGATACCCTATCCGTCAGCAAGTATACTGTTTCTATAGTAACAGGCTTTCCTTAGGAGGTTTTGGGTTTGTAGAGAGCAGTTCCCAACCTTCACAAGTGCATGCACTATACAAAAAAAGCTTTACTCCTTTGGGACCTGTATAACTGATTGAGGCTGCTATGGATCATTTGGATAAGGCAGTTCATGTACTTCTGTTTCACTAGAAGTTTTGTTAGTTTTTTGTAAAAACTCAGTTCCTATAGTCCATTATGGTTAAAATTAGGCCTGCTCATGAGTGCTCAAGAAACTCATAGGCAGCTCTTCCAGAGTTATTAACTTTTCCTGGAAATTGTGATTTTGGTTAACAGGCATGCCTTCATGCACCTTAACCAAAAATGCACCTACCTTAAACAAGCCAAACAACCTACTGTCCCAGCCTATTCTGCCGCTTTAGGTTGAGAACATGTACAATCACCTCAAGAACAGTTTACTGTATTTATTTGGATGGTGTTACTCCAGTATGCATATCTTGGTGTGTTGTAGTGGTGTTTTCTTGCTTAATATGTGTGCATTATTTTGTTTTTGTACTTTCTTAATCTAAATCTTAATTTATAATACTTTAAAATAGAATTTACTAAATAGAAATATATCTAAATGCCTGTTTCTGTTGTACTTTATACACTTAAATGTGATTCTGAAAGGTGTACAGTTTTGTAAAAAGTTTTTGAGGGGGTGTGTTTATGGATATTTCTCTCTAAAGATCTCTCTTTCATTTTTCAGGGCATATCAGACTGCAGGATCCGGGGTAAGCACTCTATTTTGAATGAAAATGAATGAAACTTTATTGATCCCCATAGGGAAATTCTCTTTCTGCCTATCCCATCTTCAAGCATGCCAGTGAAGGGCAGCCGCCCATAATGGTGCCCGGGGAGCTGGGGGTTAAGGGCCTTGCTCAAGGGCCCACAGACCTGCTGAGGCCGGGCTTGAGCCAGCAACCTTCTGATCACAGGCACAGAGGCTTAGTCTACTGAGCCACACGCTGCCCCCATTACAAATGAGAATTGTGGATGATGTGCAGTATATCTGGTGCTCAGTTTTATATGCAGATGTTGGCCTGTTATTCCTCTCCCTTTGTTTGCTGTGTGGATGACAGCCTGTCAGTGTAATACTCTATTCTGTCTAGATGAGTTCATAGGGTGGCCAGTGCGGGGTCCAGTGAACGTTAGTAATATGAAGCTTAATCCACTGCTGTGCTGCACAGAACAGAGGAACTGCAGACCATGTCTGGAGATAAAAATCCAGCTCATTGTAACAGGTAATCTTCTGTGTGGCTGGTTGGCTTTGCTTTTGCATATCTTTATATTTCAGCATATGTACTATTCACAGATTAACATACATGTGTTTATGGGAACACACCTATGCATGTCTTGCTGGTATTCTCCAAGGAACAATACTCAAAAATACCATAATTATGACTACACATGTACTGCAGCCGTTTACAGGGTATTCTGTGGTTTGTGCATGAGACAGTGCGCAGTATAAGCCTGTAATATTAAAACTGTGTGACTCTTCTCCAGTGTTTAGTTTGAATTATATTAGTGTTTAAAAAACACTTCAGCATTCTCTTCCATAAATATGCAAGCTGTTTTTTTGTTTCCCTCTGGATGTCTCAGGTAAGATATCATACGAGGACTCGGAACAGTCTGCTGAGGATGAGGATGAGGATGATGCTTACAAAAGCCTGGAGAATGAAGAAGGTAGGATCAGTAGTCAGCTGTTCTGCTAAGAGCTCTGATGTATGTCCCATTTTTTCTTACATTATACAAACCCATGTGTAGCTTTCTTCCTATCTTTGCAGGCATCCTATATTTAAAACAATATATAATTTGCCCGTTTCTTACATTTTTTTTTATATATTGCAATAAAGGAAATGTATTTCTCATAAGGATTCCGCCGGTATCCATTTGTCTCCATCAGTTCACATAAAGAGTTATGAAATCTCCGTAGACACGCTCTTTTGTCTCTAACGGCCTGTTGGTGTCTGTGTCCCGCAGCAGCGGCCTCGCTAAGCTTATGCTACAACGCTCCACCTCTGCTTTCATTCTGCAAGAGACTGGAGTTCAGTCTGCTCCCTGCTGTTTTGGAGGAGAATGATACACCTGAGGTAAATAAATATAAACCTTTGCTACTTTTGTATGACATTTTACATGTACATATACAGTACTGCACTACGACTGATACCGTATTCCATTGATACATACTTTACAAGTGTTACCAATTCACATGCCTTGCATGTCTCATTTATTTGGCTCAGTTTACATCTGAGCTGACCCTTCTGGATCTGCTGCCCTACCATTAACATCCTGATCACTCTGCCTCATGCTGTTTATCTCCTACAGGTCTGGCTCTCTGTAGTGATCTCTGACAAGGTGTATTTCGACAGCCAAGTAACGGTGCAGGTGTATCCCTCTACCTTACAGCGAATCATCACGATCCCTTCCATACAAGACGGTAAACAAACATCTGCTGTGTTTCACCCCAAAGACAAAATTGTAATACTTCTGTCTTTAGATGGTTTTCCTGTGCTGTGACTATTTGAGTTGATTACACACAGCTGGCACACCTGAACAGCCCAGCTTCAATTAGAAAATACTGAAGTTGCTAAATCATTTGCTAAACTGCTAGGCAATTCAAACAGACTTAGGGCTACTTTCATTTTAAAAAATCTTCATGCACTTTATTTTCAGTCTTTTAAACAAAAGCTTACATTTCAAAAAGGGTGTGTTGATATTTTTTATTTGCTTTACACACTCATACATTTTACACACTACCTACATATGCAAAGCACATGCATCTTCATGATCCTCACACAATGTCAGTTTTAGGCTCCTGTGTACCAGCTGTTTGATTTTCTATAATCCTCTTCTTTTTCTATCCCTCAGTCTGTTCTTCAGCCCTGCACAGAGATGTGGAAGGATGTGATGGTGAGTAGAAAATGCTCCTAGTGTCATGTGTGGTGGGTAGACCTTGGATTACTGGAATATATAGCTCTTATCTAGCTTATTCCTGAATATTATTTCCCTGACTAATCTAGCTAATACCTTTTAGCTGTTCCTGTACTTTATGTGAGCCTTTACCTCAACAGCTACTGTTTTCTTAGCGTCTTTAATACCCAATTTGTTTTTTAGTAGATAGGTAATATTCGCTAGCAGCTGCGACTGGTCGAATGGACTTGTGCTGTACTGAACTCGCACTGCAATCATATGCTGTGACTGACATTTTTTTTTCCATCAGTTCCCACAATAAGGACTGAAATTGATTGGAAGAAGGCGGTGGTCACCCTGCAGCTGGATGACGATGGTGCGGAGCATATCCGGTCCGCAAAGCTGTACATGTCGTATGGAGACCAGGGTGAACGGTCATACAGGCAATGGGTGAGTTTCTCTGCTATAAATTAAGGATTCTCTAGTACCATTATGAGTCTGAGAGTCAGCTCATGTTTATTTTACAGTTAAAGACTGATGTGGTGTAGTGTCTGAGGGTCTAATGGGCTATGTTCTTATGTTCTTATTTAAGCTAGGATATCAGGGTATAGAGGCGTATAAAGGTGATTAGACACAACCACGAATCTGTGGAAGGGATACTTAATGCGGCACCTCCAATGTATTAATATGTCTATTTCAACTCCAGCAACAGAATCACACAGAGAAGATTACTATTCCCCTGATCTCAGTCGCGCCCTGCCTGTGCTTCAAGGTGATACATCAGTTTTCTAAGTATTTCTCATAATAATAATAGTAATAATAATAATCATCATCCTTATTATTATTATTATTATTATTATAACTGACCAGGGCTCTTATCACAAAGCTGGATTTCTTGCTTAGCCAGACAACATGTCGGATTAAAGGTAGTCTGGGCTAAATGTAAGTGAACGAAGATAAAGTCCATTTATGCTGAGGCATCTTAAATCAGACAAGTTATCCAGCTAAGCTAGAAATCTGGCTTTGTGATATAGGAGGGATGGAGGGATGGATGTATAATAATAATAATGTTTAACACAAACAGATGTTATATTAAGATATTGACAGCTGTTTTGTCAGTTAATTTTATCAAGTGCTCGTCCCTAAATACCATTTTGGCTGCTGGCTGCTCTGTCCAGGTGGACTTTGCCTTGTGCTGTAACGCTGTCTGCTGTTCTTCCCTTTGACAGGTATGGTGGACTGGAAGCATACACCCACTGCGTGCAAAAAGCTGTCCCTTTGTCAACCAAACAGGTAAGTGACACCAGAGCTGTTCAGTTAGCATTACACTTCCCAGGCAATGCAAAATGAAACCTGTCTGTATTTCTAAACCAAGTACATACAACAGACACCTATTTATATTTGGACATTAAAGCTGAATTGTAATGAATTTTCTAAAGATTTGTGTTCTATTTGTGAACAGGATGGAAAGAAACTAACCATTGCACTCAGGTGTAAAGGCTGTACACCCACCCCTCGGTTTATATATGTTTCATTTACCTGTATACTGATTTATATTTAGTTTGATTTATTATAGTTTATATTTGTCTTGAATCATTTATTGGAATGACACACTTTACAAAGCACAAAATACTAATGGCTACATATGTTTACAGTTACCCTAAGACCCTAACTACAGTTGGTACATGTATGGATGGATCAATGGATAGATATTTGAGTTTATTTTTGTGTTTTGTTATCCAGTAGTAATTTTTCTAATAAGAAATAAAGATAGATTTCCCACTTGTGAATTTTCAGCTTCCAGACTGGATTACTTTCATATTCTGCCATACGTACCATTAATCTGCATTCATTAATTCAAAAAATTACTGCAGCATGCAGAGTAACCCCACACTGTACTCAGAAGTATTTCCTCGGGGGTATACTTTATAACTATTTGCCATTTACTCCGGGACAGTTGACTGTTCTTTACAGGAATCTTTCTACTCTCCCACAGAGTTATTTAAAAACGTCTTGAACAATGTCACCGTATCTGTGGACCCGGTTCCAACAAACAACAATGAAACTGCACTGTCCTGGACACTGAGCGCCCCCTGCAGGGTCGATGCTGAATTGTGGCTCTGTCAGATGCCTGAAGGAGGAATAGGCCACTGTGGAGAAGTGCAGGGCTCACGACAGCGGCTGCATGTCGAGAAGCGAGTATGTGACCTCCGGTGGACTGGCAGCGTGTCTGCAGTTTATCTTTTAAATCCACATTTATGTTATTTTTAGTCACTTGACAACACATCAGAGTTGTCTCATATTCTTAAGTGATTTCACCTCATTTACAGCATTCACAGTTTAAACTGTTTGAACTGCCTGCTCACTTTTTGGTTTTAATTTATTGGAATCTCTTACTCTACAGACCACTGGGAAGTTTAGTAATATCATACCCCATCCTTACCTATGTGTTCAGGTAAGACCATCTTCCATCTTTTTGCCCATCTCCTTCCTGTTGCTGTGCACTGTGGTGAATGGATCATTAGCTGAGTGGATTAGGAGCACATCTGTATACAAAGATATTGGCACAACCGTGGATGTGTGTGCATGAGTAATGTATATATGTGTGCCTAAGTAATGTGAGTAATGTATATGTGTGCGCATGCCTGTGTGTAAGACAGGAGTATTTTGGCCTGTCCTTATGATTGTCACCCTCAGTGCCATGCAGAAACTTTTCCGGGGTGGGTGATCAACTGAGGGACCTGGTGAATCTTGCCAACTGGGAGTGGGTAAAATTCATAAAGGCGAACTCAGACCTGAGAAAAGTGGCACTTTCAATTGTTAATACACATCCCTGGTCAGCTGTGGTGTGGTGAAATTGACCGGGCCAAGTAGTACCTCCGTCACACTCTGGCACCTCCCGGGTCACTTGTCACATGTTTGCCTGTCTACTTTTGTCCAGGTAAAAGTCCTAGGGAAGGATGGAGTGCCGGACACCATTTGCCCCTTTGCCAGTGAGTTTCAGCCCCAAACCAGCTGAACAAAGAAGCCAATAGCACAAACCACACTTGTCTTTCTAAGCTGTATATGATTAGCGCAGCATTGGTGGCTAGTGGGATAGCCTCACAGCATTTATTATTCTGCGTAAACTTCCTGCTTAACATTTTATAGTATTAATTTCTTTCAAGCTGTCTTGTGTAATTACTGTATAGCCTCAGATCTATATTGTTGTGGTATATCTGTTGGTAACTGATATTGTTTCGGAAAGTGCTTTATGGAAATTATTTAGTCAGACTGGCCAAACCATCTGCACACATTACTGATTCTGGGAGAAAAATAATCCATTTCTACCTCCCAGTCCTGTAAGAAAATTGTTGACATGGAACTTTTCCATTTGGATGACTTTTAATGCAGTGTGTTACTTTTCTGCTTATCCAGAGTGACTTGTTGGATGAATTTGATTTTCAAGATTAAACAGCAACCTATTCACAGATGTGTTTGTCGTAGAGATCTGTATCACATCAGTCTGATCCGTGGCTTCTTGCCCCTCAGACTCCCGGAGACGCTGGACCCTGGCTGTGCTCCTCGCCGTTCTCGTGGTCTGCCTGGGCATGTTTGGACTCTACCTGCTTCAGGGCACCCTCAAACGTGTGTATCTCACACATACTCAGATGCATCTTACACACGCCACAAAGGCATTTCTCAAAGACACACTCTACTGATGTAGTCAAGACCACCTAAACCGAAACTTAGTCATTACCATGACCTGAGTGTATCGAGACCGAGACAAGACCAAGGCAGGACGAGACTAAGACAAGAACTAAGACCACGGCAGGGCTAGACCAAGTCAAGATCAGAAACAGACTAATGTTTAAGTCTACAACACCCTGTAAAATGTGGAGAACACAGGCACCATCAAGGTTAGGCAGTGTGGCCTAAAATTTGTGTTACAGTATAACCTGAACCATGAACATTTTTTCTTAAAATTTAAATATAAATGCTTCTGTTCAAATGTAACATTTTTTCAAATAAGACACACCTTACATTACAATACATTTCAATTTTGAATCAGGATGTTTTACACCCAGTCACGGTATTGTGTTAACCCTTTAAACCCTATTTATTTTTGAACATTTTTCTATCCCTTTGATTTTACACTTATTACATTGTATGTACATGAGTTAGCCCCATATGCTTTATGGTTTTGTTTTCAGGACATTCTGGGCTACTCAGATATGTCATAATTTGATGTGTAAATGCTGACATGGTCTTGATATCATCCTTCTTATGAGGGAAAATTACTTGTGCCTATTGAAATTTCTCAATTTTTACTAAGACCAGTCTCAAGTACTACAACACTAAGGACGCTTTTCTACCGCACCAAGTACCGTACTTTTGGTGCTTTCACTTTTTCCATTGACTTCCAGCTGAGTACCTGTACCGAAAGTGCCAAGCCAGCTGGGGTATTTCTTTGGTAGTTTGATACTTTGGGATGGGACTTGAAACACTTTCTTTGTTGATTGTTTATGCAAATAGCCTGCCTCTGAAACGCAATACAAACGTCGCCTTGAAAACAGCTGCAAACTCAAAAAACTACGATAAACATAGTAAAAAAAAAATTGCAATGTGGTCGGAAGAACAGATACAGCAAAAAGATAAGGATGGTATGACAATAAATTAAAAAACTATTTTGTTTAATATACTAGGTCAGCACGCTATTTTGTTTAATATACTATATAGGGTTGTAAATATAGTGATGTGATGTTGTAATAAATATTGGGGTATTTATAAAACAAAAAAATTAGTTACATTTCTCACAACCTGTCTTCGAGTGATTTAAACAGCAAAGATGAAAATGATTATGATTGTTTCGGAGAACGCTTGTAGCACTCATGCAAAAGCAGTGAAGGTAAACTTTAACCTGATTTTTATACATATACTAGATAAACTATGAAAGGAATAATAATTAAAATTTCAAAGCTTACTAAATTTTTTTCTATGACAGAGTAAAAAAAAAAGTTTAGTGAAACTTTAACCCAATAGCTTATTAGCAATGTAAGAACTGCCTTTCTATAACATGCAATGTTGATATTAATATTGAACATAGTCCAGCCATATAATATACTACAGCAATTTTTCAAATTCATTACAAAATGCGCGTTGTGATGTCATTTGGCACTAGTACCAGTTTTTACACTAGTGGAAAACTAACCCCTTGAAGTACTGAAATTTTGCTACCTTCTCGAAGTACCAAAAGTACAGTACCTGGTGCAGTGGAAAAGCATATACTCCTACAGACCTCATGATCCACATGTACACTTTATATACTAAAATACTTCTCAGTGCTCAGCAAGACTGTAACCCATTCCTTGCAGGCCTTGCTCTGTAGTTAAGGGAAGGTGACTTATTCTTGATGTTTCTCACAGGTTGGGCTTGGAGGTGGTTCAAAGGCAGTGATGTGAGAGGTGAGGTCATGCATCTGAATCCCACTTCTCACATGCAGACATGCTTCACAGTTATTCATGGCCCATTCTGCTGCCTCTTAGGTGCCCTTGATGGTGGGAAAGTGGTCTTACTCTGCCCCCCCGACCCAGATCCAACCCTCCCAGCACTGATGTGCCGGCTGGGCTCGAACCTATCAACGCTGGGTTTCTCCGTGTCTCTGGACTTGTGGTGCAGCGCTGAGCTAAGTGCACTTGGTCCCGTGCCCTGGCTGCACTCGCGGCTTGACTGGCTACAGCGTCACGGCAGTGGAAAAGTCGTCCTGGTGATCACCGGTGCCGCCTGGAGGCAAGCCCAAGAGTGGGCATGCAGTGGGCAAAAAGCAGGTTGTCCTGACTCAACAGCACCCCCATGTGGCCATCCTGCACATGCTGACGTCTTCAGCGCCTCCCTCAGCTGCATCCTGGCCGACTGTCTGCAGGGCCGGGCAGGCGAGCGCTTTGTCTTAGCGCACTTTGAATCCCTGCCCCCACTGCCCCTAGGTGCCAGTCAGTGCTTACCCGAGCTGTTCCAGGGCATCCCACTTTACAGCCTGCCCTCTCAAAGCCTAGCCTTTCTCACTGAACTCATGGGGGATTGCGGGAAACAGAGCAGGAGGCGTCGAGCATGCCGGTTGAGGGCGGGGTCCCGTGCCCTGGCCCTGGGACTTGGTAGGCCGGGAGACCTCTGGGAGGAGATTCCATTGAATCCCTGCCGAACACCCCACTGGGTATGAAAGACCGGAGGGAGGAACTTAAGGTGATATGGGTCTCCCATGGGGGTAAGGGAGATTCAGAGAACCTGGCACTGAAAAGCACTTTTTTTGCTCCTAGAATCTTATATGCAGAATTTATGTTTAGTTTTTAAACATACCCTGGACAAAAATGAAGGAGAAAAACCCTTGATGTGAAAAGACGTGATTCACATGGACGTCCATTCATCTTCTTACACCTGCTTATCCCTAGCTAGTTCTGTGGGGGGAATGGGGCCTGGAGCCTGTCCCAAGTAGTACAGGACACAAGGCAGGGGTACACCCTGGACAGAAATGGGCAATTTAGAAATGCCAATTACCATAAGTGTTTGTCTTTGGACTGTGGGAAGAAATCTGATTACTCGAAGGACACCTGCACAATGCAGAGGAACATGCAAACTCCCCCACAAGTTCTGCTACCTGCTGAGCCACTATGCCATCCAGGCTCAGGACAATGTTGCTGATATTGCAGTGAATATGACAAGCTGGCCAAATAATTTAGTTAAGCTTTTAAGATCTGAATCCCTTTGGGCATAATGGATTTGTACTGTACGACTGCCTGTAGTCTGGGATTCAAGCTGATCTCTAACCATTCCCTGATATAATTTCCATCCTGAATTATATGCCCATTGTAAGGCTGCAATTATCACACTTTTTGAAATGTGCTTTTTGGCATTTGTACTGTCAGGTGTATTTTGAAGGACAGATAGAAACTCATTTTCTAATTTGCTTAGTGAATGTACATGTCACAGTGATGGTACACACTATTTATGAATAGAGGGTTGAAGATTTGAATCTTAGTACATTTGAATCCATTACTTTACTGTGTCTTTCTCCAGTGTCAATTAAAACTGGTTGGGATAAAATTGTCACTAAATGCACATCTGATGGTAACTAAACTACTATGTATATCACTGCTTGTCTCAAAGCTATTCTAATGATAAATTAAGCAAGTACAACTGTGTCTGCATTGTCTGCAAAGACTTAAATAAATATATATTTTTTTAAATGTGCTAACATGCCAGATTCTTTTCAGAGTTTATCCATCCATCCATCCATTAACTTCCGCTTATCTGAGGTCAGGTCGCGGGGGCAGCAGTCTCAGAAGGGAAACCCAGACTTCCCTCTTCCCGGCCACTTCCTCCAGCTCCTCTGGGGGAATCCCGAGGCGTTCCCAGGCCAGCCATGAGACATAGTCTCTCCAGCGTGTCCTGGGTCTTCCCCGGGGCCTCCTCCCAGTGGGACATGCCTGGAACACCTCACCAGGGAGGCGTCCAGGAGGCATCCTAAGCAGATGCCCGAGCCACCTCATCTGGCTCCTCTCAATGCGGAGGGGCAGTGGCTCTACTCTGAGTCCCTCCCGATTGACCGAGCTCCTCACCTTATCTCTAAGGGAGAGCCCAGCCACCCTGCGGAGAAAACTCATTTCGGCTGCTTGCACTCGCGATCTTGTTCTTTCGGTCACTACCTACAGCTCGTGACCATAGGTGAGGGTAGGAACGCAGATCGATTCGTAAATCAAGAGCTTTGCCTTTTGGCTCAGCTCTTTCTTTACCACGACAGACCGATGCAGCGCCCACATCACTGCTGACACCGCACTGATCCGCCTGTCGATCTCCCACTCCATCCTTCCCTCACTTGTGAACAAGACCCCGAGATACTTAAACTCTTCCACTTCGGGAAGGACCTCCTCCCCGACCTAAACTCCACCCTTTTCCAGCTGAGGACCATGGTCTCGGATTTGGAGGTGCTGATTTTCATTCCAGCCGCTTCACACTCAGCTGCGAACTGTTCCAGTGAGAGCTGAAGGTCACGGTCTGATGAGGCTAACAGAACCACATCATCTGCAAAAAAGCAGAGACCCAATCCTGAGGTCACCAACCCGGACACTCTCAACGCCTTGGCTGCGCCATAAAGGGCAGCTCTAGCGCAGTCCAACTCTCACCGGGAACGAGTCTGACTTACTGCCAGCAATGCGGACCAAGCTCTGACACCGGTTGTACAGGGACCGAACAGCCCTTAT
>JAODJU010000130.1:10464986-10477449 GCA_026776725.1 Gnathonemus echidnorhynchus
AAGCGCGCAAACAGAGAGAGGAAAAAAACACGACTTGTCGACTTCTCTCAGCGGTTGTCGACTTGTGCTTCTGACGTTAACCGGAGGCCCGGTTAACCTGGGAACACCATGAGCTTGACCAGCAGTGGGAGCAGGACCATCGGGACCAGGAGTGGCTATGGGAGCCTGCAGAGCAGGAGCGGCAGGAGCTGGAGCAGCTGCACGGCCAGCTGGCCAGCTGGGAGCGGGAGCACGACCGCCAGGCGTGCCTAGCAGCACGTAGGCAGTGGAGGCAGCATAATGGGGCCACAAAACGGCACTGCTTGGCTGGGAACAGGAGTGTTGCAGTTTAGTAACCCAGCTAGCCCAGAAGCACCATGAACTGCTGGAGGTGGAGGCCCAGCACATAAAGGAAATCCGTGAGCGGTGCGAGGAGGAGGCTATCCACCTGGAGCAGAAGCAGCTGTGCAGGAGGCCCCACGGCAGAACCCACCTGCCACACAACATCAGGGCCCCACACAGCAGGGGAGGAAGAAGGAAGCCGCACTGCAGCACAATCGCAGCAGCCTCTTGCACTGGCTGTCCGTGGAGAAGGGGGCCTAGCTGTGAAAATCACTTTTTGTGGGGTTCCCTGGCCAGGGAGACCCCCTGGAGTGGTCATTAGGTCCCCTTAAGGTGCACAAGAGGAAGGGTTGACGCCGTTGCCTGTGAGATTGGGAGCTGACATCCCCTCCCCTCCTTCATCGGAGGCACTGGCGGCTGCCACTGGACACCTGGGACTTTCTTCAGAACTGAGGTAGGGACTGGTGGTCGCAGGGACGGTTGACAATTGGGGGAGGGGCAATGTAGTGCCAGTGGGGATCAGCATATCCTAGCAAGCTTGCAGGAAATTCTAAATAGCCCCTGTCTGTGTCTTGTAAATAGCCTTTGTTAAATTGTTGGAGTTATATGGTTGTATTTCCTTGTTTCGGCATGTATGCCGCCCCCGTCTTATGTGAACCCCGTCCGATCCTCGCATGTCCATAGCTTTGTGTACCTTACAGCTTGGCATCTGACCTCCATGTGTTTCCCTATTACCTTTGGTTCGGTGCTCATTGGGTGCTTGTTACAGTCCTGATAATCATTATGATAATGAGAGTGTTCATCCCGGCAAGCAAGTCCTTCACTGCTATTGCGATGCCATGGTCTGCCTGGCACTATAATACATTCCCAAGACAAAACAATTCTCGTATGACTCAACGAGAAATATAGGTTATTGTAATGGGTCGAAATAGAGAACTGAGACATGGAGAGGGATGGCTTTTTAACTGTGATTCAGCTTATCGTCAGTTAAAGCAAACACACCACAACATGCTACAGAACCACAGAAGCCCTGAAGGGCAAAACATGTCAGTAAATACAAAAGCACTACAACATTAGTGGCACTGAAAATGGAAAGGGTGTGTGTCTACTGATCATCACATGCTTGTTTCTGATTGGACAGGGAGCCTGTCAGCACAACAGTCATAACTTATGGGGTTCCATTTGTGCCAAAATTATGCCTATATGCCCTCTGTCCATGTCGACTGAACAAAACAAACATTAATTTTGTGTGTTTTCAACTTTGAACTTAACTTCTAGTCATGACAATACTATTTTGACAATAAGATTGTCTATGTTGATTGTGCACCTGACAAAACATTCCTGTAGGGGTGAGTGGGGTAAGACGAACTAGTCGGCAAGTTGACTCACCCCTTTAAGTAAGCAACTGTACATATGTTTTTTTCATGTGACCATAAATTAAGAAAGAAGAATAATTTCTATTTTGCTGTGGTGGAAAGGAGCACATGTGAGTGTATTTTGTATACAGAATACAGTTTTTGCTTGTCAAAGTAAGTTTTCTACATGTCAGGTGTAATGACTGTTATGCCTAAGCAAACCTACCCAGGTGTAAGAAGGAATAGTATTATACATGTTGGTGACTTGTTAATGCCTAAAACCATGTGAATCACTTTGCTAAAGATTAGTCTGAATTGCTTAGCAAGATCAATTTACCCCACAATAAGTCAACAAAGGTCACTTATGGTACTGAAGTAAAAAAATTATATTTCAGTTGAGCATTACACAACTGGTTTGTGAATGAAGAGAGGGAAAATAAACAGAAAAGGAAAAAGTACCATTAAAAAAAAACAAGGAAAGCTAATCATACAGAACAATGATAGCATCCCCTCTCCCCCTCTCTTGTTTCTTTTTTTTTTTTTTTACTACTATAAGTCCAGCCTTTGGGGGGGATGGTGAGCTCTTTAACGTCTATCTTGGGGATCAGGGCCCCGAACAGGGCTCTTGGAACCACTCGCACCAATGAGTTTGTGGTAGTGCTCATGAGATTGCTCTGCTGCAGGAAATGCACATTCGTCCGAGTCCTCCAGACCAGGGGTTTCAGTTTCTGTATTCGGGTTGATTTCATTTCGGACTGTTGCATCCAGCAATTGATCAACATGGTGGAGCCAGATGAGATCACGACCAATCCTTACAGTGTATGTCAGGGGCCCTGTTATGGACACGACTTCACCACGCTGCGATTTTGTTTGGACTGGCGATAATCCCTGGCCAGTATTTGTTGTCCAACTACAAAGGTTCTGACAGGATATGCCCCAACTTTGCTGGAGTGTTTTTGCAGAACATCTCACCGCAGGTCAGGCTTTAACAGGTCTAGGTGTGACCTCAGTCGCCTACCCATGAATAATACAGCTGGAGCCTGGCCTGTTGAAGAATGATCAGAGTTTCGATAAGCAAGTAGAAACCGTGCCATTTTCTCGTACAGTGACATCTGAGCATTTGACATAGTCTTCATTGATTGCTTAAATGATTGGATAAACTGCTCTGCGAGCCCATTTGTGGCAGGATGGTAAGGTACAGCAGTGATATGTTTGATGCCATTTTTTTTGATAACTTAAATTCTTCAGATGTAAACTGACTACCATTATCGCTAACCAGTTGTTCTGGTAACCCTGTTCTTGCAAACAGAGTGCGGAGGACATCAATTGTTTTTGCTGATGTGGCATTTTTCAGCATGAAGATCTCTGGCCATTTTTAATATGCATCAATGACGACCAAGAACATTCAACCTAGAAAAGGCGTTAGTCACAAAACCTTTGCCATCGCTGGGTTTCGACCAGTCTCTAGTTTGATTTGAACACTGGTGATGGGCAAATTCTCCATCTGAGTCAGGTGGAACATCTCAGTCAGATCTGTGGATGTAGAGTTGCCCAGCTGCTAACATGGCAGCCGCGAGAGTCCATCAGCATTGTCATGTTGCGTTGTGCTCTTGTTCTCTATCACATAGTCATGTGTGCCTAAGAACAACGATGTTTAGCCATGTAATTTAAGATGGACTCATTCCGTTGAATCTCTCTGCAATGATAAGCAACTTCGGGCTAAAATGGTCCTTAAGCCATTTCTGTGCCGGCTTTTGTGGAGCTGTTAAACTGTGCAGCAGATTATATGTCTTTGCACCCATTACACTTAGCAGTACTGCTACTTTCTGGTCATTTTCAATGTGGTTCGCTAAGCAGTACTGCTCCAGCCACTCAATATAAGTGTCCTATTCTTCCAAACTACTGTCAAAAACATCCATATGCCCAACAGCACCGGTCATACTTACGGTAAAATTCCAAGCAGTTTTTTTTTTGCATAACAGTTTTGTACTCACAGTACCCCTGTGCTTTACCACCGGAGGAACATTAGCGAGCCAGCTAGCAGTCAGCAGGGCGAATCCAAGCGAGGAGCAGTCCTGAAACTTTCAATAAAGCTTCAGCCAGAGAAACCCATGTACTGTACTTTCAAGCTTTCGCACATGCAAACTCTCCTTTTACTCTTATCGCCAATTCTGTTGTGTTTATGCACTTTCACAACAGGGGAATCACTATAAAACACCAACGTTCAGGTAATGCCAGGGGACACAAAACCAGCAAGGGGACACACAGACCAAAGGAGAGAAGGGAGCAGGAGGAAACAAAGAGGGACCAGATGAACGGGAAGTAAACACAGGGGGAAACACCAACAGGGGGGACCAAACCAAAAGGACCAAAATCATGGGACAGGAATGAAAAAGGTCGGAGAAATCCAGGAGCCAGAGGGAGCCCAGGTGGGTGACCTGCAAGAGGCCATCCACCAGGAGCAGGAGCAGCTTTATAGGGCCATCCGACCCTGCAAGCAGGAGGCCCTGCGGCAGGACCCGCCTGCCGCACAACATCAAGGCTCTTCTAGGTGGGGTAGACAGAAGAGCCAGGGCCAGGTGGAGGCCACGCTGTCGGAAGTCTCCAGCAGCCCTGTGTGCTGATTGTCTCCGAAGAAGGGATCCTGGCTGTGGGAGCTGTTGGGTGTGGGGTGCCCCAGCCAGGTAGACCCCCTAGTAGTGGTATTAGGTCCACTTAAGGTAAGAGGGCGGAAAAGGAAAGGTCGGTGCCGGGGGGCAGGGTTTCCGTGGAGTCTTAAAAAATCTAAAATTTGATAATACTAATTTAAGGCCTTAAAAAGTCTTAAATACAAGCATATTACATTGTAGGTCTTAAATTACATTTAGTTAAGTCTTAAATCTGTATGTTCATTTACAGCTTCCTTCACTTTTTTCTTTCATCGTGTTGGTTGCATTCATAGTTAGTTCCGTCTGTTGTAGTTCTTTTAACATTGTCCCTCCTGTTTGTTTGTGGGTTCCTCCCTGTTTAAGATCTCCTGTGATCCAGTTAGTTTCAGTTTTGTTTCCTTGTTTAAAAAAACCCATTTTTGTGTGCCCTGATTCCTGTTCCCACATTCTTTGTCCTGCACATAACAGTTGCTACCTGTTGTTTCTACTTGTTTCTGTTCTGCCTAAAGGATGAGAATGAACTGTCTGTCAGCATATGCACTAAGTTTTGCAAATGCAGGTTGTCACTTGTTGCAAAGTATCCCCTTCTCCTGTGGTTTTATTAATGACATCATCAACGATTAGTCGATGTTGACTTTAAATAATCGTAAGTCGTGCAACCCCTAGTTGCCACTAATTGGGGCTATGTCTCAAAATTTGACCATTTCCACTTTGGCATCCATACAATGCATCTGCAAAGCTTCAAAAAGACCTATCAAATGGTTTTTTAGTTATCTTATTGAGATCAACTGTCAAAACTACCCCTTTTTGCTATCACTCTCCAATACTACTTCAGTTTTGGGGCAATCATTCTCAATTATTCAGTTTTACTTCCTCACCCACAGAATGCCTGTGCAAGGTTTTAAAAAGATCCATCCAATGGTTTTTCAGTTAACACCTTACTTACTAAAACATCTGCAGAGATGACAGCAGTGATGGTGCAGTGCTAAAACCATATGTATTCCCCAAAGGCTGGAAAATACAATTAAAACGACACAGCACTTGTTATAATGAAAAGATCATGCACATAATTAGACATTAATACAATTTCTGGCATGTTCTTAAAGACAATCAATTGTCTTTAACAATTACATACATACAAATGTGCATATATGCTCCTTACTTTAGCAACAGCCATGGTATTGCATTTTGCTGTAACTATCATTTTAAATTCTTCATGTTTTTCCATTATATACTGTTCCTCTACCAAAAAATACACACTCTTATTGCAGTCCATGCTGTGATTGGCTGATCATTGCACATGTGCACGTTTGGACGCAATTATGGGTTTAATAAAAGCTAGCTGGCCCTAAATAGTGTCACCACTCAGAAAGCAGCTGGGCCTGATAGTGTTGTAGGGGCTCCTACCTTTTAGACAGAATTCATTCTCCCTTACCTTTGCTCATGTGTCTGAAATAAACACACTTGTCTTGCTTGTGTTGACTGCCTCTTTCCCTTTTTCTGCTGGACCGGAGCTCCAGTGTCAGCGTGCACTGATCAGCTGGCAGTGGTGTCCACTAAACTTTAACCACTCTTTGACTACTACTGTGGTCCCAGCATGCCTCTAAATAGCTACAATTGTGCCTGTCCCTAAACAGTATATCTGGAACTGTATGAAAGACTCCATACTGGACTTATGCCTGTGATTTTCAAGTGATTTGAGGTTGGTTCCCAGCCCAAATGAAACCTTCCATCTTTTTAAAATAAATAGCAGCAGAAATGGCAATTTTGGAACATTGTACTGCTTCTAGTATGAAAGAAAAACCTCAACATCACAACCTGGATGACCGGATCGAGTAAGTTCTCTCGAATCCAAAGATGATTAATCTCACCGGACGCGAGTTACATCTCTCCAAAGTTATGAGCCTGACAATGGATGCAAAAATCAATGTGTCATGCGTTTGTTGACCCCAAAAACACAGTAAAAGTGAGCATTTAAATCAGGGAATACCATCATTTTGTTTAATTCCATCACAAAATTATCTAACCACATATTCAGTATCACTTAAATTGCATTTGGCTTTGTTAAACCTTAGTTCTGAGTTCATTAAACCCATTCACAGATATAGGTTGCTGAAACCTATATCTTTGCTTAGCAGGAAATCCAGCATCAAGATACAGGGCCCTGGAAAGAGTTCCAGGAAGTGGATTAGGATTTAAACCTCCAACTTGTGCCTGAAACAAGATCAGTTCAGAGCTACCGATTATGACTTTAGGGATTCAGTTTAGTCTGACTGCACAATTCCCAGTTCTGCTTGAAAAGAACCTTTAGGTCTGAACCAAAAAAAAAGTTTGATCAACTACATAGTTCTATTCAAGATGAGGCATATCCAACAAGTAATGGCTTGAGGTCAATGCACCAGTGATGCCAGTTTCTCCTTCAAGAACACTATGCACCATCTACCACAACTTCTAGTGGTCCCAAAAAGTGAATACTGGATTTGAGTGCTCTAAAGGAAGAGTGATTGTGCCACTTCAAATAATCCACTCAAGTTAAATGTTACCAATTTTATTCAGCACCATACAATTTGACACAGCTGGAAAATGGCATCGCATACAGTAAATGGTGGCTGGGAGGTACTCCCAGTTCATTTCCCCCCCAAACATTTACAGGTATTTAAAGAGTAATAAGTAGCAGTTGTATAGACCACATTCCATTTAAGGTTCACAGCTGCTCAGGCAGTTTGCACTTGTTCATTTCCTATCAATATTCAGAGGCAAATACAGATCCCCTCCATCAATAAGCTGCCCTAAAGAGAACTGTGCCATCCAATAGGACTCTGTAGCAAGTTCAAGGCAACTTTCTGACCTGCAGTCTGGCACACAAAGCAAGCTGTAGAGAAAAGCTTAGCAGAAGAGACTGTAGTGCATGTACTGGGTGAACTGGTTGGTAGTGGGGTAGCTGGGTTTTTCCAAAGCAGTCTTACAGAATGCACTTTGGAAAACTGATGAGTGGACTAGCTGAGGGGATTTAGGGGAAGTGGCAATAGATTTTGTAGTAGCCAACTCCTTCATTAGGACCATAGAATACCAGTAGTAGGGGATTTAGTACAATGGTTGTTTGGGTCAGCTGATGCATTACAGGGTGCTTAAGACCAGTAGGGATAGGGATTACGGTACACTTGGTAGTTGAGGGCAGCAGTAGGCTTAGGGGTAGTTGGACCCATCATGGGATACCAGAATTTAATGGGGTTTGGGTACAACTGGTATTTGGAGGCAGCTGGGGTAGGCTTAGGGGTAGGTGGACCCATCATGGGATACCAGAATTTAAAGGGGTTTTGGTACAACTGGTATTTGGATCCAGCGGGGGTAGGCTTAGGGGTAGTTGGACCCATCATGGGATACCAGAATTGAAAGGGGTTTGGGTACAACTGGTATTTGGAGGCAGTTGGGGTAGGCTTAGGGGTAGTTGGACCCATCATGGGATACCAGAATTGAAAGGGGTTTGGGTACAACTGGATGGCAGCAGTAGGCTTTGGGGTAACTGGGTAGTAAGGGATAGGATAGGGAGGAAACAGGGGATACCCAGGTGGACGTGCAGTGGGAGCAACAGGTGTGGTAACTGGAGCTTTTAACAAGCTAGAAGGAAACCATGGGTAGAATGCAGGAATTTTAGGATATGGGACAGGGGTAGGTGCTGGAGTAGTAATAGTATAGTATGGGAAATACAGCAAAGGTGCAGCTGGAGTAGGGGTACTTGTCAAAGGGCACACCAGGGTCATCTTTCCACTTGCAGAACGCAGCCTCAAGGTGGGGCCTGAATCCTAGGAGAAAACCAGTGTAGTTTAGGCAATTACATTTGTTCTACATCTAGACATAGGGTTTGACACTTCTGGCTCCATGTCTAGAAACCATGTCCAAGTGCTTCTCTTGCCTAATTGATCTAGTACATACATCAACTATGGGAGAAACCATTGCCAGCATATTGTTTACCACTCCGTGGGAACATCCTTATTTACATTCCCAAGCACATGAGCATTTGGAAATTAATTTTGGTCAATCATTGTGCCAGGATGGGGTACTGACAATAGAAGACACTTCGGAAAACATTACATGGCCAGATTGCCAAAAAGCAGTAATGTAAGAAACCATCAGTTTCAGTAGCTGAAAACTGCAGGCTAGAAGCGACGGCATCTAATGAAATGCGTGCCTTGCATTTGCTGCAGCAAATTCTATGCTTACTTCCTTTCAGAAGGTCTGGCACCTTGTCTGTCCTGTCAAGGTTAAGCATGACCATTTCAGCCGTGTCACCACACCAATGCCAGCTAACAGCCCCCAAGTCAACCCATTAATGATCAAGTCACCATATTGAATAGCACAGCTTACCATCAGCTCCACACAGGGTGTGGTAAAGGGAACTGTGATACGGAGCTGTCCAGGGCCTTGATCCACGTTGTAACCACATTTCCCACAGACTGCCAGCAGGGGTTCCCATGAGCCACTCACTGTAGTAACAACCCAGTGGTTAATGCTAATGTGGGGATGAAAGGAGCCACAGCTTGCTTAACTGAGCATGAGACCCAGTCATGTGTTCAGTGAAACCAATGTCACATCCCGTGCACACATGAAGCCATGCTGCAGAAATGCATCCCTGTCACCATCTTAAGCACACTTCCAATATGCATTAACCAATACTTGGTCAAGTACCATTAATCCTCAACCAGTTTGAAAGAGGCCAGACAGTTGAGACAAAGATAAGGCTAAACTCAACTCAGTCATGAACCACTTTTGAGCACAGCTGCAGAAATTAGACCACACCCTTGTTTTCACCCACAGCCATGAACTGCATTCTCCACCAAGTGCATCAATTACACTTCATAGGGGTTTCTATACATCTGATACTGCTGTATGCATCACGAGATACATGGGACAATTGTTCAATATACACATTGCCCACCCACTTGCAGCATTTCACATTAGATGTGACTCTACGTTTCCTCCAAGTGGTTCTACTTCATGCAAAGTTGAATCTTTGCCAGTGGATTTCACTCACCCTTTACACTAAGCTCTTCTGCTACAGCCCCCTCCAGTGTAACCACCATACTTGAGGAATCACAGGAGATCGTGGGGGAGAGGGAACTCACAGGACAGGACATCATTACAGGAATCCCCCAGACGTGCAGCGGCAGGGTATAATAGCCACGCTGACATCAGAACAAGGAACAAGTATCATTTGAAAGCCATAGCTATGGGGAGGGGGGGGGGGCATCATGGGGATACATGGCAATAACTCCACACCTGTCTGGTCACATGGCAGCCATTATAGGGAGCCACCAGTGTTACGTCTCGTCGTGCCCGTCTGACAGTGAAGCCACAGTGGGAAGGCAGCTGTGACAGGGGTACTGGTGGGGCACCATCTACAGGACAGTCACCATACTCATATAAGCCACAAAGTGATCAATATTTAAAAATACACCACCTCAAGTCAGACTCACCTCTGTCCACCAGCAAGTGGGAAACCCTATTTCCCTTTAATTTCAGGGACATGCCATCATTTCCACACTGCACTGACAGCCCCAACTGCTGCAGTCTCTCCTGAGCACCTATGAAACACACACACTAGTAGTCACAGTATGGTATGCACTATCCCAGAGACTACTAGAAATCCTCCAAATACAGTGACTATTTTAGTAATATACAATAGACTCCCCAACCACTACCTTTGTAAAGAACCTGGTCCGACTGGTAACCATGACCATAAACCAGACTCCCGTTAGCTGCACCGATAGTGTTAGTCGCATTCCCAGCACTGGGCGGCAGAGAACTGCGGTCCATTTGTAACCTGCCGAAACCACTTCTCTCCGCATTTTGGTCCTGGTCACCACTTTTCCGAATGGCCCCTCCGAGGGGAAAAAGAGGATCCACTCCGCTTGCAGTAATCATCCCATGGTTAAGTAAACAGCTGTACGTCAAAATTAAAAAGTAATTTAAGCCAATTACTGGCGCCATTACACGCTTACAATCTGACTCACAGGACGGCAAAAACCTCATAACAAAACACGAAAAGGAGCTTCAAAACGCATATAAATACTGGTTTAGTCCAATTAAAATTGACGCACTACATTTTCACGTGTATTTTACGAAATTCCGGTAAATAGACCTCCTTCTTAACAATCAAATTAAAGTTTGATTTGGCGTGACCTTTTCTTTAACATTCTGTTCTTTCCAGCCGAATATTTTCGCGAACGGGACGGTTTCTCATCCCAGTACTTCCTTCCTTCCTTCAGCATTTTTACGCTCCCCTGGGATTAGTAAACTTTTAATTTGATGTGATGAAAGTTTATCCTATTTATTCGGACACCTCTTTTCTGCTTCTCATTCAAAGCGTCACACACCGTGGACATGCAGTCGGATCTTTACAGATGTAAAAGAGTCTATTGTATGTTACTAAAATAGTCACTGTATTTCGAGGGTTTCTATAGTAGTCTGTGGGATAGTGCATAAAATGTATGTATTGTCCTCCGTTTTATTTCTTTCTACTGGTTCCCGGATTTTTGTGAAAATTCACATATAATTTAGAATGTCGTAAATAAAACCTGACTTGGTTTTCTTCTACCGCTGTTCTTTTTTCTTTCATAGTTATGTTTATGCATCCAATGTGTCCGTAAACGGTTAAGAATTGCTAATGGCTACAGCAACGACTGGTCATGTTTATATTTTTGTTTGATTAATAAAAAGAGATGAGAGCATATAAACGCCACTGCAAAGTCGTATTTATCAGTTGAAGTAGGGTGACCAGATAATCCATGTCATCCCGGACACTTATAGTCTTTTATAATCATGCATGTATCACTAACACAGCTGGATGAGTCTTTCAGTCAAGGAAACAAACCACTCAAAGCACAAAAAGAACGGAACTATTTAGAAATCACTGGAGCGTTACCGCGGTGTAGCGTTTCAGTTTGTAAAACATGAAGTAGCTCAAAGTGTCCTGGAAGACATGGATTATCTGGGCACCATACGAGCTGAAGTTCTGAGGTTGTTTAAAAATGGCTGTTTCTGTGCAGTGCCTTTATCTTGTGGCTACAGCACCTGCTGTCACACAAGGGGGATTTCAGCATAAATAAGCACTCATATTCAATGTGGTGCTACAATTAAGATGCGTAACACGATGTCTACAGGTAGCTGCAGTTTTAGCGATAGCTCATCCCTGTCATAATTTATCGGGAAACCAAAGCACTCTCACGGACCCTACCTGTACGATGATGTAGTGTGGCTTTTCCTTATCAAACTGGAAATAACTTGCAAAGCATGAATTCACTGTTAATTGTTTGCAACCATGCATGCCCATGCAGAAAATGCTTTTACGTTTATTTTTATAGCAAAGTTAGCTGGGCTAAAAAACTTTAAAGCAGAGATCACAATGAGTAAAATGAATAAATCATATAACCATACGTGAACCACGTGATTCCTTGGCAGAGAGATCAATTAGTGCCGCAACTCTCCGGCTCTGGTTCTGAGCTTTTGTTGCTACGTTGATTGCCTGACATTCAGTCTACGCTTGGTTTCTGGAATGGAAAGTGATCTAGTTCACACTTTTAACTTGGAATGCTGCATTAAACCTGGGAGGTATACAACAAAGCAGAATTTCCAAGATTGCTGGATTATTTCAGTAAAATGTGGAAACTGTCCAATAGGAGGAGTCGTAAATGACATTTCTTTTGGATATTCCTTACATTTGGTTTAAGTTTTCAAGGGTGTATTCCAGAAAGCAAGTTTGGGATTTATCCTGGGGGGAGGGGGGGTGTTCTTCAAACGTGGATTAAATCATTTGGATTTAATTGTTGACGATTTGACTAGATCCCGGATTTCTTGGTTTATCAAAACTCTACAGCAACCAATCCGTAAGCTCAAACATGGGGGATGTTCCATCAACACAGCTAAAGTGAAATCCCGGCTTATTTGATAAATCTGGCTTACGGATATGAGACTTTGGTTCCATCATTGTGGCTAACAGGAACAGCCTGACAATGTGACTAAGCATGAATTTACATATTTACTTCAATTACAAAAAACATGTTATTAAAAATAAAACATGTTAAGAAAATCATATATGGTTGCTTTCACTTCAAAAACCAATAGGTGTGTGTGTATAATTAT
>JAODJU010000130.1:10486296-10496505 GCA_026776725.1 Gnathonemus echidnorhynchus
TACATTTCTCACTGTGGAAACTGCAAGATGACAATGCTTTGCTATCTTCTTGTAGCCTTCTCCTGCATTGTGGGCATACAGGTATGTACAGGGTCCAGCTGGCCATAAACCATTAGGCAGAACAGTAGTAATTGAATTGTGAAGAAATGTGTGCATCTTTAAATGAACCAATAACTTTTGCTGTCAATACTTTTTTGGATTTGAATTCTGCTACCCAGGCATGTAGCTACATAGGGCATAGGCCCAATGAGGTTTGAAATTTTAGATGTCAGACCCATAGTTGAAATAATTCTTTGGAATGTCAGAAAAATGTTCAGATCCTTCCAAACTGGATATTACATTTTGAAAGAAAACACTGAATCAAACCTTTTCAGTGATGCTTCTAAGCCACTTTAATGCTCTTTCAAGCACGGCATGTCACGTCATACAGTCATTGTTTATGCCATCAGATGATCTGTGATGGAAGGTGCCAGATTTAAGAAACTGAAGCGAAATGCCCAGGCTCTGTCCATGATGCAAGAATAGTCCGAGCATCAGAACTGTCTCAGAGGTTGGCACAAGGTAAGAAAATGTTACCAAAATTTTAACCTTACTTTAACCCCAAAATCATGCATATTTAACCAACACCTATTCTTTAGGGGAGTTTCATGGATTCCTCCTGGGGGACAGAGACTATCCCTGTATGCTGTAATTGCAGACACCTTAGGTAGAACCAGCAACAGAAGCAGAAAAGGGCCTTCAACTATGCCCACACAAAAACCAGGACTCGAACTGAGATGGTTTTTGGCCAACAAATCCAGGTTTCAGTGATTAAAAATACCTATTTCAGTTAATCCCATTCCATTTCATTTTCATTTTTGGTTTGGACAAAACCCTTCAATGTAAAACCTTTGCATTTATAATTTAAGAATAAAACACACCTGTGGCAAAGTTGTTTTAAAGTTGTATATTGATTTTGCTCACACTATGAAAATCCATCCATCCATTAACTTCCGCTTATCCAAGGTCGGGTCGCGGGGGCAGCAGTATCAGCAGGGAAACCCAGACTTCCCTCTCCCCGGCCACTTTCTCCAGCTCCTCTGGGGGAATCCCGAGGCGTTTCCAGGCCAGCCGATAGAGATATAGTCACACTATGAAAAGAAAAACAAAAAAGTAAAGTCAAGACCATGACCTTCTGCAACATCTACACTCACCAACTTCTCCAGTTTCGTTCCGTAGCTGCAATGTTCTAATTTTTAATTTCTTGTTTTCCATGTCCACTTGCTGGCTTTCAATAACAAGTAGGGAAAGCTTGTAAATTGAACGTACATCCTGCGAGAGAGAAATTGTGTACAAGAATGGCTGATAATGTAGATGGCAATAGAAATAAGAACAGTTCGCTACTCACTTCATTTCTTCCTGCTAGCACATCTAGGCTCCTGCTCAAAGGTGTATGGAAGGCGTGTTAAACTCCAGTCCTGGAGGGCTGGGGCCCTGTGCAATTTTTGATTTATCTTCATTTAACACACCTGATTCAACTCCTTGTGCTATTTAACACACAGCTCTTGAGCTGAATCATTTATGGTGGAAATAACACTAACACCACATGACTAACACCACACAGGGCTCTGGCCCTCCAGGACTGAAGTTTGGCTCCCCTGGTGTATGGTATTATACAATTTGAAGAATACAGAAAGCTAAAACATTTAATATTTGGTCTTACCTTTGGCATTTCGATGACCGCAGAAAGGGTTTCTGCATCCAGGGCCCTAGATGTGCTAGGGACATCTCCCTGAAGTTGTAAAAGCAAAAGAAATTGCATAAAATGTACAGTGTTTCTACAAAATAAGGACTACTCACATGGGTCAGATAAGCCTTGGGCATCTTCATTTGGGCAGTCTAGTAGAGATACAGAATCTCCAATTACTGAAAGGTAGGCCTACCATTAATCTTTAACACTGAGAGACTGATACTGGAAATCAGTAGACAATTCCTTGTACATATTGTTCTCGAACACCTTGGGGAATGAGATTAGATGATGTACCTCCCTCTGTTCCCTCTATCAGTAGGTGCTCCTGGTTGCAGCTTAAGACCAGCTCCTCTGCTGGTGTGAAATCCTCAGGCGGTCTTCTTTTTGGTAGCTAAAGTGACACATATTAAAAGAGCAAATACTATTTAAATAAATCGAACATTCCTTTATAGGCTACTTACGACTTTATTTTTACTTGTTGTCAAGTCTGTTTTTGCCTGTTGAGACTGAAGATGAACATGAATATAAGACAAGATAAAATAACTTTAACCTACTGCTCTCAAAAATATCTAATTAGGGAAAGCAGGAGCAGGGAGATGGAGAAATCGGAGAACAAGGGATTTATTGAAGGGTAAGACACTCAGGAACATAGAACTATCACAAAACATTAATGACCAGACTGGGGATACATACTTAAACACAGACTTAAATACATAGAACTAATGACAGCAACTTTAAACAGCTGATCGCACAGGGATTCCACACGAGGTAATGGGGGGGAGTGGCACACGGGAGGATGGGCTGAGCGGGGCATGACACAGTGTGTGCTAAAATGGGTGACTGGTAGTATGGATGGACGGATGGATAGACAGACAGACAGACCGACAGAGTAAGAAATTTAGGAAATAATACAATAAGCAGGTACAGAAAATGGATGGATGGAAATATATTTTTTGGAACCAAAAGAACTTGTCAGCAAGTTAGAATGAAATAGACCCATAAAAACATAATTCAAAATTGAAGGAATTATTAATCCCAACATTTATCTGACTGTAGATTTTAGCTAATGATTAGTATTCACTGTGGATGGATGGATGGAATGGGGTGGGGGGCATTAGAGATGTTTATCCCCCCTCCGGGACTTTTAACATAATCAACACTGACTTTTACATGTAATCAATGGTCTCTTCCCAGTGAGCAATAGTATTACTGGTTTAATAGATCTTACTACCATAATAGAGACTCATGCTTTTATACATGGTTGATTATTTCTCAGATGTTGCATGATATCACTGAATGCATTACATGAATTAAACCATGTATCAAAGGATGAAGATGAGGAGCCATATCAGACTAGGGGAGACACGGGGAAGTCTGCAGATATAAGTTTATGCATAAGTATCAAACATATCAATAGGTCTATCTGATTATATGCACTTGCTTATTGTCCATCTGAAGAAGATGAGGGTCCATTCACCTCAACACAGCTGAGCCCAGTAAGAACTTAAAAGTGAAAGTATGATATGTAGATAATTAACAAAATGTTCTTCTCCCAGTCGTCTTTTAAGGAATTATACATGGTCTATTTGTAGAAGCTAATAAATACTTTAAATATTCTACGAGGTTTATGAGGGGGGAAAAACGAGAAAAATATGCAGTATCATTCTGAGTACTAAAAACACATATTTTGTGGATAGCCCGCCAACATACCATTGGTTTGCCAATGTGTTCGGCATCTACTATATGATAAAAAGGCTTACAGTAGAAAGGAAAAAAAAACGAGGGCAATACATAAAGTTTGTAAAGATGTAACGGCAAATCCGCGGTGGGTGATGTTTCAAATGAGAAGTTGAAAACAGGTGTTCAAATAAAAAGAATGTACTTTCATCAAATTCAAATTAAACTTTACTGATCCCAAGGGAGCGTTAGGCTACTGAATAAATCATGGACAGCCATGAGAAACGGTCTCATTACCGAAAATATTCGCCGGAAATGGACATGATGTCTAGCCGGAGAAGAATTTCTGGTTCTACTGCATGTATGTCGAATTGTCGACCGCCTCTTGAAGAAAGGGTTGTGCCAAATTAGACCTTAACGTGATTCTAAAAAGGAGGTATATTTACCGGAATTTCGTAAAATACACGTGAAAATGTAGCCTAACGCATCCCCTATTTTTAATTGGACTAAACCAGTATTTATAAATATGCGTTTTAAAGCTCCTTTTCGTGTTTTGTTAGGAGGTTTTTGCCGTCCTGTGAGTCAGATTGTAAGCGTGTAATGGCCCCAGTAATTGGCTTAAATTACCTTTTAATATTGACGTACAGCTGTTTACTTAACCATGGGATGATTACTGCAAGCAGAGTGGATCCTACTTTTCGCCTCGGAGGAGCTATTCGGAAAAGCGTTGACCGAGACCAAAATGCGGAGAGAAGTGATTTCGGCAGGTTACAAATGGACCGCAGCTATTTGATGCCGCCCAGTGCTGGGAATGCGACTAACACTATCGAGGCAGCTAACGGGAGTCTGGTTTACGGTCATGGTTACCAGTCGGACCAGGTTCTTTACAAAGGTAGTGGTTATGTGACTGGGGAGTCTATTGTTGCTAAAATAGTCACTGTGTTTGGAGGGTCTCTGGGATAGTGCATAACATCCTGTGATTACTTGTATGTCTCGCAGGTGCTCAGGAGAGACTGCAGCAGCTGGGGCTGTCAGTGCAGTGCAGACATGATGGCATGTCATTGAAATTAAAGGGAAATAGGGTTTCCCACTTGCTGGTGGACAGAGGTGAGTCTGACTTGAGGTGGTGTATTTTTTAAATATTGATCACTTTGTGGCTTATATGAGTATGGTGACTGTCCTGTAGATGGTGCCCCACCAGTACCCCTGTCACAGCTGCCTTCCCACTGTGGTTTCTCTGTCAGACGGGCACGACGAGACGTAACACTGGTGGCTCCCTATAATGGCTGCCATGTGACCAGACAGGTGTGGAGTTATTGTCGTGTATCCCCATGATGCCCCCCCCCTCCCCATAGCTATGGCTTTCAAATACTTGTTCCTTGTTTTTGATTTCAGCGTGGCTATTATACCCTGCCGCTGCACGTCTGGGGGATTCCTGTAATGATGTCCTGTCCTGTGAGTTCCCCCTCTCCCCCCACAATCTCTTGTGACTCCTCCAGTATGGTGGTTAAGCTGGCGGGGGCTGTAGCAGAAGAGCTTAGTGTAAAGGGTGAGTGAAATCCACTGGCAAAGATTCAACTTTGCATGAAGTAGAACCACTAGGAGGAAACGTAGAGTCACATCTAATGTGATATGCTGCAAGTGGGTGGGTGATGTGTATATTGAATAATCATCCCATGTATCTATAGTGATGTAGAGCAATATCAAGAGGATGTATACTTGTACACTATACAGAACCCCATATGAAGTGTAATTGATGCACTTGGTGGAGAACAGTTAATGATTATGGGTGAACAATTTGGTCTAATCTTTCTGCAGTTGTGCTCAAAACTGGTTCATGACTGTCTTGAGTTTAGTCTCATCTTTGTGTCAACTGTGTCTCAGATCTTTCAAACTGATCTAACTCAAGGACTAATGGTATTTGACCAAGTATTGGCTAATGCATATTGGAAATGTGCTTAAGATGGTGACAGGGATGCATTTCTGCAGCATGGCTTCATGTGTGCACGGGATGTGACATTGGTTTCACTGAACATATGGCTGGGTCTCATGTTCAGTTAAGCAAGCTTTACATTAACCGCATTAACATTAACCACTGGGTTGTTGCTACAGTGAGTGGCTCATGGGAACCCCTGCTGGCAGTCTGTGGGAAATGTGGCTGTAGTGTGGATCAAGACCCTGGACAGCTGCGTATCACAGTTCCCTTTACCACACCCTGTGTGGAGCTGATGGTAAGCTGTGCTATTCAATATGGTGACTTGATCATTAATGGGATGACTTGGGGGCTGTTAGCTGGCATTGGTGTGGTGACAAGGCTGAAATGGTCATGCTTAACCTTGACAGGACAGACAAGGTGCCAGACCTTCTGAAAGGAAGTAAGCATAGAACTTGCTGATAAATGCGAGGCACACATTTCATTAGATGCAATAGTTTCTAGCCTGCAATTGTCAGCTACTGAAACTGCCGAAAAGCAGTAATGTGTAAAACCCATCTGGCCATGTAATGTTTTCTGAAATGTCTTCTCGTGTCCATACCCGATCTTGGTGCAGTGAAGCTTCAAAATGAGTTTCTAAATGCTCACTTCTGTAATCCTGTGCTTCGGAATGTAAATAAGGGTGTTTCCACAGGAGTGGCAAATGACATGCAGGCAATAGTCTTTCCATAGTTCCAATGTATCTACTAGATCAATTGGGCAAGGAAAGCACTTGCACATGATTTCTAGACATGGAGCCAGAAGTGTCAAACCCTATATCTAGATGTAGAACAAATGTAATTGCCTAAACTACACTGGTTTTCTCCTAGGACTCAGGCCCCACCTTGAGGCTGCTTTCTGCAAGTGGAAAGATGACCCTGGTGTGCCCTTTGACAAGTACCCCTACTCCAGCTACACCTTTGCTGTATTTCCCATACTATACCATTACTCCAGCACCTACCCCTGTCCCATATCCTAAAATTCCTGCATTCTACCCATGGTTTCCTTTTAGCTTGTCAAAAGCTCCAGTTACCACACCAGTTGCTCCCACTGCACGTCCACCTGGGTATCCCCTGTTTCCTCCCTATCCCATCCCTTACTACCCAGGTACCCCAAAGCCTACTGCCTCCAAATACCAGTTGTACCAAAACCCCTTTCAATTCTGGTATCCCATGATGGGCCCAACTACCCCTAAACCTACCCCAGCTGCCTCCAAATACCAGTTATACCAAAACCCCTTTCAATTCTGGTATCCCATGATGGGCCCAACTACCCCTAAACCTACCCCACCTGCCTCCAAATACCAGTTGTACCAAAACCCCTATCCCTTCTGGTATCTTAAGAGCCCTGTAATGTATCCAGCTACCGCCAAACCCATTACTGCTGGCTGCAGTTAACAATTCTACCAAGTCCCCTACTACACTTTCTGGTATACTATGGTCACAATGAAGGAGTTGGCTACTACAAAACGTATTGCCACTTCCCCTAAATCCCCTCAGCTAGTCCACTCATCAGTTTTCCAAAGTGCCTTCTGTAAGACTGCTTTAGAAAAACCCAGCAAACCCCACTACCAACCAGTTTACTCAGTACATTCACTGCAATCTCTTCTGCTAGGCTTTTCCCCACAGCTTGCCTTGTGCCAGATTGCAGGTCAGGAAGGTGGTCACCTTAAATTTGCTACAGACTTGTATTGGATGGTGCTCTTCTCTTTAGCAAACCAACAAGTGCAAACCACCTGAGCAGCTGTGAACCTTAAATGGAGTGTGGTCTATATTCAACTGCTATTGTTGCTCTGCTTTAAATACTTGTAAATGTTTGGGGAAAATTAAGATTTGTATCAAATTGAACTGGGAGTACATCCCAGCTACCATTTCGTATGAAATGCCATATTCCAGCTGTCAAATTGTGTGGTGCTGAATAAAATTGGTAATTAACTTGAGTGGATTATTTGAAGTAGCACCAGCACACTTCCTTTGTAGCACTCAAATCCAGCATTCAATTTTTGGGGACAACTAGATGGTGCATAGTGTTCTTGTAGGAGAAACTTGCATGACTTGTACAAATAACCTAAACTTGCAGGTTCGCAAAGCCATTACTTGTTGGATATGCTTCATCTTGAATAGAACTACATTGTTGATCAAACTTGGTAAAGTCCAAATTTAATTGGTTTAGATCTAAAGGGTCTTCACTTCAAGCAGATCAACCCGTAAGACACTAGTAGTCACAGGATGTTATGCACTATCCTAGACTACTAGAAACCCTCCAAATACAGTGACTATTTTAATAACATACAATAGACTCCCTAACTGTATAGCAACCACAACCTTTGTAAAGAACCTGGTCTGACTGGTAATGACCGTAAGCCATACTCCAGTTAGCTGCATCAATGGTGTTAATCGCATTCCCAACCCTGGGCGGCAGAGAGCTGCGGTCCATTTGTAACCTGCCGAAACTACTCTTCTCCGTATTTTGGTCTCGGTCACCACTATTCCAAATGGCTCCTCCGAGGTGAAAAGTAGGATCCACTGTGCTTGCAGTCATCCCATGGTTAAGTAAACAGCTGTACGTCAATATTAAAAGGTAACTTAACAGTTAATGGTGTCATTACACGCCTATCTGGCTCACAGCACCACAAAAACCTAAAACACGAAAAGCAGCTTTAAAATGCATACACAGTGGTACCTTAGTTCTCGAACTCAGAACTCGAATTTCTTAAGTCGAACCAACCAGTTCGAAAAAAATGACCTAGAACTTGATCTGAATCTTAGAAATCGTGAACACCGACCTATTTACTTGTAGGCGCAGGGAAATGAGTCACGTGGCACGTGTCTCAGCGGAAACAAAGGGTAACCCTTCAGTCTCAGCCTCACATTCACTGTGATAGCATCGTGTATGTTTACACAAGCTGAAATATATACAGTAAAAATACATTTAGACAATGATAGTAACAGTATCATATAATACATTTAAAAATAAAGATTCCTTTAATATTAATAAACCATTGATACATTTAATTATAGCATTGTCGTGCCCAGCGGGGACAGAACGGAGACAAAGGCGCAGGCGTCAGGGTATCGGGGAATATGGGGTTTAATTACAGGTAAGGCAGGCAAAACGCAAATGGACAATACAATGACCGGACTAGGGAAGCAAACTGTGTTCATTTTGTGTTTAAATGCTAAAAAAAAAACATATTTCGGTGTAATTTTTTGGGGCTGGGAATCAATTAATTAGTTTTCTATTGTTTCTTATGGGGAAAATTCAATCAGAACTTGAACTTTTTAGGATTCGGTCCGGAGTTCTGAACTGATTAATTTCGAGTTCTGAGGTACCACTGTGTGTGTGTGTGTGTATATATATATATTTTTTTATTTTATTTTTTTTCTTTTTTCTTCACATTTAACGTTTTCAAAATGCCTCTTAATATCTGTAATTTATGCATGTTGCGGTATTGTAAGATCAACAGTTGCCATAACCTGAATAAAAGGCTGGGAAATGGATAGATACGTGTAACAGCCTTGATTGCTTAAATATTTATGTAAGAGTACTGAAAAAACTTGTTTTGTCTGCAGGTTGAAAAAGAGGTTTTTCAGGCAGCAGGTAGCTCTCCTGGCAGAAATTTCTGAACAGACCGTTTCCCTACAGGGAACCCCAAGACACATATCCCATTGTCTTACAGACAGCTCCATCAAGCCCATGCTGTATTTGTTTCAGAGGGGAAGATGGCTTGGCCATGGCCACCTATGGATATTGTCGGGATTGTAAAGCATATGCTCCGTTTTAGCGGATCACGTAGGAGGTAGATTGAACAGAATAATTTACTTTTTTATTTTACTTTTTTACTCATTATACTTTTTTATTACCAAATCTCTGTTGGTGTTTAATAAGGTATCTTATCTAAAGCAGAGAATTGGATGGCATATTATTCGCAAAGACACTGACTCTCCCCTAAGAAAGGAATGTTCTTTCCAGTGAAAATTTTGGGTAGTATTGTCCAGCTCACTGGTGCATTTGGTTTCATTGTTATCTTGTTGGGTGGCAGTGCAGTGGTACAGAGTGCAGTGCCATGGCTCCGCCCTGCCCTCATTCCCATAATTGTGGAGCCTGCAAGTTTTCCTTGTGCTTCTGCACAATTACTCCAGGCACCACAGTATCCTCCTGCAGTCCAAAGACATGCAGTTAGGTGAAATCAATGTGACAGTGTTGCCTATAATGTCTGACTTTGTGTTTGTGCTGCTGTAGTCTGTACTTATTGTGAAAGGTTCCAGACTCACTGGGATCCTATACAGGAATGGATGGGTGGTTATTGAAAAGAGAAAAATAGGTCACTTGGCAGTTGTTCGCTGGAATGCTAATTTAAGTCAAAAATCAAAAATAAAAGGTCAGAGTACCTTGCCATGTTGCTTCTGGGACATGCTCTACACCCACCGTTACTCTGCTTAGGACAACCGGGTACAGAAATTTGATGATGGATAGCTGAATGGATGGATGGATGGTGTTACGTGCCGTAAGTTTGGGGTACGTGCCGTAAGTGTTACGTGCCGTAAGTTCAAGAGGATGCCCTACAGGTTCTTCGGACGTCCTGCCCACTCGCCCATTCGTCAATCGCTCCTTTGACTCCGCCTTCTGGACCTGGCCCCGCCTCCCTCCCTTTTAAGTGTGCTTACACTTAAAAAGTACAGTGAGCTGAGCTTGCAGTTAACAAGGTGACATGGATGACTGTTTCCTCTGATCAGTGTCCACAACAGCAGAACATCCATTTAGTTGTGTCTTGTGTGCCCATCCTTTGCTACACTCCCTGTAATAGGAGAATAATAATCTCCTTCATGAC
>JAODJU010000130.1:10511281-10547930 GCA_026776725.1 Gnathonemus echidnorhynchus
CTCCTTAAAGGCCGGGCCGTGAAAATTGTTTCTGATATTAAACCGGTCCGTGACGAAATAAAGGTTGGGGACCACTGTTATACACGGTATATACTGATAAATGCATCTATTTTTTTCTTATCCAGTTGAGGAAGATAATGATTTTTAAAGACTAATGAGCCCGGGTTATATGTAGAGGGAGACTACTCGACTTTAAAATTCAAATCTGAAAATTCCGGGAATCAATTTGTGTTCAGTCTGATATTTTTGTATCTTCATGTTACCAATATTTTTTTTATCTTTATGAAACAAACTTTTCAACGTTCAGAGTGCTCCCTGACTTTGTAGGTCACTTTTTGAGAAGTTTTATCCCGGTTTTAAGGAATTAGTAGAACCAGTACTTTTACTTCATACAGCAATGTAGGACCACATGTATGAAGTATGAGATAAACAGACTTTTACAGTGGTATAATTAGTGCCTACATTTTTCTTATTTTTAATGTATTGTTGGCCTTTGAAGAACAATCAGGATGTCATATTGCAGTAATTTCACCCAGCATTTTATACCCGGAACAGGTACCTGGCTCAGGGGACCCTGGTTGTATGTAATTTCTGTATAAACCCCCCCCTTCAGGTCTGACAGTGGGAGGCGTGCAGTGACATGAACGACTCGCTGGAGAACGCCGTCCCTTTCGAAGAGTACGTGCGTCAGAAAGTGCGGACAGTCCCACAGCATCGCATGAAGAGCTTCCTGGAGTCGCTGGCCGCCAAGGGCCCCGAAGCTTTGCAAGACTTCCAGCAAGGTGGCACCACTGTGGTCTATCAGCAGGGAGCAAACTGTGTCTATGCCGACAGCACAGAGGTGGCAGGATCCCTGCTGGAGCTGGCCTGTCCGGTAGGAGTGCCTGTACAATGGGACTGCTACACTGGGCTCTGAAAATTGTGTTACATTCAGTGATTATTAATGTGGTAGTATTAACTATTGCAACTTTTAAATTTTGCATTTGTTGTAACCCTGTTATGTATGCTACCACTTTATTTGTACAAGATGCATAGGAATTACTTGGTTTTCACATGTCCTGTTTCGCCATGAGTGTGTGTGTTGGGGTTGGAGCATGGGGCTATCCGCCAGCTCTGGAGGGCAGCATGCTGTTAACAATAAGGTTGCCCACTTTTGTCACAGAAAATGAGGATGATTTTGTGCTTCTGAGCCAAGTACATCTTTTCAATACTTCAAAAATTACAATCTGCTGTAAGTTATTTGGTTCTGTCCCAGTTACATTAATCGACTATTCAAACGTTATGTGGACTTTTCCACGTGCAGAATGTGTTTCATATGGTTGCACGCTACTGTACAGCTGAGGTAATCTTTGACTGACCCCAGCTGCCTCTTGCTCAGGTGCAGTTGCAGGTTCAGCAGTTGCCGCAGCACCCGCACCAGCACCAGGTGGCACCCACGCAGCTGTCTCCACAGCTGACTGCTGCAGTGCACCAGGCTTCTGAGCAGCAGATCCAAGTGCAGGTCAGTGCAGACGAGGCGGGCGGCGACTGGGGTCTTCAGTCACCAGACATTCTGCTGATGTTCATGTTCAGGTGCAGATCCAGGGCCATCATTCGGTGGAGCAGGTGTTGCAGATCCCCAGCACCACCCAGCAGCACTTGTCGGGCTCCCAGCTGCACCTCGTGCAGGGGGAGATATCTGAAGAACACTTACAGCAGCAGCAGGTAAGTTGGACCTTCATCTGTTTACCTGTGTATATTTCTGTATCTTAATGTGCCATAGACCCATGTGTTTTTACATACTCCATACACACGTGATCTTATGGTGCTATCGATTATCTCTCCAAAGTCGTAAATTCCGAGGTGCATGACGTCATGTCCGACAATCTCCCATTCGAGCTACACATCTCGGAACAAACATGGCTGCCTCCATGAACACGCTGCTGTGTGTTGTTGCTTTATATTTTAGCAGATTTGGAGTGAGATTCTTCTGTCCGAGAGACAAACAAACAAGAAACACGGAACACTAGTCAAACCACATTAAAAGCTTTATAATATTTTAGTAGATCCATAGCAATATTCATTTTTCAAGAGGCAGACAAACTAAAAACAAAGACACTAACAAGTCTGGTAAAATATTGCATGCTAGGATACTATTTACGGTCATGATATGGTATTCTCTAAATCGACCATGTGCAATTACTATTAATACATTTAACAAAATAAACATTTTAAATATTTATAAAATAGAATTTCTGTTGACTGTTTAAGCCGTTATGTTGAAATTACGTCAGGGGAATCTCGGACAACAAATTTCTGTCCGACATCAACGTCAGAAAGGAGGCATGTTTCTTGCAGGATGTGACATTTTTCCTGTAGTTTTTATCCAAGTTCCAACTCGGAGAGAGATAATCGAACGCACGATTAGCCAGTCTAAGAGCATATCAATACTTGCTGTTTTCTCCAGGCTGGAGGTATGTTGAGTTCTCCATCCTGCCGGTGGGTTTAGTCATGAATGAGCTGCCTTTGTTCAGATCCAGGCAGAGCTGGTAGCAGCAGTTGCCGATGGGGGACAGCAGATTCAGATCCAGACAGTGGGGGTGGCATCACCCCAGCAAGTGACGCAAGGCTCCCCGCAGGAGGGTGAGCGCAGAGCAGGGCCCGTGGGGGGGGTCCTTCAACCAGCAAAGAAGCGCAAGGTGGACGTGCCCATCGCCGTGTCATACACGCTCCCCGGGCAGCAGCTAGCGACTGTCCTAACCATCCCCCAGGCCCCCCCTGGTCAGGGACAGGTGCAGGGGCAGAGCTACCTGTCTCTGCGGCCCGACCTGCTCACGGTGGACAGCTCGCACCTCTACAGCACAACTGGCACCATCACCAGCTCTACAGGCGAGACCTGGACGATTCCTGTGTACTCCGCCCAGCAAGGCGTGACCCACGTCGCAATCTCACCCGAGGCCGTGACCAACGATGGCATTGATAAGGACAAGGCTGTTGCCTCAATGGCTCACCCGGTGGCCACGGCCGAGGAAGCGGTCCAGACACTGGCCAGCGCTCTCTTCCCAGCCCAGTTTGTCAATGGGAACATTCACATTCCTGTGGCCGTCCAGTACCCTGCTGGTGCACAGCCCGTCCAGATTTGGGACCCACAGCACCATGTGGTTCACACCTCAGGGGGCACGGAGCAGGACCTGCAGGTGAGGGCCGTTCTCTGCTTGGCCTGCGATATGTTTTTGACATTTAAGAGGTTTAATCTCGCAAAAGCGAGCATGAAAATGATGCCATCACCAAACCATTTGAGTATAATGCAACAGATGTGGTCTTCTGAGGGATAATCTGGTAATGGTGCTTTGGCCCCGCCCAGAGTCAGGCTGTGCAGGTCACAGAGGTGGATGCCGTTCCACAGCCCTCTGCGGAGCTGCTGCTGCCCATGATGCTGAAGCCCGACGAGGGCCTGGACGTGTGGCGCATCTGGGCGCAGGGCAAAAACACGGAGCTGGAGAAGGATAACCAGACCAGGCTGGCCCCCATTGGCCGTGAGTTACCGTGGCAATTGGGAAAGGGCTGAGGTGGGGCCTGGAATCATGAGACTTACTTGGTTTAAAGGGCCCAGCGTGCATAATTTTAAAATGCATGTCTCTGTGGGGTTTCTGTATGCGTAGGCCGCCAGCCTCTGCGCTTTCAAGAGGACCTGGTATCGTGTGCCGTGGCCGAACTGAACATGGGTCTGTCCCTGATGATCCATGAGGCTCGTGGACTGGAGGGAGAGTCCTTCGAACCCGATATGCTCTATTACATCTTTCTCTGTATACAGAAGGTATGAACAAACATGTAGCTCTGGGTCTGGAAGGCTACAGGTTCAAATCCCAATTCAAAGCCAGGAGAGTATTGAGTGTTTCCTCTACCATTATATTAGGGGAGCGCCCCCCCCCCCTTGAAGGTCAAGTTAATTTTATTTAATTTTATTCTCTATATATATAGTGCCAGATCACAACAGAAGTCATTTAATGTTACCTTTCCTATACAACAGGTCTATACATTGTCCTTTTATTAAACAAAATAAATAGCCTTATGTAATTTATCTTATTTACACAACAGCTTGTCATTTTTGTCTCTACACGGTCGCGCGTTTACAATTCTCCACTGCTCTCTGTATCGCGCATGACGGAGTTCCGCCCCGATGCGTGTGCACAGACACATGTGAGCTCACTCCCACCAGCGGACAGAGAGCGCGCGTCGGAAAATTCAGACAAAAAATATCTGCTTCCAGGGTGGTGAAGATGGCAACACTCGCTCTCCTGCGAGTAGCAGAAATGTTCTGATGTTTAGCTCAGTTGTTATATTGACTGCTGTCATTAGAAGAAACACATGAACACCATGAATCCTGCCGGTGTCTGTCTGCCCCCCCCCCAAGCTGTGAACCGAGGGGAAACACTGGTATTCATATGAGCGTTGGGCCCTGAGCAAGGCCCCTAACCCTAGGTGCTTCGCGATGCTGGCTGACTCCTCGCCATCCTCCATATCTAATTGCAGTATCTGTTTGAAAATGGCCGCGTGGACGACATCTTCTCAGACCAGTATTACCTGCGCTTTTCCCAGTGCCTACATCGGGTGCTGGATGGCTGGAAACCTCACGTCCATCCACTGGGTGAGCACGCAGTGTACCACAGGCAGGCACAGTGAAGACTGTGGCCAGGGAAAGTCCTATCTGGTCTTCAGGCGCTAACGTGCCTCTGACTTCCATTCCAGGTTATGTCATCCCTAGTCATGTGACCGAGGAGATGCTGTGGGAGTGCAAACAACTGGGGGCCCACTCTCCCAACACACTGCTGAGCACGCTCATGTTCTTCAATACTAAGTGAGCGCTTGTATACCTCAGTGTAACTTGCTCGCTGGCGCCACCTAGTGTGTGTGACACTGACTGCTATGAACCCACACAGGTACTTCCAGCTGAGGACGGTGGAACAGCACATGAAAGTAGCCTTTTCCAAAGTGCTACGGCACACCAAGAAGAACCCCTCCAACCCCAAGGACAAGAGCACCACCATCCGCTATCTGAAGGGGGTAGGGCTACACCAGGTGGGCCAGAAAGGTGAGTGAACGCTTGTCACTGACCATTACGTCCCCTGCTGGTGAAAGCCCTGTGTCATCTCCATGACCATATGACCCTCTCTGCCAGTGACAGATGACATGTATGAAGAGCAGGCGGAGGACCCGGAAAACCCTCTGCGGTGTCCCATCAAGCTCTATGACTTCTACCTCTTCAAGTGGTAAGTGAGTAGAGTTACATCTACATACAGCCTTTTAGCATCAATACTCTGTAATATCGAAACTTAGGGGAGCGTCTGTATATGCTTTTCAGGCTTTATTGATCTAAACTATTGTATTAGTTTCATATACTTTCATCAATTCACAGAAAATAAACAGGCAATTCAAAATTCAAAAAAGCTGAATGCAAAGGGGGTCAGAGTAAATTATTGCTGCTCACAAAAGCCAATTTAATGCTGTGATATAGCAAGAATCCTGCAGGCATGGTGTAATTAGATAACCTTTGGTCAATCCCTTCTCCGAATAGCAGAAGATGAATGAATTTATTCAAAGTCTGTACCAGATACTTTTATCCTGGGTCCGAACATGGATGCAGTATTATTCATTTAAGCTGACAAAATGTTTCCAGCTGTACTTTGTATCACACTTATGATGATTTGGACAAAGATGTGGCATGTCCTTGAAAAGCCGCACTAACATGCATGCCTTCCCCAGTCCACTGAGCGCCAAAGGAAGGAACGACACTTTCTACTTGATGCCAGAACCAGTCGTCGCCCCAAACAGCCCCATCTGGTACTCCACCCAGCCAGTCACACGCGAGCAGCTGGAGTACATGCTGACACGCATCCTCGCCGTGCGGGAAATCCAGGAAGCCATTGCTATGGCAACGGAGAGCGTACAATAAGGAGCCAGTCTGGAATCCGGCTGCCAAAAGGGGGGTGGGTAGGGGGGTTGACTGGGCTCACCTTCGGCTTCCTGACCAGTCCTCTGCCTCCCTACCTCCTAACCCTCCCCCACTGGACTCGGGCAGCCATCATACTGCCCTCTCCATCTCTGCCTGTTCATCATCTCCTATACAGAAAGCGTACAGATCTGCAGATGCCCGTCTGCCAGCTGGAAAATATGCACCCCCTCACCCTTTCTCCAACACATTTGCCTTCAGTGGGAGAGACCCCCCCCAGACATCTAAGGTTCTGTACTGACACCATGATAACTAAGATGTTCTGGACAGCAAATGAGTGACTTTATCTCCCGATTCTATACATAAATATAAATGTCCCTTCAAACTTAACTCCATAGACATGGAAGCCCAGGGGACTAAGCACTGCACTGCAACATAATTCACTTGTATTATTATTATTATTATTATTATTATTATTATTATTATGTATATATATGTATGTGTGTGTGTGTGTGTATGTATGTATGTATATGTATATATATATATATATATATATATATATATATATATATACACACACACACATACATACACATATATATATATATATAGAGAGAGAGAGAGAAATTATGTTCTGGGCTGATTCATTTATGGCCTCCTTGTCATATGAGTATTAGAGTTATGCTTAAGAATGGATGAGGAAGCCTGTGTTTTCAAACATGCCTTTTGTACAGTGATGTCCATTTGGGGTGTGTGGTTTTTCTCCCCCCCGGGGTGGGACACCTTTATAAATGAGGTCTTATTCATGGGCCGTGGGTGTGTGAACTTCTCACGGAGGGCCAGTGTTGGGGCTTTCCTGCACCCTTGTGCCAGCAGCAGGGAGCTGCCATAGTAGGTGAACTGCTGTGCAATGTGAAAAGAAGAGGAACATGATTGCAGCCACGACGGAGCTTTTATAGCGATTTTCACCGGACTATAGAGGTATGCACTCCTGTCCTGAGGAGGGATCCCTTTTAGGAACAATTTTATTTTTAAATAGCCTGTCTATGAAGTGTGCTTTCTGAATGAATTCTTTACTATAATGTATTCAGGAAATCAAATTATATGAAATCGCACAACTTTAAGTAATTCTTATTTTGCCCTTATTTCACACAATATTGCAAATTAAACATCTGAACAAGAGTAAAGGAAATTGGTCTAAGGATGCACTTCTGAAACAAAGCCCTATACATCACTATACCTGCTGCAGAATAACATGTTACTGCTATACTTTCACATAGTTTTGTCTTGGAGCACATTATGTAATTTCAGAGGAGTTGTGTGGCTTTCTGTCTTTTAGTCAAAGCCCAGGGGCTTCTGACCATGTTAAGCCTCTGTGGTTCATGAACTGTGTTCAGTGACTTCATTGAACCTTTCTGATGTAAATGCATTTATAATGGGGCAAGTCGTAGTGAAGCATAGGTGATTTGTTTCGTGTGCTGTAGTAAACCCCTACCTCACCACACATTTAAAATTCAATTTTAATATATGAGTTCTGTAAGAGTGCTTTTACTTATATCAGAATGTGACGTTATTTTTGCCATGGGAAGGTTCGCACTTATATGAAGCCTTCAAAACAAACAGGCCCAAAATATTAGTATTGAAGCAGGTAGTTAATTCATTGTCCAATGTGCGATTTAACTTGTTTTACTTTTTCCTTACTTGGTAAGTATTGTGAGGGCTGGTCAATCCTTCAGTGACATGGCCTAGGGTGCCATCATCTGAGGGGGCGCAGACTTTGCAAATTGCTGACAGAGGCATTGGCAGTGAAGCTTGCCTAGGGTGCCATTTTTGGCTTTAACAGGCACTAGGTATCACAGTCCCCTAAAGGATGTGTTAAGAGATCCAGGGTTTAACCCTGGTTCTTGACCTGAACATTAAAACACCCCAAGTCTCGTGATGCCTCTGAATGCGTTCCTCCAGTTTGTGGTCAGTTTACAGGCACATAAAAACTTCCGTATGGATGGTGAGAGTTTAAAGGACTGTTATACCTTCCAGGTTTTTCCCCACATCACTGCCTCACTTTTAGACAAAAGCATCTGCCGAATAAATGTAAATTTGTTACTGCAACAGTGACTGTGCCCTGCTTTCAATGAACATTGCAATTTCAGCTAAAAACTAATCTTGACTTTAATTTTTCAGCAAATACAAGACATCTGAAATGATCACATCAGCAAAGGTGTTTACAATCAGTTCCTACATTTTCTTTGTTTAAAGTGCTCAAAGACTAGAAGGTAGAAATGTAAAATTACACATAAACCAGGTAACATACATGGGTCACTGCTTACTTTCAAGCATTCTCTACTGTATGATTTTCTTGATTATTCGGTTTTGGTTCCTTTCACATTCTCCTCTCCATGGACAAATACAATGTGCATAGTTTTAAAACTGCTTTATTGTATAACTGCATCACACAAATTGCCAAATGCTTTTGTTTGTTCAAAAACCAACCTAATCAAATGCTAAATCAATTATTAATTCTGAAACTTTTTAATTAACCAACCATTGATCTTTTCCTTCCTCTTAGTCTAACTTCATCCAGTTTACTGATGACAGTGGATGACTTCTTTGAAGAGGCAACATAACTCTTCAGCAAAATCTGAAATAAAGTCTCTGTATTTGGGTGGGTGCTAAGGAATGCCTTCTCCAGCACATACAGGTCAACTCCTTTGTCCTCGGGCAAAGAAGAAATGTAGCTCAGTCCAAAGTCAATTAGCCACAAATCTGGTTCTCTGTCCTCAGATCCTTTCCTCAAAAGCATGTTAGATGTTGTCAGATCTCCATGGATCACATCTTCATCATGCATCTTCGCAAGGATCAGCCCCATCTTTTCAGCCAGTAGCTTAAGGCGTTCATTGCCTGCTTCAGACAACTGGGTGGAATTTATGTGATCTCTGACTGTAACTGATCCCACAATTTCTTCAAGAAAAATGCAGTGAGATACATAATCAACAAAATAGACAACAGGTGTCAAAATCCCTGGGGGAGAAAAATACAAATCATGAAAACAAAATCCTGCCATTCTCTGCATCACAGTTCAATAAGCTCTCCCAGAAAAGCTGCGATTCCACTTTGGCCTTAATGCATGATTCTCACACACTTTTCGTTTTATCCACTTGTTCCATGAGTTCCATCAGTAAAAAGATGTATTTATGCTAGCAAGATTCAACTTCTTATTGGGAAGTATTAACCTATAACTATATAAAGTTTCTTTATATTCAACAAAGAGCAGTTACAAACATTTAGGTAATGTGGGTATGATCTGTGTGCATCCAGGATTTTGACACAGCATTTATTTTCCTGTTCTGGGTACTTTTTCTTCTTTTTTTTTTTAACAATAATCAGCCACATTATAATCTGTGTAATACTGTTCTGCGTGGACCCTTCTAACATAAACTCACGGCTCACTGTGACCGCAAACGCTCACCTGCTTTTCTGCAGCGAAGTATGGAGCGCACCTCCTGCACGCTCCTGCGGTGCGTCAGCTTCTCGTCGAGAGTTGGGTGACGGTACGACTTCGAGAATCTTTCCTTCACTATTACCGCTTTCCCTAAAAACTGTCCGCGGTAAACTCGGGCTTCGGCGCCTTGCTTCAGCAGCGTTAAGCCGCTAAGATACGACAAAACGGCACTACCATCCCCCTTAGCAGACATGTTTTTTGTTGTAGATTTAGTCTGCTGTCAAAAATTCTGCACCATCTGTAAGTGTAAAACAAACACACTCCCCCTTGCGGATAGGAGTCGGAAAAGTTTTTTTTCATACCTATTTTCGTAGAACCCGACTCTCGATTTGCTGCCACCTGCTGGTGTGGAGGTGCGGATCGATAATCTGTGAACTTTGTTTTTTTAGTTCAAGACCGTTAATTAAATCCAGTAATAGACCCGTACTGTGTTATTGCTCGATGCATTTTTTTTAATTAAACCAATTAATTCGAATATTAAACCTAGCAGCGGCAACAGTACGACTACGAATATGAGCAGTAGAATGTGCATAATTTATAAGTTATTTGTAATGTTCATAAAAGTTATCGCGATTATATGTGCATACATTGAAACACAGCAGCCTTTAACTTCTCGATTTGGAGCTAAATGCCTGCTTATTGTCTCACAGTGCAAACATCTGCCTGCTGGTACGTTCTGGAGTTGACAGCAGTCAGTTTGCCACGTAGTATTGACTTCCTGATGGAGGATGAAAGCCGCAACCGGGACGGGAGCTTGAGGGGTCGGCGGCGCGCGGCTGCGTGCCCAAGTATCAACTTCATCTGAAACTCACCTTCCGAAGCACTGTGCACTTTTATTAAGAGTTTAACAGGACCCACAGTCTAAAGATTAGTGTAAATATCCAAGGAAAGCGTGAACATTCAGCTTAAGGCAAGCACGGCGAGGATGACAATAAGTGCATATTTTTTAAAGTTTTGTGAAGGAAACTGTTTCCCTAAGTTTAGTAGACCACATCGGTTTTATGCTTTCATTTTTTGGGTTTCCATCTCGTGTTTTTGGTGATTTCCAATACTGAGATGATTCGTCGAAGTGACTTGTTAAAACTTCAAGAAGCATGAAAAGGTATACATTTGTGTTTCACACATCGTTAACATTGTACTATCAGCATTATTCTAGTGGTTTTTCTTTTGCTGACCTCTTCTTAAAAGTCAGGGACTCTAAACCGGTAAAGGCAAATTAGAAGACTTTTAGTTATTATACATACCAGTTTATGAAACCCCTTTGCTTACGATGGGTTTCTGTAATATTTACGTTAGAATTCAGGAGCGAATGCATTTTATCATTATTTATTTGGGACATTTACTCCGTTAAGTAAAAACATTGAATCTCAGTAGTGATTTCAGTAGACGCACTGTGCGTTGTTGTGCTTTTTTATTGTTACAAAAAGGGAATTTCACTTCTTTGTTTCGGTTGGTCGGTTACCTTTTCATCTAAGCAGCCTTAAGTGGATGTGCCTAATTATATCAGCAGCACAAGCAGGAGTTGTTATGGTTACAGTCTCGTTTGCCTCGCTCCTAGACACTGCTATGAATTGCGATATGTGTCCAGTTAGTTATTTTTCTCTGCTTTTCTACACCATTACTTTAAATTCATTGCTTTATTTTTCAGGGCATTTCATAGGAATCATGATTCTTGTTAGGACTTGCCTTTAAATGTAACTTTTGAGTCTGGAACAAGCCTTAAACACAAATGCACATAAAAATGGGTAAGTTGAAAAGTACCTTTCCTTGAACATTACATTTAACATAATTTTAAAGCAAATTTATTTCCCTGTTTGTTTAAATAGAACTGTAGTACATTCATACCTTTGAATTTAACTATTTCAAATGTTTTGCACATTATTCGATTGGCTTATACTGTCATTTGTTTGCAAATAAATTTTGATTATTTTGATTAGTGTCTATACTAATGTTAGTATGGAAGACTCAGTTGTCTGCATTGTAGTTGCATTTGGTTTAGTTTTAATGCACAGCCTTCTAAAAATGTGTCCGGATAAAGATCTCCTGAGGTTGCAGAACATAAGAATGAGTTGTTTTGTAGTTTCTATTAATATGTGAGACTATTAAAATTTTATTCCTAATTTTATAGAAGTTAAATTGAATAAAATAAAAACATTTGTAATTATCTGAATGCATCAAGTATTATAGAAAATAACTTTGAGTTACTATTAAGAATGAATTTATTTACTTTTAGGTCGCTCTGTTCTGATCTTCACCTCCATGGTATCCTCGCTTGGCGGCTTTGTATTTGGGTATGAGCTGGGAATTATCTCTGGAGCCCTTCTTCAACTTCAGACACAGTTCCACCTCAACTGTTTCCAGCAGGAGGCAGTAGTGAGCTCTCTTCTTATCGGGGCACTTCTGGCCTCTGTGATCGGGGGGGTCCTGATCGACCGGCATAGCCGGAGGAACCCCATAACGCTCAGCAACCTGCTCATCCTCGGCGGGAGCATCGTCCTGGTCGCCAGTTGCTCTGTCTCCGCCCTGGTGGTGGGCAGAATCACCGTGGGCTTCGCCATATCCTTATCCTCCATGTCCTGCTGCATTTTTGTGTCTGAGATGGTGAATCCGGAGCGCAGGGGCCTCTTAGTCAGCCTCTATGAAGCTGGCATTACAGTTGGCATCCTGGTCGCCTATGCCATGAACTACATGTTATCCAGTGTTCCGGAGGGATGGAAATACATGTTTGGTTTTCCCATCGCTCCATCACTGGTTCAGTTCATCTCCATCTGGTTCCTCCCATCCAACCCTGGAATGCCTTTGGAAGAGACCTCAGAGGCCCAGGCTCAGACTGGGCTTATGCAGCTGGCCAGTGCTGAGGAGACTGAGGCTGACGGGAATAACACAGACTGTTCGGACAAACGACAAAATGCACTTGTGGCTCTCTTTCAGAGTAAAGACAACATGCGGATGAGGACGTTCATTGGTCTGGGCCTCGTGCTTTTCCAGCAGTTCACCGGCCAGCCCAACGTGCTCTTCTACGCCTCCACGATCTTTCATTCAGTGGGATTTAAGTCCGGTGCCTCTGCTGTGCTAGCTTCAGTGGGGGTGGGCGTCATGAAGGTCATTGCTACCTTGGTGTCCATGATCTATGCCGACAGAGCAGGCCGGAGAGTGCTGCTGATTGGAGGATGCACCGTGATGACGGTCTCTCTGATCATCATTGGTCTTCTTAGCAACCAAACGCTACACAATGAGAGGGGGAGGTACTGTGACACTAACAGGTTCCAAAACGGAAGCTCCCAGTTACAGGATCCCACAGATGGGACCTTAACGCCTCTCCCACTGGTTACTCCGAACCGGACCCTCAGAAGTTATGAACATGTGAAGGCTGCAGAGGATGATGGTTTGTGGCATTTGGATACTTCTAGTTTCAAAGGTTTGCATTTGAACCCAGCACCACACAGCTCTGCTTCATCCCCAGTACCAGACAGGACCACAGATCAGGGGGTCATGGACTGGATCATCTTAATCAGCATGATGGCTTACGTCAGTGCCTATTCAATAGGATTTGGGCCGAGTAAGTTTTCACTACTTTTTACTGGCTGTATTGTGTGTGTCCCTGTATTTATAAAGGGACTCCAGTGTACTCCCACGGTGCAGAAAGGTGTAGATAAGTGAATTGGTGTCCCAGAATCCCCCAGGGTCTGTTTATGTTGTCCTCTAATGGACTGGCATCCCATCCAGGGTGTCCCCCAGCCTTGTGCCCTCTGCTGCCTGGGAAAGGCCTCAGGCTCAGCCCCTGGTAGCCTGGTACTGGATAGGTGACTGGAAGATGGACGGATGGTGTTGTTAGAACTTAACTTGAATGTGACACCTAAAATGATCACACTTTAGTTCAGAAAAGTGAATATATCTGTTACATTTAGCTTTTACTTTATGTTTTGTGTAAAAATTTTACTTAGCATTTCATCTAGTATTATAAACCCGTAAACCAGGTAGTTGTGAGATATTAATGACTGACATGTCATATATTAATGAATGGTTAGTTGGTTAATTTAATACCATTGGAAACATTTTAAGTTTTATTTGGTTATAAGTTTTGTAATTGATGCTTGAATCAACCATTTCATGCTTTTTAAAATTTGCAGTTAGGATTATTTTTTTCAGTATATAGTTAATTTTTAAAGTTCTGAGTAGTGACTGGTACCAGATCTCACTTTATTTGTTCTGTTGTACAGTGACTTGGCTTGTACTCAGCGAGATATTCCCTGTTTGGCTGAGGGGAAGAGCTTTTGCCTTGGCGAGCTGCTTTAACTGGGCTGCTAACCTGATTGTTACTTTCACCTTCTTAAGCCTGATCGGTGAGTATATGGTTCGTCCATGAGAATCATTTGCTGATTTTTGAGCTTCTGATATATAGCCTTACATTTAAAAAAAAAAAAAAAAAGCTTGTTGAATTTTGCTGTTTTTGCTTAAATCAGGATATGCTACCACAGAAATGGTAATCTGGAATATCCAGACTGTATACTGCTTATATACAAGGTTCTATTGCTCGTTTTGCTAATACAAGGTTTACCATTGTACAGAAATACTCAGGAAGTTGTAGATTTTATGCTGGCAGAAAGCATGATGTTGATATCATCATGACCTTAATAACTGACACCAAACAAGGTCCCACATTTTGGAAAGTCAGTTATCTCCCAGTGATACTGGAAGTATGGTATAACAAAACATTTTCAACCCAAACATATTTCTTAAGCACTAAACACTTCCAGAAACTGAGGCACTGATGTCCATTTTTTGCAGATATTGTAGGTCTGTCCTGGACTTTCCTTCTCTATGGCATGATTGGAGTAGTTGCTGTTGTGTTCATTTACATCATGTTACCTGAGACCAAAGGAAAATCCCTTCAAGAAATCGACAAGGAGCTGTCCAGGAGCAGGTACACCTGAAGAGTGTGACCTCGGCACAATGGGTCTTACTTCACATGTGCTAAGCCAACATTTCTATGTACAGTCACATATAGTGATATTTTTCCTGTGAAAAATTGAGAATTAGAATTGTCAACTAAAATGGGGGATTCTCACAATTTACCAGTTCTATGGTTTTCAGTTTATGGGCCATATTTGAAAAGAATGAATTATTTTTTTTGATTGCAGACCATCAGTCTACAAATTACAAGGAGTTAGACATCAGTTGTCTTTGCCAGTAATATACAATACCTTTTTAAATGATATAGTACAAACAACTTAATTTTTGGGGAGCTAGTTTAAAAGACTTTTTCATTATAAACCTGGTTACAAGACAGTAACAAGTCTGTATAGGAAATCTACACACAGGTGTAGACACCAACATTGTTAATTTAGTTAGGTAAACATACTTTTAAAAAACTGTTACATAGAACATGCAAGTATGTTCTGTGAACAGAATGTTGTACCCTACAGTTTTTGATTCCTTTCAGGTTTCACAGTGGAGGAGAATGCTGTAACGTGATGAAAATAGGAGTTTCGTCAGTGGGCTATGAAAGAGTGACTACAGCCAGCATGTCTGTGTTGTACGCAACAGTTCCATAAACCTACCCTGGTTAATGGTAAGGATTAAATCACCGTGGGGGAAAAAGTATTTCAGCCTTAGAGCAGGTAATCTTACCATCCAATCCCCTTCCAGTTCTATTTTAGGTCCTGTTGCATGGCATCTTCTCATGGTGGGAACTGCAAAGCAAAAGTCTGTGAATAGTAGGGAATTGTGACTACGGGTTCATGTGAGAATCCTCATGCTTATTTAAATGTTTCGTAGGAAGCTGCTTCCATATTTTGCAAAACAGTTATTTTTTTCCAATTCAGTTTTATTGATAAATGAGGGAACTTCTTAATGTTAAAATCTGTTCTTGGGGATGCAAATAAAGTTTTATTAAAGGGAGCCTTTGAAAAAGACAAATATAATTTTAAAGGTGCCATAGAATGAAAATTTGACTTTATCTCAGCAGAGTTGAATAAGGAGAGTTTTGGTACATGGAACGAACATACTGTGAGTCTGTGAATCTCAAACACTATTTTCCACTCTATCAAATATAAATCCCGCATATGTAAGAGAAGGTGGTAAAATGGGCTGATTCAAAAATCCTCAACTGTTACATAAGACACCCCCTAACATAACACACACCAGCCACTTTCAAGCCCAATGGACCTGCACAACCTGCAACGTATTAGTGATGGGTGAAATGACTCCTAACTCCAGTTAGACTCCCTTCACCTAAAAGACTTGTTCTGATTCATTCAATAGCTGCTGAACCGATGCTGAATTTCCGTTACGAATGAGGTACAGCTCTCGTTCAGTAGCCTATCTGAATATCTCGTTCACTCCCTCAGATCTCTCCTTCAGAACTAAACTAGAGACTCGCATTCATTCGTTCACTAGGTTTTCAGCTCCAGGTTTAGTTTCCAGCCAATCAAATGCTCACTTACAGCACGCCTTTACATGCCTCACTGGATCTCACTGGCCAAACTCAAGTAGGGAAGCCACATTCACATTATTTTTCTGAGAACAAGCAGAATGATGAAAAGAACAAGATTTTGCAGGGAGGTGAACATGAGTGATTAGTTACTGTAAGGGACTCTTTCCCTGTGACCGAATTGTTTGTGAACGTTACACCATTACAACATATATTTTCTGTCTCGAGGGGCATGTGTGCACAGTTTCCTTAAGTACACCTGAAGAGGGAAGATACATACGGACACTCCAGCTACAATGCGATACCACACCGCAAATCTGTTCTAACGTGATTGATATTTTAGTACCCAAATCCTTGCAAATACCAACAGCAGCACAACTGCATCTGATAAAAGCTGACTAGTATACAAACTAGTGTCTGCTGTGAAATCTTTCCTATGACCACAAAACTACATAGTGCATATCCTGAGTGGCAAGTGGATAGACAGATGTTTTTATTAGTCCTGAAGGTGACCATTTATGATCTAAATATATCTGATGATACCTAAAAGTAGTTGCTTTTAAAAACATAATTCAAAAAATGGCAAATTGTTACCAAAACAGGATGTGAGCGCTTGTTATTCATTTTTTCCATTTTTGATTTGAGCACAAAATTGGAAATTGGAAAGTCATCCATTTTGTCATTTTGTTTTTGGAAATGGATATTGAAAAAATGAGTGTTTTTGTTATTTGACTTTCGGTTTTATTTAAAAACACAGAATCGAGTTCGGCACATTCAGTTGAACCTGTTACTAGCCAATTTTCATGAGACTAATAGATGATGTTTGATATTTTATTGTATTACTACTTTTTAAAATATATATACTTGCATTATTGACCACTGGTATCACTGTTGTTATTAATTCATTTTGTTTGGCATATTAGCAACTAAGTTTTGGAGGCTCATTCCCCTGACCCCATTTTTCAAATTCGATATGTGAATTTTAGTGCGCGATTTTAATGAACATGAGGTTTTTCTGGAATGCATTAGTCGCATTGTAATGACTGGGAATGACTATACTGACAGTCATTGATGTAAGGTTATTTATAACTTGTAGCCTAAGAAAGTAAGTCTTATTGAGGGATATGTTTTCCAAAAGCATAGTTAGAACATTCAGTTGCACGTTCCAACAATGTAACCTGCTAACGTTGTTAGCAACTATGCTTTTGGGAAACATACCCCAGGTTAGCAGGGTAGTAAACATTACGAAGTCTGTGATACTGACATTGACAGGAGGCTTCTATAAGCCTACTACCCGTAGCCTACTTTTGGTTAGCTAAACAAATATCTAATCAATAATGAAATAAAAAAAAAAGTCCAAATTCATTATAAGCAAATTTATGAGTTGCTCAGCATATAGTTCTTGATAAAAATTGCATGATGAAACTAGCATCGTAAAGTCATTTGCTGATTGAAACACAAAATAGTGTTCCCATTACAATGCCTAAAGGGGGGAAAAAAGTTATGACCATGCTAAGGTTGTGCCAAGGCTTAAGTGGGAGTATTACGTTTGATGAATTGTTTTAGGATAACCTGAATGACAAAACTTACGACAGGGACGCGTCTTGAAGAATGCATCATTAGGCAATTTCGTTGTTGTGTGAACATCATGGAGTGTACTTACACAGTAGATGGTATAGCCGACTACACACCTAGGCTACAGTAAACTTTTTTTGCAAGTAGAGAGTACCTTCTAAAATAAAAGTACAGTAAATACATAACCAACTTGCCAGCACCTTATTGCGTATATATGTATATATTTTGTGTGTGTGATATATATATATATAGATATAGATGTGTGTGTGTGTACATATTTTATACTCTGATTATATTTTATGCCTCAGATTCTGTTTAATTGTAAGTTTACTATGCATTTGCTGACATGTTCCCACACTGACAATAACGCATCATTATCTTGATAACTTACTAGCTAATGAAAAAAATAATTATGTACTGTGCATAATTGTGCTATACTTTTACATGACTGGCAGTTTTACACCAGCATCACCACAAACACGTAATACGTTGCGCCAAAAGGGCACTAGGCGATAAGAATTTTTCAGCTCCATTATAATCTTATGGGATCACCGTCGATATATGTGGTGCATCATTGACTGAAACGTCGTTACATGGCACACGACTGTAGAAATGTTGGTTCCGTGTGAGCCATCGCAGTGCCACAAGCAGCCAATCAAAGCAGAGCTCATCAACATATTAATGTGCCCACCAAAAAGGGGGAAACAAAGTGTTGCATTCTAGGGCCAAACAATAGGGCTGTAAAACCACTTCAGGACTTTTTGACCAAACCAGCTTCACATAACTTCTATGTAGACACCAAAGAATTTAAAATACTGAAAAATGCATTCTAGGGCACCTTTAAGCTGTACATTTCAGTAACTGTTTAAACTGTCAATGTAATGTGGGACATTTATTCTTGATAAATAAAACATTTATTTACACATTCTTACATACTGCTTTTCCACATAAGGACAAATATATACAGTGATGTCTTTAAACAACTTCACTCCAATGGTGCATGTATTACAGGATTTTAAGTTTTTTTTTTTTTTTTTAAACTAAAGTTTAATGCATACGTACAGCCTGGGTCAAAGTTTACAAGACCATGAACTGACAAAGTTCTTATCAATGGCACTATAATGTAAGGTTCCACCCTTCAAGTTTTTCCATTGTCATTTAATGTTTACAGAATATAACAAAGCGAAAACCAAGTGTTGAGTAAGAATTAACTGGTTAACAGGATATTGGTATGCAACTCAGTCAATCCTCAGACACTTTTTGCATAAAAACTCATAATGTTTTACATTTCTGCATGGGGGGGCTACTATTTTAATCCAAGAGTCCTGTTTGTTTGGGAACACAGTTTTCATGTCTGGATTGCCTGGAACACCGAGTAATATGACGTACTGTCCAAACACTTGCTTCAGTACAGCAAGCAAACACTGATGTAGGATGACAACTAGCCTGGGTCCTTATGGATGAGCACTGGGCCCAGCTAATCCACTAGACCACATGCCTAGCTCTTAAAGGCAGGTATTTAAGACCACTCCACCCATCTCTAACAAAACAAAAAAAATTTGGTCAGTCATTACAAGTAATTCAGTAAACTTTGGTTATTCTACTTGAATTCAAGAAAATAAGAGCATCTTGTTTAAAAAAAAAAAGAAAGAAAGAAAGAAAACCACTGAACAAGGCTGGCTTCTGGGGATTTGTGCCACCTGTAACTTAAACCACACACAAATGCACATAAAACTGTGGGGGGAAATTGAAATGTAGCAGCAAGGTTCAGTAGAGACTCTCAAAGGCCCTTATGTCTGCTGGGCAATGTCAAATTCACTGCTAATTCAGCCATTTACATGTTAAACACTGTTTTCAGTCCAGGGTGCAAGAGCAAACTGATGATATTAAATGAGTAAAACAGAAAGTGGTTGGAGCAGAGTCCTGCATACAACCGGCCCTCCATAGATGGAGAATCCTGGGCAGAACAAACTACAGCTGTGGTTCCACATCTCGCTGTGCTGATAGACAGGTGATATATACAGGGCAGTAAATCATGTGATGAGTTTATTTCCAATCTGCATATACTGTCAGTATCAGGGTTTTTGTAGAACTGAAAAAAACTCACATGCCAGCACCACAGGTGGGATCCTTGGCCAAGAAAAACAACTTAATGTTTTTGATCTTTAGTATCGCGCCACTTCAGCACACAGCTAGTGGGCTGCTGCTCATCTCAAAGCAGAGAGTAGAAAGGTTTGGTTAAAAGGTCAAACATTGTCAAACAGGGATGGTAAAAAGTACAGTCACGGAACAGCACGAGTTGTAGAAGGTGGTGTTTAACACTCCATTTATAGGTATACAGCATGTTTTGGTCCATTTTCTTTCTCCCTTTAGATTGCAGGTCATTTCCCATTTACGATATACTGTTTCACCTATGTTAATCAAGCCAGTTTTAAACCCCACAATCTTACAATTTTAATTTTGCAGCACATATGTGCCTTTGACACGCATGTCGCCTGTGAAACGTAATACCTGTATGAGACATACAAAAACATTCACCTTCATTCTTATTTCAGGTTTACTTAAAAACTCAAATTCACAGAAGCAAGGGAACGCCGGTGGGGAAGGGAGGAGCCGACATTCCCAGGCTGCTTCGACAAACGACCCGATTGGAAAAGAAGTTTGCAGCAAGGTGGTCGCAATGGCATCCGGTGGCAGCTGGGGGGCTCCATCACTGCTGGGCCCCTGCGGCGGCTGGTACGGGTGTGCCCAGTGTGCTGGTGGCAGAGATGATGGGCGACCCAGCAAGAGGCCCCAGGGGAGAAGCTGTTGGCAAGGCGGGGATCCCTGAAGGGGGTTTGGGAAGGGAGTAATTTAACATTAAACAACGTCACCTCTTCCAAGTAATGAGATGCATTTAAATAAGGCTGAGCTGATGGCAATAATGTGAAACATGATGTTTTTTAGTACCTGTACTCGAGTTGTGTACAATAAGTGTACATTTTGTCAAATTACGTAGGGCTTTAAAACAAGCATCATGTTTTGTACAAATATGAATTAAAATGTTTTCCTCGCCACAGACCTGAAACACTGTAGTGTAGTGTAGAAACACGTAGTTACGGTAAACTCTGGTACATGACTAGTCATACTACACACAAGTTAAACTGATCGTATGTATGATTTACCTGGCATTGATGAAAAGTTAAGAATACACTAAGGCGCCATTTACTGGTACTATAAGCCAGCTCTTAAATTTGATGACCTTGCAATACTGTAATCTACCGTTATAGTTTGTTTTAAAAGAATATTCCCAATAAATGTACTCTGTTTTACAGGGTTCAAACTGAAACAGTGGTTTTTGATTCATTCATATATAGAATTTGTATTAACAGCATGATGCAGTAACAGAGGGAGTTAGAAATAAAGGCCTGCCTCTAATATAAGCCTGCCTCAAATAAAGGCCTGTTCCTTTATTTGGCTTAGTGTAAAAGGCCCTGGCCACTAAGAGTTAATGCAGTACATACAGTATAGGACTGGTGACATGACAAAGCCAATTGTTGGTTATTATGTAAATTAATTTTGCATTTGAAACATATTTTGCAGTCAGATTACTCAATTCTTATGAAATTATACTATATAATTGAATTGATATATAATTGAATGTGATAAGCCTGGGAAATATGAACCAAAAAAAAAAAAAAAGCTATTTTCAGGAATAACAGTGATACTCTACTTTATGAAGTGGACTAAATGCTCAGTTGTCAAACCCACATGTAAGATGTCACAAACACTTAATAAAACAGAATGTGGTCAAAACTAAATGCAATGATGAAAATATACAACTGCTACAATTCAATATGATTCATATTTTCTTCTTTCCAAACAGAAGTCTCCAAATAAAAGAAATTATGTCTAAATCTGAGATGCATTTGTCAAAAAGCAGCTACGAAAAAAGTGTTTAACTGTTACCACGTAATCACCTACCAGCAATATCATTAATGAGCAAAATAAATGGGACAAAATATCGGCGGAATGTTAAATGTTTCTAAGTTAACAAAATCCAAAGCATTGCAGGCTACAAATTGCTCCATTAACTATCAAGGAGGTACAAAATTATGGTTCATAAAACAGTAAATCTAATTAAATTTAAGGAGCATGATGAAATTGCCACCAGCAGCAACACACTGCAACAACCAAACATACCACACATGCTAGTACAGAGAGAGAAAATGTCAAACTATGATTCTTGTGCAGTGAACATAAGAAGATCTTACCCAGTATCAATTAGACAATGTCATAAGGGTGGTACACGGAGAGTGTAATACTTTAAGGTGGTACACAGTAGTATAAAATGTTTGTAAAACCTCTGAAGCAGTGGTTCAAAGTGCCAAGCTTTTACATCATAATTAACCCACTGATCCATCATTTTCCACAGAGACCAAAAAATGCTGATGAGCAAAGCTAGCAAAGGTACGGGCCAGAATTCCACACGGACACTAAGGGATGCTCAGCTGAGACCCTGCACCCAGAAATGCCAGCACACGCCTGTGGAAGACTGGAAAGCGACGACAGATCTCCAATGTGTATGGAGCAAAGGGCTCCCTCACCTGTTATCATGCTGGCTGAGCTCACAGGCGTGTTTCCACTCGGCATGTTGGTCGAAGCTCCCATTCTAGTCTGGTCTTTCACGATTGGATCTGCAAGCAGACCAATCTTCTCCATCAGCACCAATCACACGTGTTTTACTGCATATTCAAGCACATGGTTCACAAGAAGGGAACTTGTGATTTCATTGAAATTGGCAAAAATGTGCACTGTACCATCATCTTGGAGCTGATTGCTAGCTCACATCAGACACATTCTTCCCAGTCCATCACTACATACTGTGAACAGGGCCACTTTGTGTCAGATCAAACTTAGTGGATAATTTATGGGCTCAGAGTAGAAGAAAATGGACAAGAACCTAAAGCTGCCTATTCAATCCAAGAGTCCAGCAAAATGTGGGTGAGAGATGTTTGAAATTTAATTTAAGTAGCAGGGTGACTACTCACAGAAGTAAGGGTGCTCCATGGCCTCCCGGGCGGTCAGCCGGGCCTGGTGGTCATATCGCAGCAGCTTGTCCAGGAAGTCCAGGGCCTCTGGGCTGACCAGGTGCTGATTCTCACTGTGGACAAACCTCTCCCATCGCTTGCGGGAATGCCTGGCAGGGCAGAGGGTTTGGACCAGTGTTAATTTTAATGAAAATTTTTCGTTATCGTCAACAACCTTTTTTTTTCAGACTAAAATGAGACGATAACTAAATAAAAATGATTTTGCGAGACCTAAGGCTATTACGAAGTGTATTGACACTCGTCAACGAATAAAAATGAGAACAAAATGTTTGCCAGAGACGAGATACACGAACTACATTAGTGCTGATTGTAAGGCAGGAGTATTCAACTGAAATTTAAAGAGGTCCAGTTAGAGATGATTTCTTGAAACAGGTTGTGTTTCAAATAAGAGTGAAATCTGTATTTGTATACTGCACAGTCAGACCTTAATACCATTCCTTAACATTGGTTTCATTTCATCTTGGTGAGCATAATGACTTTCAGAAATCGAAGGGAAACTTTAAACATTACACTTTGAATTTTAGTCGACTAAATCAACTGTAGTTTTAGTCGACTAATCTTATATTTAGTCGACTAAAACTAAAATATATGACTAAATGACTGAAACTAAATTACATTTTAATCAAAAGACTGACAAACTAAAAATTGTGCTGTCAAAATTAACACTGGTTTGGACCCATCACATCTGAAAATCCTCATTTCCTCCTCTGATAATCACTTTGGTTAAATGATTTCTGATTGCTGGAATACTTTTTTTTTTAAACCTGAAAGCAATGACTTGGACCACTTACCTTCCCAAAATATCATTGAACCTCGGCTCCAGTTCAATGTTATATTTGTCAATGTAGTCATAAAGGTCTTCTGTTCCAAGGACTTTGGCTATTCTCACCAACTGGGGGAAGGAGAGGCGCAGAGTAAAGAAGTCATCTTCATGAACTTTAATTTCTTACAACCGGATACAAAGTACTACCAGTGAACATATCCTTGGGGTGTTTATTTACCTGGTCATAGTTATCATGACCATGGAAGAACGGCTCCTTCCTGAAGATCATGCTTGCCAACATACAGCCAAGACTCCACATGTCAAGGCTGTAATCATACATCTGCAAAAGACCTCACACATTAGTGATCTTCCTCTGGCTACCATTCTAGCGCTTCAAGACTCAGAGATTCCTTTACAGTGTGAGGTTAAAAAGAATCAACATAATTGTCTCCTATAAACAGAATGTTGTTCTTTCACTCAATGAAAGTCAAAAGATGCTCAAACAACTCAAAGAAAAAGAAGTGAACCTCAATCCATTAGGCATCACAAAGGACACACACCTGGTAGTCTACAAGCAGCTCTGGCCCTTTGAAGTAGCGAGATGCCACCCTGACATTGTACTCCTGTCCAGGGTGGTAGAACTCCGCTAGACCCCAGTCAATAAGCCTCAACTGCAAAAAGAGAACAGGAGTTATGAAGAGCTTCAGGAGGAGGCCGTTCGAATACTACTGAACTGAACAGTGAAATACAACTCAGACAACCTCAATCTCACTTTTCATTTATGCACATAACACAAAAATTCAAAACAAAGCTGTTTAGGGGAATTTTCACCTTAGATGCCAATTTAAGTTCAAATAAAAACTTGGACAATTAACTTAAAAGTAAAATTTTATGAAAAACGTAAGGCAGCATTACCTTTCTATGCTCATGATCGATCATTACGTTGTGGGGTTTCACATCTCTGTGCATGATTCCCATACTGTGACAGTAATCTAAGGCCTGAGGAGAGAGACCATTCAAGACAAGAAAATACTGACTTTTTAAAAACTTAACTTTCAGTCTCTTCCAACCTAACTGCACTCAATAAGGGAACACCTTACGCTGACCACAGACTCCATACGCAAGATCAATGCTTATTTGCAATGGTACCTATTAAACCAGAAATTCTAGCCAGATACCATTTAAATGTTAGTTTTGAACTGCATACCTACATCAAGGAAGACCAGATATGCACTCAGCTAGCAAAATAAAATAAAACACAAAAATAAAATAACTATTGCTCCTGAAACTATTAAAAAACCTTAACTGTATACAATAAAAACTGAATACAAAATAATAAAAAAAACACATCAACAACAACCACCACCACCCACATAAACACTGGTCTATGTGCACAAACTGGGGCCTGTACTACGACAAAGTCCGACAAGTTACCCCGATAAACCAGTAACCCCACTTCGTAGTACAGGCCACTGATTACCTACAGTCCAAATATTTGTCATGGCCTTATTGTGTTGATAGGGAAAACCCCTTTAGTACTAGAGACCTGAAGATATTCCTAACCTAAAATTTCCAAAGAAGGATTAGTTATGTTATGATGGCACATATGTGAATAAGCAAGTCAAGATTCAAATTATTACTAGATCGACAGGTAAACATGGCTGTCTTCTAGGAAAATATTTCTAGGTGCAGGAGCACTCAAGAAAGAGATGAAGATCAACCTGTGGCAACAGAGAACATAACTTTCGCACACAATTGTTCTACCATACTCACCTTGAGAATCTCATACATATAAAACCGTATGTCATAGTCCGTTAAGGTCTGGTACAATTGCTGTTGATTAAAACAAATCAATATAAAAATTCTGAACAATCAACATAAGACCAGTCAATTAAAAAAAAAAGCATTCAAAACTTGAAATGCTGAATCAGTTGTGACAAGCTAAATTCAAGGAAACTGTCCTCTAGTAAAACACAGATCAGTTCTATTCTAAAAACTTCTGTATATACAGGCGCTTCCCCACTGAAGTTCAGGAACCTAGTTCCAAGTTTCCTGGGCTGTATCAACCAGGAACTTCTGTAGTTTCTGGCCACTTTTGTGTGTTGCTTTCCCACCACAAACAGGAACTGTGACCTTTACGCTAAATAAGCACGGAAGAGCAAAAAGCTTGTATGTTAAACTTCACACATAATTTCATACAAAAATGGGACAAAATTGCACTTCTTTTATATGGCCCATGACAGCAGATTTCTCTTTTATATTCCACAGAATAAAAAAAAATATATATATATATATATATTCCGCTAATAAGCACTGGCAAGTTTCACTGCCAGCCCCAGTGATAATAGAGAGGTATGTCAGTTACTGATTTTAATTCATCAATATTCCAACGTAAAAATATGGAAATGCAAGAAAAACAGGGATTTGTTAATACATTCGATGTGAGATACAAAAATTATTTAATTTGCTCAATTTCTGCTCCACTACTACTCTCTTTTCCCAGTGCTTATGGTTAATCTATCAGCAAAGTTTATCGCTATTAACCCCACCCAGTAGTACTTTTTCCGAGTGAAAAGTACCTACCCTGTAGTAGAGACTAAAAAAAGCTCAGGAACTACTGCAGATGAACTACATTCAGGCAGAGTTCCTGTGGTGGGAATGCAACAAGTTCCTTGTTCCTGAAAAAGGGTCCAATGCTGGAAAGCGCCTTATGCAAAAAAAAATTTAATAAAAAAAAAAAATGCATCCAACATTCCATTCAAGTTTGCTAAGCAACAAGAAAAAGTGGAAAAGCTTAATATCACCTTGAAATCTGTGTTGTTGACATGTTCAAATACCAAAGCAGGTGTCCGTGACTGTATGGGGGAAGGGGGCGGCTTTAGTAAATTTCACAGACTTTGAGAATGTAAACATCAACACAGCAGTATTTCATTGTTTGACACTTACCACAGGGTCTTTGACAATGTCGATGAGAGAGATTATGTTAGGCCCTCCGCGGAGGTTCTCCAGAATTTTGATTTCACGTTTTATTTTCTTCTTCTTCACAGGCTGTAATAAAACATTGCAATGGGAGCACATACAGGAACACAATGAAGTCACAATGAAAAGGCTAAGCAATTTCTTATCTAATAAAAATCACCATTATTTAAGCTGCAAAATATCAAAAAAATCTCCTAATACATAAAAAGCCTTACCTTGAGTATTTTCACTACTACTTTCTCATTATTTGTGATGTTAATTGCTTCAAACACTTCACTGTACTTGCCCCGTCCCAATTTCCTCACCAGCTGGAAGTCGTCTTGATTTCTGAAACAATGGCAAAACAAGACTCAACATTTGCTCTCCAGAAAGTATCTACTACCAAAGCCTGACAACAAACAAAATCAATCTGTACTGTAAAATGTACTCAATTAAGCAGGTAACAAATACTTGACCTTATTCACTTGTCTATATCAGAAAGAAATAAAAATATCATTGGCTGCAACAATATTATTCATAAAATCTACACCACCTTGCCAGAACCATCTCAGCCTGATTTGCTGTAAACCTACAGGGTTTTAAAAGCATACGAGGAGTTTACCTACCCCCATTCAACTACATGGGACTCATAATCCCAATACTCTCGGGGCCGGTGAGTGTTCACTTCAGTGTACACCCGTGCCCGACTAGGGACTGGTCCTGACATGTCCGACAGTTTGGCGAAGAGAGTGGCACCTATTTTGTGGTAAAAGGGGCAGGACAGAAATAGATTCAATTAGTTATAATGCAATGATTTGAATCATGGTTCAAGAAAAAGTGGGGTGAATAAAATGTTTAATTTAGAATCAAGCTTGCTTGTTTCCAACTGGTCCTTCAGTCTCCATGTACCAAATGCATGGCCCTCTTTTCTCCATCTATTCTGAATCTTTACATACTGAATTAAAAAGTAAGCTTTCAACAAAAGCTTGATATAACCCTCAGTGCAGCTAGCCTGTGACTTTTATCATCCACTCAATCCCACAATAGTGCCATCCAAATTCAGCAAGACGTGTTCCCATTAAGAACCACCAAATGACAAGTTTGTCTTACATAATCTAATATGATATAAATGTCTCACAGTGATGTAAAATCAATATGATTTCAAAACAGTGACATCTGTTTAGGAATGAAACAAACTTCTGATGATGCAAGGTTTGCGTCAAACGTTTATCACCTAATATTTTCAATACAATCCAAAGGCCCAACTCTAGCTAAGTGATACAATCCAACATATTTTCAGGGTCAGTGAATGCATACAGCTTGTAATATTAAACATTAATCATTTGTATAATTGTTAAATACTACTTTAAGAAGATCAACTCTACAGTCCAATCAATACTCATGTTTTACTAGTAACTGCAGCAAATTTCTATGACTGATTTCAGAATTTACCACCACTTTAAATCATCATAAACCCCCGACTAACACATTAACACAAAATTCTCAATTCAATTTTACAACAATGCATAAATGCAGATGGATTGCACCAACAGTACAGTACTGACGATTCCCTCCCAAGAACTATGCTTGTAAGAAATATTCTGACTATTTTTCAAAACAATATCTAAAAATGATCAGGTGACAGGCAGTGTAGATTAGAGTGAAGTTAGCATGTTGTGTAAAAGTAAGATTTACATTTCTAGAATTTTGTGGGTTTGATAACTTTGTAAGTTCTTCACTTGAACATTAGCAACACGTTACCTATGGTTATTCATGTTTTAAAAGTCAAATCTCCAGCTGCTGAATGGACCATTCTGCCTTGATTAGCAGAATCACTGCTACTCCAAAACTGAAGTGTAACTTTGGCTGGAACATTTTCAGGGATTTTAAGAAATCCTGCTAAATGTACAATATCTGCCACTCTACTGATTTTGATTTGAGGGAAAAACATCCCCCCCCCAAATATTTCTTTTTCTTACAGCTGATTAACTGCTGAAAAGTTACAAAAAAATTAACTTAGCTTTGGTACAAGCTTAGCAAAACATTTACCAAAGAATATCGACCAATTTTATTTATTCCAACTGCTATACATGCCATTAAAGATATACATGTCCCCCATTTACCACATGCAAAAGTGCTACTTGTAAGGCAACGATGCACCATATCTTACACAGCAGGATGGATAAAGCCAGGCCATGCCCACTGACTGCTAGACTTCAATCCACCAGCACTCTGAATTTTGTCTTTTTATTGAATAAAACACGAGATTCAACATCAACAGAATGCTATAGGTATGACTGACAGAGCAGTGCAATAATTGAGCACCCAGTTTAATTAGGACAGATCAATCATCCAGTTAATTGTCCAGAAAGTAGAAATCAAGTGATCAAAAATAACTACAGTGGCACCTTGGAACACAAATTTAATTTGTTCCAGAAGGCAAACGTGCGAACTTGAATGGAATGTTTTTAATTTTATTTTTGTTGTATTCTGAGTTTTTGGTCTAGTCATGGTTAGACTTTTCCTCGACAGACTTGTTCGAGGTCTGAATTGGTAGTGTTATACGTGTCTCGACCCATTCTAGTCTTTGCAAGAACAGTCGAGTTCCAAGATTTTGGTCGAAGTACAAGTAAAAAAAATTCAACAGACCAATTCGACGTCCAAGTTGGTAAAGTTAAGAGGTGTTAGAGTTAAGGTTTTACTGTATTTCACTGATCATTAAGACAATAGTATAATTTATCTATTCAGCCACTTCTACTATATAGCTGATTGGAATTAAACAAATTTAAGTCAAATTCCAGTGCTGAGCTTAATAAATATTTAGTAATACTAAAAATTTGCAGACTGAAAGAAATTGTTTCAGACAATACATGAACCAACTGACAAAAAAATAAATAAAATCTGAATCTAAATGCCATTTTAAAAAAGAACTTCTAGCAATGTGCCAGAAATTTCAATAAGGTTTCCAGAGTCTTGTGACACAACAGGCAAACTAATAGGGTTAATGTTCTGCTGAAATTATCTGACGTTTATCACATTAGGTAATTTAAACTTTTTCCAGGATAACTAAAGTATTATGATTCAGTTCACTGTAGATGTCCTAAATTTGATATTAACTGATATTAATTTTCTGTCCACATAACAGTAAAGCTTGTTGAAGTTCAGTATAAAAACCCCAGAGGTATCGTTAATGCCTGATTCAGCAGACTTGCTATAATTATACTTCATTTATAATACACAAAAAACAAGCAAAAAATGCCTAGAAAGGTTTAATTAATGGCCATAATTTAATCGACAGTCAAATAAGGGTAATTAAGAAAATGGCAGAAACAAGAACCACCCTAGGGAGCCTGGACCACCCTTAAACACCTCTATATTTAAAACTACGAAGCACAGACATGTACTAGGTGTAATCCTCTGTAAATGACCAGTACGACATAGTAGTCAGCAACACGCTTCCTTCACACATAAATTTAACCAACATTACCGTGGCCACGATCAATTCGATTACACGAAGCATCAATGAGAACAAAACCGTTTACTATTAAATGCTTCTGTATAGTCTGAGTGCTTAAGTAGCTAGGTACAGCCAGTAATATCCGGCCAAGTGAAGTTATCGATACACTTCAGCCAGTTCACATGAAATATATGGTGGGAGAGTGTTAAAACGAAACAAAATGCACCGTTTTAAACAGCCGCCACAGTATCCACTCAAATTTTACATCAGAATGTGTAACCTAGGAAGAATGTGTTCAACTTGGTTAACTAGTTATCTATGTGAACAAGAAATAACCTTACTTGGCTCCCGAGCACTCCATATTAGCCCCTTACCCCGAGCACCCGGTGAATGTGGTTCGGGCCTAACGTTACTCGATACCAGTAGTTTATCATAATGGGTCGCCAGATTGTTATCTTTTAGTATTCGTTATCAAGTTAAGTCTTTCTCACATATCACTGTACCTATATACAGATACTTCTATATATATATTCATTTGTGTCCGGAACTTTGTATCCATCTATACCCTAACACTCCCACCGGGGATACAGGTATTAACGTATTAAAAGACTGCAGATGGAAGATTAATGGACCGTTTCTTATTATCTAAGTAGTCAGTTACATTAAACTACCAAGAACATCGGTCTTAGATTAGCTAGTCTGAGAGCCATCATCAGCACCTCGCCCTGTCCCTCGCCGGATATCCAGCATTATTTACACTTATTTAATCTTTACGTACTGCATTCAAGCCGATAACTAGTTTGAGAAAGTCCTCGGAAAGTTTTCCTCCTTACTTAACGCGGAGTGCTCCGTTCGTTTACCGGATACCTTATCTGCCGGGCAGATTTCTGCTGTCTCAGAGAAAATATGGCCGGCCCCGCTACAAAGCAGCCACCGGAAGAGCAGGGGACCGGAAGCGGAAGATAAGAAATTAACACATCCGACTATTTAGGCCTCGGGGGCGCCCGGACCTTCGCCGTTGCCTGGTTACCACCGTCTATCGGCTATTTTCAAGTTCAGCGTTGGTTAAAGATAGGAGGCGGTGTGTTGCTGCCACCATGACAAGTTAAATTTGCCCAGTTTCTGTTTATAACGAGACCCTTTTCACACTTTAATGCGAAAGTATAACGTTAAAATGACCTCGTTATATATTTACTAGAAAGGATTCCCATTTTAACGTGAAAAACGTTTCATTGGTTATCCTTCACGTTTCATGCGTCTTTGGATTAACTGCGTTCTAAGAGACCTGTTTCTTCTGTACAGCCCCAAACATTTCAAGAATTTAATCTCCAGCATAAGTTAAACTCGATCAACCATGTAAACGAATCATTATCAGTATGTATTCCTTTACTCTGACCTTTCTCTCTTTACAACATAATTTACCCATTACGTTATAACAAGGAAGATAGTCGTTTTAACGAAATCATTTAATTAATTTCAGATAGAATAATTAGTATTAGGCCTACTGTCCCTTGCGTACAGAGATTTCTCTGGATTCTCGTTATATTTTAATGACATTATGTAGGCCTACCGTAGACGATGAAATCCCCAGATTCAGTGCAATATTACACTGAGGAACATTATTCCTAAATTGTTACCCACACAGTCTTTCACAGTGGTGAACTTCTACCCATCTTCACTGCACAGAGGCTTTTTGCTAAATAATCTAATTAGTTGTGAGATATTCAACTAGGTGTTTTGTTTTAGCATTACGCGATTTTTCCAGTCTTTTGTCACCCCTGTCACAACTTTTATTTTATTTGTTTATCAGAAAACAATAAAATTTCACAGTTTCAAAATGTTTGCTAATTATTGTATTATGTTTTTCTTTACATTTTACACAGTGTTCCAGCTTTTTTGGAAACGGGGTTGTACAGCCACAGTATGGTAAGGGAATTGTCAGAATAAATTCCCAGATAATTTGAGACATAACGACCAGAAACGTGGTGTGCTAAACAAAGTAACAAATAGCAAATATATTAATTTGATATAGATTCTTGAATTAGTATCTCTGAATTCCCTGTAGCCTTGTTTGCGTGTGTCTTAATGATCAGTGTCCCCTGAATTGTTCCCAATTTAAGATGGATGGATTGATTATTTATAATAATGGGTTGCTTATAATGTTGCTTTTATCCATAATCATTTATATGGCTTACTTTTATTTATTTATTTATTTATTTATTGTACTAATTTAAAAGTTTTTTGTTATTAATGATTTATTGTAAGGATGAACTTGAAAGAGTATCAGGTGGGCCACAAGTATAACTTTTGAAATGATTGATGTTTAGTTTTCCCATTTTGATTCAAATTCTGCTATATATTTAACTTGATCCAACTCCTAATTAAAGTTATATAATAATAAAATATAAACTGCTGGCTGTTTTTATGACATGAATCAATTATGCATTTGAATTAATACGTATTATTTTAAAATTAAAATAAATGTGACAATAGGAGACATGGAGCCGCAGAGAGGTCTGGACATTCTGGGTAAATACTGTTTGGAGGTATCGACATCAATGTGACACGATGGCACCTTGTAGCAAAAATAATTAATGCAACATACACAGACGACAATAAGAGTAAGAGAAATGTGTAAAATTATATTGTAATTATTATAATGATATATCGATAGTACCAATATCTACCACAGGAGGGTAGTACTGCCGCTTTATCTTGTTATTTCTACTTCCTTCCTTAAACCTAAAGATTTATGATCTGGATAGTAAAACCTGCTTTTATTAATTTACACTTTGTCATGTCTGGGGACCAGACATGCTAAGCCTGCACACTAAAAAGGGTTTTCTAAACCATCAGCATAATCAAATAATATTTTGTCAAAAAATTATGAAAAAAGAATTTTAGAGGTTTCCGAAACTTTGTATAAGGAAGAAACTCCGTATTCTCTACCATCCAAACCAACTTGAAAAGTCAGGATATCCAGGGACGTAACCGTTTTTGAGGCATTTTAGCTTTGAACAGTACCTAGATTTCTTGTTTATTCTGTAAGGAGGTCTGAAAACTAAGCATGTTGAACAGATGCAAATGGAACATATGTGCTTATGTACAAACATCCAGGGCATGAAGTATTTTTAATATACTTTATTTTTGCAGCTTATCATACTGGGCTTTCTCAAGTTTTGCAAGGGAAACATAGTTGGTAATTAATCATCAATATAGATTTTACCCTGAACTTAATTTTTTGAACTCTACTAACTTACAGTAAATGCACTTATGCAATTGTGAAAAATCTAGCTTTCATACAGATTCTGTCACATTAGAGCTTGCTAAGCAACATCAAAATCAAAATAAGCTTCTAGAGGAATGTACTCCACTTAAAGGGCAAAAGTTGTTTTTCCTGGACGGATTTAAGTTGTTTCACCAAGACCATATTACAAAACAATCACAATGACATCAACACTCTACTTTAGTCTGTCATTCATGCTGTTCATTGTGCTTGCTGGGTCAGTGATTGAGGAAATCCTCCTAACAACTGCTTCTGGTGTTGAAACAAAATGCCTTTATTCCTTATTCAATGTTCAGCTTATTCAATGCCAGATTTTTGCAGCTGCAATTTTTATTTATTTATTTATTTATTTATGAAAGACTGCACTGCAGAATCTTTAGTGAAAGTGTGGTCTGTGTGACTTTACTTGTATCTGCTGGTAATATGCAAGTGACAATAAGCTGGCAATCATTCAGCAAATATTTTCCCTTGGCAACACTTGTCTATCATAATAAGCATGACCATAAGCATGGCTTTCCCCAAATTAGATTTAATTGTCAATGAGATTGTCTGCAAAGTAATGGGAAGTTCAACTTTCTTAAAAAATACATATGTTGCTCCAGTATATGGATGCAATACTAAGGGAAAAACTTGTCTATTATTGTTCATTCCTGCCAGCACATTGTTTTTGAGGAAGACCTTTACAGGAAGAAAGAAAACTTCTGGTAGAGAAATAAATAACCTTTTTTGGCTGAACTAGAGATCATGGAAGAAACCATTGCATCTGTCATGTGCATGTATGTGCAAGAAAAAAAATATAAGGATTTCCATGCTAGTATCATACTGGGCTTTCTCAAGAAATATTCTGGCGCATTTAAGAAAAAAATCACTGGAGTGTTTTCTGTATATATATTTATTTCTGTTACCACATTATTCATATTATTTTCCTATTGTCATTCATAAAGTCAAATATGTAGCACACACATAATGGATGATATATTATGATGATAAATAGTACAATGACATCATTTCATGAAGAGCACTGCCAGAATGAGTATATTTCAATAGATTAAAGACTCCAAAATGGTTCTGCAGGTCTAGATTTTGTTTCGAGCTCTGTGGGTATGGATTTCCTTTTGTCACATATTCATTTAGATTAACCTTTGCAAAGTCAAGGAACATGGAGCCACTTTCACCCTGGTCACCAGACCCATGGGGACCAACACAATCCTCATAGCCAGCCCTCTCAGTGCCAGTGGTCGCAATGAAGTCACCCATGACCAGAGAAGTGTCACCTCTTGGGCACCCATCAACCACAAAGTTGCGAGTACAATGTCTCCCTCAACGAGATCACTCACCGCGGTCGGCGCATACACTGAGATAACAGACAAGACACCCAGAGAGTGCCTTAGCTTGAGTCTCATAATACCCTCCTTGAAAGGAATGACATTAGACACCATCAGGAGGAGCCAATCTGCCACTGCAACAGTTACTCCCTGAGTAGTGACCAGACCAAAAGTAAGTGTACCCACCTACAGAGATCTGGTCACTCCCTGGTCTCAAAGAGTGGCGCCACTAGCTCTGATCCCCAACAGGTCTGACTCTATTAGCTCTCCAACAGTTTCGACTCATCCTCCGGAGAGAAGAAAGGCGTTGTGCCTGTTTGGACCAAGCTGTCCTGAAGTGTTTTATGGTGGCTGGAGTGTGAGTCCCGCTACCAACCCCCAAAATTATTCCCTGCAAGTACATACCCAAGACAAAATCCAGACAAGATTTATATCAATTGTTACCAAGGGGTTGCACTTTCAGAATAATGTGTTTTACTGAGGACATTTTTTTTACTGAAGTCTCCAAATGCTTATAATGCATTATAATGGGAAACGCTGGGTCCTGGCATTCATGTGGGCGTTAATTTGACACATACCATCTACCTAAACATTGTTGCAGACCAAGTATATCCTTTCCTGCCAGTGGTATTTTCATATGGCAGTAGCCTCTTTTAGCAGGATAATGTGCCCTGCCACACTGCAAAAATTGTTCAGGAATGGTTTGAGGAATATGAAAAACAGTATAAGGTGTTGACTCGAAATTCCCCAGATCTCAATCTGATTGAGCATCTGCAGGATGTTCTGGACTAAAAAGTCCAATGCATGGAGGCCCCACCTTGCAACTCACAGGACTTAAAGGATCTATTGCCAGCGTCTTGGCGGCAGACACCACAGGACACCTTCAGAGGTCTTGTGGAGTCCATGTCTTGATGGGTCAGAGCTGTCTTAGCAGTACAAGGGTGACCTACGCAGTATTAGGCAAGTGGTTTTAATATTATGGCTGATCGGGGTATGTATATATATATATTTTATGTGCATTTTATGTGCACGCCGATATGACAGGAAATTATTATGCATTTTAACCTTTATATGCTAATTCGTACTTCATTTGCGGTATAGAGGTTAAAATGCACGGTAATTTCTTGTCATATCTGCACAAATGCACATAAAATATGTACACATTCACGCTGTTACAACAATCAATTGCCGCACGTATCACTTTTAAAGGTGAATGCGTACTTGCGAACCAGTTATGTTAATCCATGGATATAACAAAATAGACTAAAGCTGATGCCTCCATCCCTTGGACCTACGTGAGTACATGGGTCTGTTTGTTATTCTCTTACTGTTTTCATGGCAAGGCATTAGCCTCCGATTAGCCTCCATCTCACCTCTGCTAGTGCACCTCTACCCCAGAGCTGAAACCATGAGACTGGAAGTGCTCCATCTTTATAACTGCTGCCATTCTGACCATCCCTGAGAATTTCTCCATCCCCATTTGCCATATGCTAATACAATGACTCCTGTGTGCCTTGATAATCATTTACCTGGAAAAGTAGTCATAGATGATTGAAAGTTGCGTATTCCTGGGTCTTTGGATACCAGAGCTAGAATGTGTGGCTGGAAGTCATTCATATTTTTGACAGGCAAGGTGAACAGAGGCCATCTGCTGTGTTGTTTTTATGAAAGACAGCCATCTGTGTTTGTATCATAAGGAAGGATGCTTCTAGAACATTCTTACATGATGTAGTACCAGGAGCTCATTAACAATTCCAGATACTTTTGGATTTGGTGAATTGGAAGAACATCTATCCATCCATCTTCCATAACTACTTATCCAGAAGAATGCCATTGTGAATAGCAAGACCAGAGATTGGAAATTTCAGTCCTTTGGGGGTCATACCAATTGCTGTTTTTTTTTTTTGGACTTTATCTAAATTGCTCCTCTGAAAACACCTAGATTGAGCGCTATGTCATTCATTGGTTCTGCTGTAAATGTAAGTGCCAACAGACAAGTGATTGTAAAACACTCACTATATAACTTTAGCTGCCTATACTCCAACAACTATATATGCATGGTTTTTGAATGGCAGATGGCTTTTATTTTCACTAAAAATGTTTTTTTGTCTATATTTGACTAAACATATACAGAAAAAAAGAATAAAGGTATTTTGGTTACATATGTAATATTCCAAAATTGTAAAAATAAAAAAGGAAATATTTGTTTACATATTGTTTTATATATGAATGTGTATATGTTTGAATATACCACTGTCTATCCACAAGTTTCTGTAAGAGCGTACGTAGGCTGCCATGACACACCACTACTTCCGCAGTCCGGTTTTATACTTC
>JAODJU010000130.1:10557736-10568034 GCA_026776725.1 Gnathonemus echidnorhynchus
TTTTTTTCGAACTGGTTGGTTCGACTTTTAAGAAATTCAAGTTCTAATGAGTTCGAGAACTGAGGTACCACTGTATTAGGGAAACTGATAGTGGAGCACAGATGGACCAGGTCCCAGTACAGAGGTACTGATAGTACATAGACAAACACAGCTTAGCACATCAGACCTGTCTCTTTGGTTAAGCTGCAACATTACAGCTGTACATTAGACACCTATCCTGCATTGGGGGGCACTCAGTCCTATAGGTGACATGGTACATATTTTTTTTCCAGGAAAACAACTGGAAACTGTAAAGTGTTTGAGAAACAGTTCCTTTGCAAAGCATCAAGTTCCACAATGGCTACTGCTGCTTGATTGCATGCACACATGGAACTTCCTAAAAAAATATTTTAATAGTGGAGGAGCTGTAAAATGTATTATTTTGCTTTAATAAAATTTGATAGCATGTAACAGAGTAAGAGGTGAAGATGTAGAGAGGGTTCCGGCCTGGATGTGACTTTGGGAAGCAGCAGGTGCAGCTCTTCTCTTCAGCAAGCTTTTGTGTGTCCTGGGAAGTCTGAGGATACAATCACTTCCAGACAGTCCTAAAGTCTTTTCCATGCAACAGGAAGCCACCTCACACGCGATGATTCTTCGGAGAAATGTTAGAGTCCCTTTGGATCCCCCTGAGACAGAGATGGTTCCTTTGGCCCAGTTCTGTCCACTTCCTCTAGGGTCACAGGGGGACCAAGAGCTATATCCCAGTGTATAGGGAGCTGAGGGCTGGGCCTACTTATCTGTTCCAGCATCATCTTTCATCACAGGTTTTCCATCAAGGTCAGCTGCCTGATGAAAGAACCTATTAAGAGGGGTAATCAAAAACCCCTTTGTTTCTGGGCCTATATACAGTACAGCTTATCAAGCTCCACCAGCTTCATCCGTATCCGTGAGTCCAAAAGCTTCCATCTTAACCCACAGTCCATGCTTTGCATGTCAGGGTCTTGCAATAATCATCTGCCCCATTGTGGTCTTTATTCTAGCATCTGTAAGTCAGTATGTATTTCAGTACCTTGGTTTTGATCCTACCTTGATTCGTTTACTAGGGATCATTCCACTGCTAATTAAATTCTAACTGATAAAACCAATATATGAGAAGAACAACTGAGAACAACATATGTCTTCATTACACAGCAGCAACTGTGTTAAACCAATGATAGAAAACTTAATGAAATTACAATAACAGGTTGCACATGAATGACTGATCATGCACCCTTAGAAAAAATTGTAGTGAATGATAAACCATAAATGGTTCTGGGATCATACATTCCTGTTTTTATTTTTTAAAAATACTGTACATACAACCCCATTTCTGAAAAAGTGGGGATGTTGTGTAAAATGTAAAGAAAAACAGAATGCAATGATATACAAATCAAATATTGTTTTATGACAAATATATGTTCAATTTGAATTTGATGACAGCAACACATTTTTAAAAAGTTGGGACAGGGCAACAAAAGACTGGAAAAGCTGTGTGATGCTAAAACAAAACACCGAATGGAATATTTCACTACTAATTAGGTTAACTGGCAGCAGGTTAGTAAGATGATTGGTTATAAAAAGAGTCTCCCAGAGAGGCAGAGTCACTGTGCAGTGAAGATGGGGAGAGGTTCACTACTCTGTGAAAGACTGTGTGGGCAAACGGTGCAATATCCACCCATTTATCCTACTGGGTCATGGGGGGTCCAGAGCCTATCCTGGAAGCAATGGGCACGAGGGAGGGAACAACCCTGGATGGGGGGGGCAGCCCATCGCAGGGCACACTCACACCTACGAGCAGTTTTAGTAACTCCAATTAGCCTCAGCATGTCTTTGGACTGTGGGGGGAAACCGGAGTACCTGGAGGAAACCCCACGACAACACGGGGAGAACATGCAAACTCCACACACATGTAACCCAGGTGGAGACTCGAACCCAAGTCCCAGAGGTGTGAGGCAACAGTGCTAACCACTGCACCACCATGTTGCCCCCAAAGGAGCAATAATAATAAAAATGTTCCTCAAAGTAATATTGCAAAGAATTTGGGAGTTTCAACATCTACAGTACATAATACCATTGAAAGATTCAGAGAATCTGGAGAAATCTCTGTACGCAAGGGACAAAGCAAAAATCCAATATTTGATCGCCGTGATCTTCGGGTTCTCAGGCTGCACTGCATTAAAAACAGACCTGATTCCATAGTGGAAATTACTGCATGGGCTCAGGAATACTTCTGAAAACCATTCTCTGTGAACACAATTTGTCAATGCATCCACTAGTGCAGGATGTAACTCTACCATGCAAAAAAGAAACCATATCTAAATATGATCCAGAAATGCCACTGACTTCATTGGTCATTTAAATGGACTGAGGCAAAATGGAAAACTGCCCTATGGTGTGATAATTTCAGATTGTTTTAGGAAATCATGGATGCCGCTTCCTTTGGGCTGAAGAGCAAGGGGACTATGCGGTTTGTTATCAGCAGACAGTTCAAAAGCCAGCATCCATGATGGTACGGGGGTGCATTAGTGCCCATGGCTTGGGTAGCTTGCACATCAGGGAAGGCACCATTAATGCTGAACAATATGTACAGGTTTTGGAGCAATATACACTGCCATCCAGACAATGTCTTTTTCAGAGACAATGCCGAATTGTATTCTGCAAGTTACAACACCATGGCTCCATAGTAGAAGAGTCCAGACCCGTCACCTATTGAAAACATTTGAAGCATCATGAAATTGAAAATACGACAAAGGAGACCCCAAAATGTTGAGCAGGTGAAATCCTATATCAGGCAAGAATGGGACAACATTTTATTTATCTAGCAGCTCAGTTCCCAAACATTTACAGAGTGTTGTTAAAAGACAAGGTGATGCAACACTGTGGTAACCAATATTTTTGAATCGTGTTGCTGGCATCAAATTCAAATTGAGCACGTATTTGTCATAAAACAAGAAGAATTCTTAGTTTCAACATTTGATATGTTGTCTTTGTTCTATTTTCAATCAAATATGGGTTTGTATGATTCATAAATTATTGCATTCTGTTTTTATTGACATTTTACGCAGTGCCCCAACTTTTTTGGAAACAGGGATGTCAGCATCTTGTGCAGTGATCTTATCCCTGCTCGGAATTGTTGCAGCTCCACCAGTGCAGTGCAGTTGTATTTATTTATTTTAATTTATTTTTTGTAGGGAATATCTCGTGAGGTCAGTGTCATATCCACACAGTTCATTTTCCCTGCTGAGCCTGGTTGTGACTATTCTAAATGGGTGAGACTGAATCACATTACATTGATGGGGCTAAGTGTTTGACCCATTGCCTCGACTAAAGTCTGAAAATATGCTTTTTATTACTGCAGCGGTACCCCTCTCTCTGCCACAAGGGGGAGGTAGTCTTGGGGAATGTGTGATTAGGGAATGTATGCAGCTTGGAGTGTGCAGTATCTTTTCAGTGGCCCTAGGAAAAGCTTTACTTGGGTGGCCCCCCTACAAGAAAATTGATGATCATTTTGCTTTTTCTTCAATGCTGGTAAATCTGGGGCCCGGGGCAACTGCCTCTTCTGCCTATAACTATTGCCGGTGCTAAGGGGGTCAGTTCTTAGGGCACTGAGAGCATTGATGGGTTGGGTCATACCAAAGCACTGCTAGAGTCCATGTAATTAGTCCGCGATTGTACCACTTTAATTCACACCTTCAACTGCACCATGGTGCTTCAGAAAGCTTCTCATTCCTGAACCAAAACATGATCCATTCATCGATTTTCCACAACTGCCTGTCCACTGCCGGGCTGCAGAGAGACAAAAGCCTATCTGGACTGAGAACAAAAATCAGCTGTGGAAATTGCATCCTGCTCGAATATTTTTCATTCCTAGTCCACAGATACAGTGGCTGACCTGGAATATTTCTGGTAGTCCTATCACATAGGAATTTACCTAATCGTATATCATTGGACTGTGCAGGTAACCAGAGTACCCACAAAAAAACTGTATAGTTTTATATTTTATAATGTTTTGTTTTGTTTGAAGATGATACCAAACCATCCACTTCTCTATCCTATCCTTCCCTTAACAGGTTATCCTGATCCAGTTTGAGGGGGGAGGGACAGTGGTGGAGCATTGACCAGGGGGGACAGGGCACAATGACGACATTGTTCTTAAAGAGTAAAGCTCTGCAAATTAGTTTCATACACAGAAACGCAATATTAGGTACCTGTACTTGTAGAATTTGAGGACACAAAGCTTGCAATAGTTTTGAACCTTGTCCCTCAAAGTAGCAAAACATGATCACTGATGATTGTGAAGGTCTGGCACTTACTATCTGCTGTGGATGGTATGGGAGGAATGTATGGGAGTTATGGACACTAAAGGTTGGTAAGGTGAGACGTGTTGGTCTCTTTCTTAACATACTTTCTATGCATAACGCAGTGGCACCAGGCTGATCATTTGGGGCACAGCCCCTGTTTAATGTGTGGCGTAAAAAAACAGATGACAAATAGATGTCAAACATACAAGTCTCCAAAGTGATCAGAAAAATAAGAACCCGGTCTCATGCTTTATATTGTCCCCCCTCTAGTGTTGAAGTACATGAATTACACCAAAATTGCTAAATGCAAGTTTAGCTAACAGAATTGGCATTCAAAGGAGCATGGTGCCTGCAAGAGGGGACACACTTGGTTTAACACAATTTGCATTGTGCAGTTGGTTTAAACAAAGCAGTTTAATCAAATGAAGAAAATATGGCTGTTGACAACTTAGCCTGGACAAAACCAGCATGCCCCGCCTCAGACAAGGATTTAAATTAGAAACTGGATGGCAAACACATCATTAAAATAGTACATTGTTATAATGGCACAGTATTCCAATGGATTGGTCTTAAGACTTGCGCAAAAATGGTAGATTTAATTTCTATAGAATGTGTAAAGCTACAGATGATTTGAAAAACCGATGGGAGTACAGAATGTACCGCAATATTCATAGCAAAGCCCTGTCATCATATCCAGCTTAGTCATGAGAAAGTGTCACGACTCAGAACTGAGCATGTCTCTAAAACACATACACCCTTAATCAGCTCAGCATCCTAGCTTTCAGTACTAGATAAATCCAGTGTAATGTAAGATTACCATATAACAGCATCCCAAAACCAGTCCACTGGGCTGAACAGCAAGCAGAAGTTGCTTTTGAAATTTAATAAAAATTCAAAACTAGGCAAGAGGAAAAAAAAGAAATGTCCATCCTACAGTCGAAGATCTTACTGTTTGCACCAGCGGAGTCGCTGCCTGTTAATTGTAGATTTCCTCACAGCGTAGCTCATCAAAAACAGACTCACACAGGTACACGCAATAAGATCATTTATGTTATTTTACAATTGGCAATTGTAACAAATAATAAAAAAAGATTAGTAAGATGTACAGTATCATAATGGTCTCCTCTGCTCGGCCTACTAACCCAAAGCATGTCTGTCTATCCAGTGGGGAAGGGGTGGGGACAGAGAGGGGTGCAAGGGAACACACACTCCATAGGCTCAGATGGAAGGAAGGCGGTGGGGGGAAGAGTGCGAAACACAGGAAGGGAAGGAAGGATGGGATGAAGGATGGATAAAACCATAAGGAGAAGAGGTCAAGGCTCAGTTGCTGTAGATCTGTCCCTCGGGAGGCTGAGGCAGCTTCATGTTCTCCTTGCAGGCCATGAGACGCCGCAGCTCCTGCAGGACCACGCGGATGCTGTACGAGTTCTGCCATTTGGCCAGAGACGACACTGCGCGCATATCCACCTGTAGGGGGCGAACCGGACACACGACGAACAGCCACTGCTGAGGCATACGCAGAACCATCTCCTTCCTTAGACAGGAACCTTTTCACCGTGGTTATGATGAAATGTTCTGCCTTTCACAGTAGGGGAATACTTACGACGCCGTTTGAGTTGTGTACTCCATTCAAGTTGATTTTAGTCACAAATCTGACGAAGGGAGGACTCTCTGGGTATCTGGGTCCACACTCCACCTTCACACTGTACATTCTGTTCTCATAGATTGTCTGCAATTAGGTGGGATGACAAAAATGTTAACGCTTGTCTCTTGTGATACTAACCAGCTCTTGGCAACAAGTCTGTTAAAAAGCAGAATGCAAGAATTTTCTTATAGTTTTTAACATTTTCAGTTCCACCCCCCACTCAAATCCCAAACAAGTACGAAATTAGACATTAAAATGGTCAGAACCAGAAAGCAATCTTGTCATTTTAGCGTACAAGTTAATTCTCATACCAGCTAATTATCCAGCCTCTAAACTAGTAGCAAACCAAAAAACATTATTGTTCATAGATACTGTGGCTCACCTAAGTAGTAAGAAAATACCACAAAGATAATGAAGATTAACAGCAACAAAAATAGTTTAAACCAATAGGGAAAATGCCTTTTTACATGTCGGCATGAACCTGGGACAAGGACCAGCTGAAAAGCTTTAACACTCATGGCATTCATGCCTTATATGCTCCAAAGGAAAAAGAGTATAAAACAAGGAGTTCAGGAGAAAGGAGATGTTACTGTTTTCTGAATGAAGTGGACCAAGTCTTCCCAGCATCTCCTTAAAGATCAACCAGTATCTAAGCAGCTATTTCAACTAACATGGCATGTGAAGACTCAAAGTATCCCCCAATAAGATGCTGAGTAAGATTAACACTAAAGTGCTTTATTCGGTTTTAGCCTTCTCTGTCTCCTCTCTTATGTATTTAATATCCCTCCATCCATCCATCCATCCATCCATCCATCCATCTACCCAGTTATACTATGCAGGGTTGTGCCTACCCCAGAAGCTAGGGGTACAAGGGAATAACCCGATCACATTGTATATAATATACACAATACATACTAATTCGAAAATATACATTTCATTACAAGTTATACATATAATTAATATTCAAACATCATATTAGACTACTAAACTCTGTGTTAAAAAGCCAGCAGACATCTGTGATATCAACAACATCTGTTATGGGAGACTGCAATGCTGTTTTGAAAAATGTGGTTGTCTTCAGCAGGAAAGACAAGGAAAGCATCAGCTTCAGTTTCATTCTATCATCAGCCTGTAGCCCTTATTTCCTCCTCTCTACTGGCTAAACTTGCTCTGCAGTGTTCACTGAGGGCCCAGGTGATCTCAAACACGCAAGTCTCTCTCTGGCTCTTTATCTTAAGTTAATCTTAGCACTGAAAATGTGAAACTTGCCTCCTACATCAAATAATTATGAAACATAGCAGTGACAAGTAAGCAACCGCTTCATTCCACTATTTAAGACATTCAATACCTAGGAAACTCTAAAACCAGCACTGAACCTGGTCTATAGCGAATGGCTGCATACACCGATAAAATGATAAGTACACTAATCTGTCATTTAGCCTATACCCAGAGAAACACTAAATCACTAATTTTAAGTTCTTAAGATAAAGAATGGACAATGTGCACAAGTTAAAGGAAACCACCTTTTTCCTATAGTAAACATCAATTTTTGTTATGGGAAAAACTTTGTCTAGTATTTGCCATGCAAAAGTAAAAAGAATCAATAACTCCAGGAAAGATTACACTTTTTGAGTCATTAAACAGGAAAATATGGACCTATAACCTAATAAGTAGTTAACCTCAAATAAGCTATAATTAATATTAAAAGCACCAATGAGTTCACAAAAATGCACATAGAGAAAACTTCCAACACGATCTATGGCTTCGACCTTTTAGTAGATGAAGCATCTGCAGGAGTGCAGCCGAGAAACCATGTTTAGCAGAGGACATTTTAAAAGACTTTTCATACACACACAGGTAATACAAGCAAAGAAATAACTATTTTATGATCACTGTTATTAATAATACAAGAGGCCTGACTTAAATGTGCTGACCCTGGGTGGGCCAATGATCATCCCCCTCCAGCGAGTCAGGGTCATATCCTCATCGTCCTCCAGGCCCCAGCTCACGGTACCATCTCCAACACCCTTCTGACCCTCCTCCAGCTCCTCCAGCAGCCGGAAGTTACGGGGAACCTTCACGCCTGAAGTGAAACAAAGACACTGAACCACAGGAAGTACACAGTCCAGAATACAGCAATACACAGGATCATTTTAGACAGTCTTCTGCCTTGACCGGAAAAATCATACTTGTTATAAAACAATTTCCTAAATACTGCGTCTTAGAAAACATATTTTAATATATGGAAACATGAAAGCAAAAATGACCGCACTAACAGTTGATTATACTGAAATCAAAATGCCTAAATCGTAACATCGTGTCATCAGTTCAGCTCAAACATCTGGGGCGACGATCCGTGATCAAAAACCGAAAATACAGAAGGTAACATATTTAAGTGTAACGGAGACGTTATTAACTTGGCAAATGGCTATACAACTGCCAAAAGCACAGGAAAGGAAGTGGTTTCTAGATAACGCAGACATATAGTGCATGACAAGCTTCGAAATTCATTTTAACCACTGAAAAACAATATAGCATGGTAAAAGACTTGTTATAGAATTAATTCAATACAAAGATCGCGTATTATCCATCACCCCTGTCGTTAACGATGACCATTTTTATATGAATCATCACAATAGGCCTTAAATATGTGACAGAAGTACGCAAGAAATGCTTAAGATCACAAGCTAACTGGGATATATTTAAAGGAAATAATGAAGCTGGGTAGTACTGCTTTATATTAGTAAAACAGCTGGCACAGAAAGCTAGTTAATGATGACTGAAATTGTCTAATATTCCTAGCAGTTTTAATGTGATGTGATTTTCATCAAAATATTGGTACGGCGTCAATACCGTATGTCTTTTTACTTTAGCAAATAAATCATAATACTACAGTTAAGGTGATATAAATGTGTGAATCAAATTAAATGATAATATTACAAGGGATGTAAAACTCAGGATGAATAGGTTTTAACAGCTGGTCCATGACACGGAAGTAGAGCTTTGGACTATCTGCTTAAACGTGTCAATTGTGGTAAAGGTTGTGCAATTATACTGACACAGTGTACAGTTCGAAAGGTACCGCATATATCATAACATTATTTCTGTTACGAAATATTTTTATTACCGCATAATTTTATAGTTTTCCATCTAGCTACCTTCGTCTTTTCCTGGTCTACTAAGGCAGTGGTAAACGATTAGTTATATAAGTACCCCAATATATACTTATTTGAATACTTTTACAGTTGGAAAAGCACGCTTTACTGATATTATTTAACATTATGTCTCCTAAACTTGGACACTTAATAACATACCCAACAATTACGCAGCCAATACTAACATATTCTCACCTGATCCGGCGGCGGCCGCCATCTTGTCGCTATCTAGCGGGATCGCGCACGCCACCTTGTGTTCATTAAAGGTATGACTCTATCCCAATTTACCGACTTACCTGCCTTGCCCAGTTTGTACTTCACTTTTCCGTGTGCTGTTACGGTTCGTGCACAGTGAGAGTGACGTAAATTTCGTCATCAGGAGTGTTCTTGTAGACTATGCACGTGCAGCTCGGAGCGTTTACTGGCGTAGGGTGCGGCGCAGTCAAGGTTGCCAATTCTCACGCATCTGGCGTGACACTCACGCTTTCAGACGGTCACGCAAGAACTACGGCAAATCTCTATTATTCCATTATAAACCTAAAATTACTTACATCAAAAGCGTCGGGGCAGTTTGCAAACCATACAGACTATTTGCAAGGTAATAAACTCTTACATACGTGTAAATCTGTGTGCAGACTTGTCTTGAATTGAAAATCTCAGGCCAGTGCTGTAGTTGGTGGATGGACGGATCGATGGGTAAAGGTTTACATGTCTAATGAAAGTGATGCGCAAAAAACTTACAAGTATAACTTTTGTGATGTTTCAGAAAAGTCACCATTAAGAAATAACTATGATATTTATTATAGAATAGTCAACAGCTTAAGTCAAATTTAATCCTTAGGTACATGGATGCAAACAATATTTTCAACAATAATATGGGATCCAACCCATGGACTCTCATGGACCTCTAGTCCACTGTTACAGGTTGGCAGCTAGTTTCCACTTACAGTACTAGTACTAGACCTTCCAGCACCTGGACTCATCATGTCAGTCACTGCTGATGACCTCCATTTTCAGCTATTGTTTTTGGTGTTGATGTCCAACCTAGATATTCTGCCCCCCATCCCCGCCCCCCCCCATCCCCGGCCAAAATGTCACCTTAGGCCCTCCTGCCCAACATAGGCAGTAGTCCCAGCTTCTAAGCGCTATCGCACTCAGCTCGTGTTCTCGTGACACCAT
>JAODJU010000130.1:10569971-10580721 GCA_026776725.1 Gnathonemus echidnorhynchus
CGTTATGGGGACATTGTGTCCCCATAAGGATAGGTAAACCCGCTCACACACACACACACACACACACACACACACACAGGTTTATAAATGTATCTTTGTGGAGACTCTCCATTAATTTCTATGGGGAAAACTCTTATCACAACATGACGACCTTAATCCCTACCCAGCCCTAACCTTAACTATAAGTAACCAAACAATATATGAGACTTTTTGGCATTTTTAGTTTTTTGACTGCATTCACAGATCTTTGTGGGGATCTGAAAAATGGTCCCCACAACATCGAAATAACAGGTTTTTTTCACATTGTGGGGGCTGTTTGGTCTCTTTCTCTCTTTTTCTCTCTCACAAAAACATACAAATAGAAACAGGACGTTCTGGATATGTTTAAAGGTAACTGAGAAAATACAAGACAGGAATTCAAAAAAAGCAATAAACAGTATGTTTATCTTTGCCAGACCAAAATGTTCTTCTGACTTTTTATACAGACCGTATGTTTATATAGCTGTCTAATCTTGTGACACACACACACACGCGCGCGCATAATATACCTAAATCTAAATCCAAACTAATCCCCAGTATAATTGGAGATGTAATGTAATCCATTCCTACAGGTGTAATCCTACTGCCATAAAGGCAGTCATATTGTTTTTTTCCTGTGGTTTTTGTGGCAAATTGTGGTGCATAGTTCTGCCACAAGTGTACAGACTCGCAAAGGCACCAGATAAAACCTGCAACAAAAAATGGGTCGAAGGCTTCTTCAACAACTTTTTTTGGCACAACAAGCCAACTGAAAAATCACTTCAAAGACACTCCTTACACCTTCCTTCCCAGAAGCATGATTCAGCCTCCAGAAAATTCCTGAAACCACCCAGATACCTCTGTTAACAACCTACCGAGGAACTCAAATCCGTGTTGGGTTGGTTTAATAACCCGAGGCTTTAGCAGACACAGAGCTGGTAATAAATCACCATGGAAACATAAATGCACTCCAAAACCCAGCCCTGTTACTCTGCTGCCAGCTCAGTGCTCATACATCCAGCTTTCCTGTTCCACCCAAAGCTGTACTTCTTAAAACTATGTTAATTTTAAAAACTAATTTTTATTATCCTTGATATTATAATTAAGAGATCAGGTACAAACCAGGTACAACTGTAGCAGAGTCTTAGATTACATGTTAAAAAGAAACCTAGCTCACTTAAATCGACTTTAATAAAGTTAAGCTTGTAAACTTCTTGATTGAACACAAATTTTGCCAGTGTTAATTTACCCTTGTGTACAACTACACTGGGTGTACAATAACTAAGCACTGCTTTTAAAGAATTTCTCATAAATGATATAAAACGAATAAATGTGTACTTTTGGTACTCATTCCTCTCTCCTGAATTTTGTCAGAAGAAATTAATAGTGTGGAGTAAATGTGTTTAGAATAAATATGTATTTTGGTATTTCTTTTTAAAAACTTGTAATACAGACAAGAAAAAAAACATGGATTCCCCAGATAGTTAAGGTTATCTTCCGTAGAGCAGGATGGTGAACAGAGCCACATGACATGAAGATGTGAGAAAGGAACAGGGACATTGGTACCAGGGTCGGATTAATGCGTATGCTAATGTAGGCCACAGCCTAGGGAGCCGGCAGTCATCAGGGCTCCTGTGTAGGAGAATCATGGGCTCCTCCTCGGGAAAGATGGAATAGTCACCCACTGACATCTGATCACTTGGCAATTTTTGCCATTACATACCCCAAGCTTTACCATTGGCACCATGCGTGCTGATTAGTGGAGTAATTCACATTGGATCATTTTTCATACTCCGTCATTTGTTTTTCCACTCAAAAAATGGCTTAAGTGGCCCGCTTGGGGGAACCTCTGGGCCATGATAGCTTCAGGCCCCCAGGGAAGTTAATGCACCCCTGGTCGTTTGCGGTCGGAGCAGGTCACATGAGAGATGGTCTTTTATTGAAAGAGTTTTTTGGGAATAAGGAGGTGAACTGAATGTTCCCCCCCACACCACAATCCCTATCTTACAGTTAGGATTATTTTATAAATTATTCCATGAATGAAAAAAAAGATTCATATCAGCTTAAATAGATAGGTATAATTATTTTTAGGTATTACATACCATTTATTTATTTACATTATATTGTTATACTTTTAATACATTCATGCTTCAAGATATGTAGTAATATACCACATAACTGGATACATCCATCCAGCTATCCATTTGTCAAATGCTTATCTAGTACAGATTCAAGATTCAAGAAGTTTATTCGTCACGTACACAGTTGTACACATACAACAAAGTGAAATGTAACTCTGGTCACTCCGAGCAGCTGTGCATGATAAGAGAATAATAAAACATAGAAAAATAACAATATAAAATACAAAATATATGAAATGTTCAGCTGTACATAATCTATAACACATGCTTTTAAGTATAACATGATGAGGGAGACATTTTATGCACAACCCTCGCTTGGTGGTTGATGGGTGCCCACGAGATGACACTCATGGGTGACTTCAATGCGACCACTGGCATTGATAGGGCTGGCTATGAGGATTGTGTTGGTCCCCACAGGTCTGGTGACTGTGGTGAAAGTAGTTCCATATTCCTTGACTTACAGGTCACTGGATCCTGGTTCCAGCACCCTGGGCTACATAATTGGATTGGTGCTCCAATACTGATGGAGTGGTGACGAAGATCATTCATATCCTTGTTGGAGACTCATACAGCTCCTACAGTGCCCAGTTTGTGAATTCTGACCACAGATTTGTTGTTGCTAATCTGAACATTCAGCTTAGATCCAGCAGGCTACCACCTAGTAGGAGAATGAAGCTGGACCTGGTCAGATCCCAAGATCAAACTGTTTCTAATGAGTTTGCATGCAGGTTGTATGAGGAACTTGCAGACTTTGGTGCAACTGTCAATTCTAATGTGAAGTGGGAGACCTTCTGTGACAAGACCCTGAAGGTTGTTGAGGGTTGTGTTGGTGTTGCCGGTGGTCCCAGAAGGAGGCGTTTCATGTCGCAGGGCACCCTGGATATTATCGAGAGGAATCGCAGTGAACAGCTTGATGGAAATTCTGATCTGTAACGAGATCTGCAAGGGCCCTAAGGGTAGATAAGGAGATGTTTGTTAGAGGGATCTGTGAGCAATTGGCACAACATCTATGGTCTAGCGACCAATGTCCTGTATAGAGAGGAATGGAAGCATTACACAAATCAGAATTTGCTCCTCTGAGAGTCCCAATCAGGGTGAGTGATAGAATGGTCCTTACGGATGACAATGCAGTTGTGACTTGCTGGGCAGGCTACTTTGAACAGCTGTTTAAAGCTGATCCTCCGGCTAGGATGTTGGACATCTCTTGGTCCACAGTTCTTGAGGCTGATCCTCCAAATAGCTGTGAACCACCCAATCTCACAGAGATTGCACAGGTGTTGCACTATCTGAGGGTAGGGAAGGCTGCTGGGATCTATGGCACCCGGGGTGAATTTCTCCAGACTGGTGGTAAGGCTGTCCTCCTGGCTTTGCAAGCAATCTTTGCTTCCATCTGGGAGAAGGGTGTCATCCCAAATGATTGGAAAATGGGACTTGTCCTTATCTGGAAATGGAAGGGTGATCACCTGGATTGCAGTAACTACAGGGGGATAACACTGCTCTCAGTGCATGCTCCTTGCTAGGGTCATTCTCAACAGGATCCGTGATCACTTGCTTGCCTACCAGTGTCCGGAGCAGTCTAGTTTTATGCTTAAGAAGTCTACCCTCAACCACATATAGGTACTGAGGGTTCTCATTTACCACAAACATGAATATCAGAGTTTCTGTGCAGTAATTGTTGATTTTCGTAAAGTGTTCGACTCAGTTGCTTGAGCTGCCCTATGGGACATCTTGAGATTTGGTGGGATCCCCCCAAAGTTGCTGAATGTCATGGCTGGCCTGTACACCAGTACTGTGAGGACTGTGATGAGTGGAGGCAGAACCTCTGCATTCTACACAGTTGATTCTGGGGTTTGTCAGGAGTGTGTTCTTGCTCCAACTCTGTTCAATGCTTGTATGGACTGGGTGTTGAGCAGAGTCATGGGGTCCAGCAGCTGTGGGGCATCTACTGATGAAGAAAGATTCACTGACAATGCTGTGATCTTTGCTGAGTCAATGGAGGCTCTGATCGGGGCTCTTGAGAGACTTAATGAGGAGTCTGTGTGTTTGGACTTGCGAGTGTCCTAGATAAAAACCAAGATCCTGCCCGTCAATGACCTCTTGGACACAACCATCAGCAGTGTGTCTGTCTGTGGAGAGAATGTCGACCACATTCACCTACCTCGGCGCCGACATTCGTGTCTCTGATGATTCTTCATATGAAGTCAGTAGATGGATTGGGAGAGCATGGAGGGTCATGAGGTTGTTGGAAAGGGGTGCGTGGTGTAAGAGGACAAAGGTGCAAGTCTTTAGAGTCGAGACGTTCGCTGTTTTGCTGTATGGCTTTGAGACATGGATGCTATCCAGTGACATGAGACAAAGACTGGGCTCCATTAATATGGTGTCTCTTTAGAGAATCCTTGGGTACCACTGGTTTGACTTTGTGTCGAATGAGCAGTTGCTCCGGGAATCTCAAATGAGGCATATTACCTGCATTGTGTAGGAGCATCAGTTACAGCACTACGGCCAATATGGCGGAATTCCCTGAGTGTGATTCAGCTCACAGGATCCTCATTGCTGAGGACCAGAGCAGCTGGATCAGGCCAAGGGACATCCTGGTAACACCTGGCTGTAGCAGATAGATGGCCATTGCCAGAAGGTGGGACTGGACTGTGTGTCAACCTGGGGGGTCGCCATCTGGGATCCCAAGGTGTTTCTTCGTCTAATGGGTGCGGCGATGCGTTGTATCAGTGTATGCTCCCCAACCTGACCTGACACATGCTTTTGTATCACAAGAGGAAACCAGAGTATCCAGAAAGACCGGTGTGGACATGGGGAGAACATTTAAACTCCAAACACAGTGGGACAGAAATCAGTGCTGACAATGTTGACCAATGTACTGCTCTCCATTCATAATACACTTAGCTGACATTTATTAGGTACCCCTGCTTGTTAAAAGGGGGGATCCAACCTGATACTATGAAGCAGAAACATAATAAAATGACCAATGAGAGTATGATGTAGAAATATTTGTAACAAAACAGTGGAATCATTTCCTTGTAGTTTTAGTGGCAATGTTTCAAATAGTAGAAAGTTCTTCCGATTTATGAATTTTTAAAAAATCCCATACATAAATATAATTCATAATTCAATTAAAGTGGGTGCTAGAGTTGGAAAATATTTTTTCAATGTTTTTCAATGACAACACAGTGTCTGGTCAGTGGTCACACGGAGGAGCAGTATGTCTCAGTTGAAGCCATATTCTGAATGGATGAGACATAACAATGCTATATGTCCTTTAAGTATTATCTAGCCAGATCAATGCATACTGTGCAGGGCCGTTTCTAGCAAGTGAAAAGATCAGGGGCTAAGTCAAGTTTACCTGGGGCTTGACTTTTTTCGGGGCTAAAATACACGGACTCGGCTTAAAACACTCGGGGCTACAACCCCGAGTGATCAGGCTTAACGACGCCCATGATACTATGAATGTTCATGTCCCCATTATCAGCTCTTGCATGACAAATTTTGATAATGACTGAGGGTCTCAGTCCACTTCTGTATCAAAACCATCACAGCCAGGGCTCGCTTCAGCCAAAAAAAACTATTTTGACATCAGTTATTGCTGAAACGCTATTACCATACAATCAATGATTGTTACACAGAAGAAAGTTTTGCACTGTTTTGTCTGATCGTATTTAGATACAATATCGTGCTATTAGTTATCTATAAATCAGTTACGCGTTTTAACGATCCTTAACCCTTAAACTGACAATACCACACTTAACTTTACAATGAACTTCCAGATTGCTGATTAGGAAAAGCAAATATGTACAACTTGATTCGACTTTATTCTTAATTATCACAGCAGTGGAAAAACGGTAATAGTAAGATGGGATTAAGCCAGTAGTCTTAATATCAGAACAATTGCGGATCTGATTACAAACACGGTCTTGCAGTATACAATAACCCAAACGTGTGTCTAGGCTCTGTACACGCTTAATCTTCGTTCCTAACAGGGCATTAATATTTTCTGCTGTTGTCAAGTGAAGTTTCATCACCGATAGAACGAAGAACACTTAAATGCAAATTGGATGCCGTCTATAAACAAGGAAAAGAGCCATTAAATAAAACATATTGCAAAAGAGAAATAATATCGCGCCAAAATGCAGACCAGCATTAATCCTGCGGAAAAAATTTACATGCAAGTCAAAGATTCAGTGACTAATACACAGAGTATTCAACTTATCGATGTTGTCTGTTGTCTGCACAAACGCAGTGTGGTCCATAGATGGAGATATTGCGATTTCCTAGATTTTAATTCACCAAGCGGGTATAGAAAAGGGATGAATAGACGGTTAATAAAAGTGTATTGGGTAACACTGTTTATTGTGCGCTTTTATATATATACATATATAATGAATGCATAATAACCTCGTTTCAACAATATTTTATTTTACAAAATTAAAATGAATACATTATGAATTATATATCACCTTAAATACAATATTTCACTCCTCTCACTCCAGCTCTTTATGTAAGGTACACTGGTGTGCTCCCACAATCCAAACCCACGCAGTTGGGCAAACTGGTGTCTCTAAATTGTCCGTCCTGTGTGTGAGTGTGTGTCAGCATGTATGAGTCTTGCTATTAAGTGACATCCCCTCCTGAGTGTCCCCTGCCTTGTGTCCTTCCTTGGACAGGCTCCAAGCTCACCTTAGCCCAATACCGGATAAGCCACTGGATGATGGACAGCTGGATAGATGTATACAGTTATGCAATGTATTACTACATATCTTGAAGAATAAACACGCTAAAAGAATGGAAATGACTGGAATCCCGTCCAGGGCGTTCCCCTGCTTTGTGACTTAGGCTGGGATAGGCTGCAAACCTCCCCATTACCCTGACCAAATGGATGGATGGATGGATGGATGGATGGATGGAATCAAAGCCACTACATAGGGGGTACAATATTAGTATTCTGCAAACAGGCTGACTTTTATGACCAGGCTAAATCTCCTGTAACAATCTGTCATAGGTTTAATATGCATTATTGTTGAACATAAGCATTCCACTGTGATAGCCTACCTCTATCCTGTCTGATGTATGAAGTAAACACAGCCTATTTACTCAAAGCAATCACACTGATACAATCAAATTCTTCGTCTTAAAATTATTATTGTAGCTATTTGTACTCCATATGAAAAGCATTATTTACAGCCATTAGTGTCACTGGAAATTTATAAGAAGGGTAGCTTTGCCTTTCATGGAGGGATCTGATTTTGATGAAAATGAACATGAATGAGAACAAAATATTTAAACTAACAATGTACATGTATTTCGTGGGTCGTGCGGGGGGGGGGGGTTAAGAATATTTTAGCAGTACTAAAGCCCTCTGAAACAGTCCCAGCTACCGCCCTGTTTACGCCAGTTGTGCGAAGGAAAATGAAATATAATAATGAACTGGTGTTAGTATCAAGGCAATGAAGTGATTGTGAGTTCTGTTTCCTATTTTTCCACCACAAAATGTTAAAATGACCCGAGGAGCGAGTAATTACCACGGCCTAGAACACACACTGAAACAAATTTGTAATTCTGCACACATTATTTTATCTGATAAAAACACTTTAGGTAACTTTTATATTTACGTCTAGCTTTTACACTGATTAAAAATTTAGTTTTAAAATGTAAAAGTTGTTAGTGGCTTCTTTAAATGTTTACTCATTCACAAGATAAAAATACTTTTGATTTAGAAAGAAAATAGTTTAAGCAATTCTATAGGTTTGTTCAATAACAAAGGCCTTGATCATTATTAGTTAAGAGCTCGAAATGACCCATCGACGCGTTTAAAGTAGGACTTGTTGCCAAACTGGTAGCCTAAAAAAAAATCGTCATACGGGCGTAAGGAAACACCGCCCTCTGTTCCGCGTTGTTATATAAAGTCCGCCGTCAAATTATTGAGTTATCGGGGTACATGCTCCGGAAAGTGTTTCATTTTGGAGCAACAGCTTGCAATCGAGAGCTCAAAGCCCCAAAAAATCCGAGCTTTCTTGTGAACAAAACTATCTGTGACTTTCTGCCCTTTTTCTTCCACTTACGGCTGAAGAATTTCGTGTTTTTTTTCCTATGTCAGGGACCGGTCATTCTAGGAGCTGTCCTCACGATCAAATGGTCCCGCACCCCGGCAGGTGTTAAGGTCCATGGACGCGACAGCCTTTTACGATCGCAATTTCTTTGCTTTCGGCGACAGCAAGAGCATTAATATCCACAAGAATAAGTTGATTTACAAAGTGGCGAGCGACGAGGGCTCAATGAAGGAGCTGGGTATCGCGGAACACGAAAAAGCCATAGACTTCAGCGGCTACCTGGAGCCCGCTTTACACGACCGACAGCTCACTCAAACCCTGGACCACCACCGCGGGGAAGACGTCTTCGCCAATTTCCTGGCAGAAGAGGGCAAAAACCGACGAGTAACGCCCGGACAAAATTACAAAACTTATTTCTCTTTCAACAACCCGGGGCCCTGCCAATCCACCAGCCCGTCAGATACTAATATTCCAGGATATCTCGATTTATTGCATTCCAGAGCTGACTCTGTGCTGGTCCAACACCATTCTGAGAGGTATATAAAACCCGACTTAAAACAAGAATTTAAGGAGGGCACAAAGATGGACAATCGCATCTGCACTTACGAGCCGAGATCCTATTTGCATTACCAGTCGGCTCCAAATCTTGGTAATGTCTCTAGCGCCCCGTCCTGCTCCAGCCCACCCGGCACACCAGCCATCCCAGATGGGAGCCGCTCCATGGGGCATGACAAGATCTCAAGCGGCAAGGCGAAAAAGCGCCTGGATAGAGACAGCGATGAGTATAAACAGCGCCGGGAGAGGAATAATATAGCGGTGAGAAAGAGCAGGGACAAAGCCAAGATGCGCAACCTAGAGACGCAAAACAAAGTGCTGGAGCTGTCGGTGGAAAACGAACGCTTGCAGAAGCGTGTGGAGCAGCTGTCAAGGGAGCTGGCCACCCTGAGAAACTTACTGTCTGCTACGGGACGGCGCTGACACCATAGAAGGGACGCTCAATTTAGTCAATCACTACTGTACAGGTTTAGTATTGCAACCGTTCATTTTCCCGAATCATCCTTAGGTGACTGTCAGTGGAATTAAAGTTGACCGCGAGATGAAAGAAACTCAAAATGAAATTCAACGGTGCCTGGATTGTACGTGACTGTCACTGTGAGACGCGGTCGTGTCGTCTGCTTGTGCTCGTATTATGTTTTCGAATGAGGTGTTTTTTTTAATATATTTATACGTTGTCATGCAACGGTTGTCAAAAAGAGAAGTGGATTTAGACATGTATGATGCAACGCAATGTAACAGTATTGGTAGGGCAATGGAATGATCTGATATAGATAACCCATTAAAACGTGTTTGTAAATTGTATATATGAAACCATTTTGATTGAAATTATTTTTACTATTGAAAAGTGTATTTGCTTAATTAAATTGGAAAACGCATTATTTCTGGCTACATTTCTACAATTCCATAGTCTTTTGGGGCATGGCACAGCGCTCCGTAAAGCAGGCGCAATCATACATTTGTTTATTGATGTCTTTTATTTTACTTTAATTGTCTTGTAGTTACTACCTTAATTTTTATGTAAGTATACTGTTCAGAAATTATCATTAGAATTGAGAAACTAGGCTACCCAGGCGAGCATGAAATATTAAGAGTCTGATAAGTAATTGCATCAGACCGCAACGCAATAATGGTGCAAACTCTGAGTCTTATTGCAATAGGGTATAGTGTTGGATGTTTAACTTGCTAGAGTGACTTGCTTTATTTCGGCCTAGTAACAGTAGCTTCAATAAATGTAAGTAAATTAAACCTGTCAGCAATCACATGAAAAATGTATCTTGATGGCATTTTAAAAAACATTACTTAATCTCCTTTGTCTTTTAACGTAAACTACATAGGGGTTTTACTGACGTAGAATGTTGTGGTCGTGGGAATTATTATAATTCAGATTTTAGTTTTATTCATGTCACTGTACAAAGTAAACGTTACTACCGGAAAAATAGCAATAAAATGGGATAACAATATCAGTATCTTATTAGATGTATATTAAATAGAAATTAATACATCAACAAACAAGTGCCATTTCTTCATCTTTATTTCCCTTACATTTTAACAGAAAAAACCGAGTCATTAGCAAAATCTATTAGGCTACCCGGAATACGAATACCAGCGAAAAACAATTTTAGCTGGAAAGCAAGATGTAAACAAAACAAAAACACAAACAGCATTAATTTAACAACACAACAAAGATTTAAGTATTATTTTCTTTGCTCCTTGCGTCTTTACACACCGCGAATTAGCGCTAATTTCTATAGCAGTTTATGTGCTTTACATCAAAAGTTCATTTGAGAGTGCAATTGCTGTTTTCCCCACACAATATTTCATGAAAGCAACTTCCTTGAATTAAAGGCAAACGTGGATTAAGGAGAAAACAAGCAAAATCACACGGGAAACCCATACAGAAATGTAATGAGAAAATGAAAATGATCAATAAACTATTAGACTATAGCTACTATTCCGAAAATATTGCTTTTAATC
>JAODJU010000130.1:10591497-10607059 GCA_026776725.1 Gnathonemus echidnorhynchus
ATATATGTATTCAGTTAGTGTAAACATGCACGATGCTATCACAGCAAATGTGAGGCTGAGACTGAAGCGTTACCCTTTGTTTCCGCTGAGAGACGTGCCGTGTGACTCATTTCCCCGGCGCATACAACTTATCTTAGGTCGGCGTTCACGGTTCAACTTCTGAGATTCAGATAGAGAACTGGTTTGTTTGACTTTTCAGAAATTCAAGTTCTAATGAGTTCGAGAACTGTCGAACTGTCATTCTCTTGGCATTTTTAGTTCTTTTGATTACAGTTACAGATTTTTATAAAATTGAATTTGTCCTGTGGGAAGATGGTCCCCTCAACATGAAAATAACAAATTTATATCACAATGTGGGGACATTTGGTACATCTGAACCACACCCACACCCACACACACACACAGACACAGACACAGACACACCTTACCCATTAGCTTGGGAATTGTGCTGTGCTTTGACATGCTCGTCACCCGGTCCTGGGAAGGGGAAGGATCCTGTTCTTGCACTGCTGGAGCGCTTTGGGGGCCGGGGAGGGGGGGGTGTCAACTCTGCTGGGGGGTCTTCCTCGTTTGAAAGTTCCCTCCATGATTCCTGTGCACAGACAACAGGAAATTTACGAAGACTGACTTCTAGTGGCCTTGGTGCATAAACAGCTTGCTGGTTCCCATATATGCCAGGCTGTCTCCATTAACAAGGTCCACCCATCCCATCTTCATAATCATTAATGCAATTAATGCCATTTATTTTTTTGATTATTGGACTAATCTAACCACTAATTTTTTGATTGAAATGATAAATTTATTGATAAGCAATTATTTTCAAGTTAGTCATTTAATATAGAAATTCCCCCACACACAAATCTGAAATTCTCATTAACATTTAAATTTATTAAAACATTTCTTAAACAGAACATTATTAACAAAAAAAGGGAAATCTTAAGACATTCAATAGGATTTCTTTTAGACCGAAGTTAATAATCACTGCAATAGTTTTTACTTAATTATTCCAGCACACAAATTTGACTTTAATGTTGAAAGATGCTAATACATGGAATGATTTCATAACTAGAGAAACATGTTTTTAAACACTAACAAAGGTAGCTTAAAGTTAAGCTTGCATCAGTGAGCAAGGAACGATTTAGGCTAGTGTGTAGGAGTAGTCATAAACGAATGTCTCACTCTTACATGACAGAATAAGTAAACAGAAAATATAAAATGTCTGAAATACCAAGTGTTTCTCCAGAGGCTCCAGAGCCAATTTCCTTTTTGCAGGGCCATAGGAGATGTCTAAAATTCCACCTCGGCGCATTGTTATAATCGACATTGTCGATTACGTCAAATAATCGTCCCAGCTCTACTCGAGATGCTTGCTTAATTCAGTAAAAAAATACAGACACTCCTCACCTAATGACAGAATTCCATTCCTATGACTAGGTTGTTAAGCGAATTGGTCCATAAGTGAGTAGCCACCCTATACCAATACTTCAAGCAGGCTGCAATAGAGTGGGTTTGTGTCACCTTTGCACTATTTATAACTTTTAAAATAATAATAATAATAATAATAATAATAATAATAATAATAATAACAGACTATGATGTGGATCAATCTCCCACCCCAAACTTGCTTTATGTAGTTGACAGCAAGCTGGTTATGAAGGGCAGCAACCTGTTTATTTAAGGGCCTTGCTCGAGGACCTCCAGATGTGCTGAGGCTGGGCTCGAACCGGTGACCATCTGATCACAAGCACAGAGGCTTAGCTCAGAGTCACATGCTGCCACTATATATTTATAGTATTTAATATATTTATAAATGTTTATACAGTAATGCATTGTATACTACAATACACAGAATAGAGGAAATCAGCTGTAATATACATTACTTAGGTTTGCTTACAGGGAATCGTTCTTATTCTGAATTAAAAAAAGGTGTACAAGGAAACTCCAACTTTATAACTTTGCATAATTGCCTGACACTGGGCTGCCGTTTCCACAACCAAAGTTCTCGTACAACGTACAATGCTGACTGGTCAGAGTGTTGGTTGTAAGTCTGGGCGGTCATTAAAGAGGTAGGTTAAGTGAGGAGTGTCTGAATTGCAAATTTATTAGTTTTATAACAAAAATGTTTTGTTTACAACTTTTGCTTACAAAAATAAAACTCCTGATTGTTTGTAATGTGATAAGTAAGATTCATTTAAAGTATTAATAAATATTAACTCAAAGTTTATTGATAAGCAGTCTTATTGGATACTTTTTAATTAGTAACACATTTACTTTTGCATTAACATAAAATGCCAGACATTTGTATTGGTATCCATTGGGAACCAATGATTACAACGGCAATTACAGTGATCCACTGTCTATCGCTGAAGTTACGTTCCAGACCCATCAGCAATAGGTGAAAATCCGCGACATAGAATTACCATATAAACAAACTTTTTTTTTTTTTATAGATTAAGCCTTAAATCACAGGGCTTACAAGTAACAGCTGAACTGCGATATAGAGGGGGATCACTGTAATAGCAAAATGGCAAGAACAGAACTGAATGAGTCAAACAAAAAATATTATGACAATTAATAAAATGAAAATGTTTGTGTGGAAGGTATGTGAAGATACGTTAAACACTGCTTGTCAAAGGACTTTTGTTATAAAACCAGAAAACTTTGTTACAAAATTAAGTTTCCCGAGACTTTCTGTGAGAACCATGTATGAAATTTTATATCCTAAAGCTTTGGAAACCTTCAAAAGATCACACAGCAATGTCAGGCAAGTGGCAGTTCAGCCAGCAGACAAATTCTGTGTTGTGGACAAAGCTGCTGACCTGCACAGACGTGTCCCCAGAAATGACCCTGGCGCCCTCGATGACCGCCAGGTAGGAGAAGCGCAGCTGGTCGGCCGTCTGGATGAGGCCCATGCGGTACTGCCGCATCTCCAGGAGAACCTCCCTCACATACACGGAGGACGGGTCCTTGCGAAGGGACATCTGCGGGCACATCATGCAAAAAAAGAACAGACTTAACACGCCTAAAAAGCCCCGTGGTCATCAAATGACCAGCTACTCATCTCCAAATAGCAATTCTGCTGCCGTTTGGGGGACTATGGCCACCCCAGAAGCACAAATAATATTTACCCTCATTGGTGGTTTTTCAGTTGGAGGAACCAGCCAAGTTCTTCCATGCAAACATCAGTTATTTCATAAACCGTTCTAGACTACACCTGCATCCAGTCAAGGGTGTAGCTCAGTCATGCATCCTGAACAGGCTTCAGGTCCTCCCCCAATCAGGATAAGCACTTGGATGATGTACAGCAGGATGGATATATCCAGTTAAGAAGTGAATTATTACACATGTTGAAGAACATATTAGTATAAAGTATAAAATACTGTGATGAGCTCCCTGACCGATAAGCGGTAAGAAAAAGGATGAATGGATGGATTATGTGTTTGCACAATACGCAGGGATGTAATGACACACAAAATTCAGGGTTAGGACTAAACTGTTGTTTTGGATTCACGGTTTGGTGCAATTTCAGTACAGCATGGAAAATAATAATACATTTCACAACAAATTAAACAGTTAGAAACAGCTGTAAACCAAAGGCAATGTGTCTATAGACGTGTCCGAATAACAAAACCTAACAGATGCTAAATATGAATGTTGTAAACATAAATGTCAAATAAATGAAAAAGTAACATAAGAATCATACTGAACTAAATCCCATGTAAATCCTGTGTTTCCCATGTTCAGTACTGCTGAGTATGACCACACATATAAAAGCGATAAACACTAAACTGGAACTGAAAAAAAATGTTACAACAAAAAATGGTACCACAGCATGCTGAAAAAAATCTATATTTTTGTGAATCCTATTTGATCAGCTAAAAGGAATCCGTCTCCTTAAGCTCAATGTTGACAGTGGTGACATTACACTAGTGGTGTGTGTGACATTGCAGGGAACAACTGTGACTGAAGTGACTCGAGAGCAACAGCAGAGAGGTGGGACACTTAATTCAGAGATTAGACACCTGAGATGGCAGCAGTTTCAGCAACACTTGAACTCATTGAAAGAGAGGGGCCTCAAAGTGAAGTATTTTGGCTATAAAGTGGATGAAAAAGGTGAGTCTCTAAACACAGGAGAACCGCTGTGCAAACGCCCTTTTAAAGGACGTCCTGCAAAGGGACGCAAGACATCTAACCTGGCCATCCATCTGTGTGACAACCATCCTAACCTTTTCAAGGAATTCAAAGATCGACAGGTGATATTCGACTAGTTCACTCCCCTGTTATGTCCATGAAAGAAATCAGTGTTCAAAAACCCTTTCCTCAGCAGTAATATACATATTCATACATAGTCTACAGTGGTGAAAACTATGCAGGTCCATTTCATTAGCAACCCAAACTCGCCAAACAATTTAACCAAACTGACTCCAATTGCTGATTATTAATACAATACAGGATGATGCCTGACATGCTTTTTTTGACTAGTACGTTTAAATTTTATTTTTAAAATGACCTTAGATGACTAGAAACATTGTCTGACATTTTAGAATTTCCCTTTTTTTTCAGAAAAAAAGAAGATTATCGATATCAAAGCTATTTAGGTGTTGTGCAACATTAACAGCTCTAATTATGTTTTAGCTCAGTCTGAATTTCCTGGCAAAATTCCACAGGGAGATTCTTGCCAAGGCGCTTTCTGTCCTGCTTTGTTCGTACACACGATTAGATGATGGCAAGTTGGCACACTGGATGGATTTCCAGCAGCACAGCAGAGTTTGGTATACAGCGCCCTCCACAATTATTGCCCCCACCTACAGTGAAGGTTTTTTTTTTTCTTGGAATAAATTTATGTTAATGAAAGGTTGGATTTTTCCCAATTTTTCAGTGTGACATGAAGCTGCTTCACCAAATGGTGGATTTTTTCTAGCCCTTTTTACAAATCTTTACAAGGGGTGCCAATAATTGTGGAGGGCACTGTAATAGAGCTGACTGAGGGCGCCTTTCCAGTGGACCAGGTACCAAACGCTTGAACTAAAAATTGGTATTGCTCTTTTTCTATTCATTTCTGGTCCAGTACTAGTACCGAAGCACCAAACCACTTGCATTTGCTCAAAATCATTTCTATGGAATCCAAAATATTTCCATACACATTTTGTTCACTTTTCTCCTCCACACTACAGACTACAGAAAAAAAAAAATCATAAAAAAAAGTTTTGTTTCCTATCACAGAGTTGAAATGTTTTGGTACCCATAACATGTGATGTCGATTAGGGTTGCCACTAATGCCTATTTTTCTGTGGATTCATCTATAGACTTTTACCAATTGATCGATTAATCTAAATGACTAATTTTCCTCTAGAAAACTTACAGCAAATTTGATTTAAGTTCATTTTATTTTGACAACATACTGTGCCATTGCAGGGCTTTAGATGATGGACGCCGGCTTTTCAGCACCACATGGAAATTATTTATTTTCACCCGCAATTCAATAAGTAGATTAGTAGTCTAAAATATTAATGAGAAGTGTACTGTAATGCCCAAAAGTTAATAATCTGTAAAAATTCAATGTATTTTTATGTCTATTAAATACAGTTAGCAGAGCACGCCACGTGCGACTATTTTGGTAAATCGTGGAAGTGATGAGCACTGAAGTGGCGGTGAAGAAATGGACAGATCAGCAAGCACAACATTTTTTAAAAAAGAGGAGATACAGTGGATAAATAATGTAAAAAGGTGGTGGAGGTACTATTTGCTGATTAAAGTCCAACACGTTTTTATTGTTAAATATAGTTTTTATTTTGGTTCAGAAGTTCTTTTAGTTACTGTCCGTTTTAGTTTCAGCTTTAGTTTATGATAACACTGGTCCCACAAAGCCCAACACACACAAAACACACAAACACACACCACCCAGATTCTAGCTTAAATGTTTTCTGAACCACTTATTCAATGGAGATTTTAAGGTAGCAGGCAGAGAATATTATCGCTTTAATAATGAGTGTATTTAGCAGGTACAATAAAGGATATTAAAAAGCTCCGTGTATTAATGGTAATTTAATAGACGTGAACAGACAACACTTAGGTGGTTTTGCGTACTCTGGCGGTCCATCACCCACAATAGTATCTGTGTTTTCCTTCAGATGCTCGTGCATAGCAGGAGTGCCGCTGTGGTACGCTATCCAAACATTGCACAGTGTACAAACCACCTTTTTGTTTATTGATAATTTGAACTACTCCCAGAATTACATAGTGATATTAAAGGAAAAACATTTGCTATAATAAATTGAAGTGTGTTAGAAATCATAAAGGTCATTTTGTTAAAATACATTTTTAAAAAAATGATCCATTCATTGAAAATATTGATGCGGACGTGTTTTCAGCGTTGACGTCAACCATGTTGACTAATAGCAGCAGCCTTAATATCGATATTAATATTGCACATCATCAAGCACCAATATATACATAAAAATATACTATAATTACACTATTATAATAGTTTGGTACAAAATACAAGTAGTAACATTCACTTTGGTACCGTTTTGAAATAGCCTGGGCAGTGGAAAAGCACCCAGACAGTCTTATCAACTACTCTACAGTACATCTACACTAGTGTTGATGTAATTTACAGGGAAACCAAAATGTTCCTAAACCAGCAATTATGAGCAACTGTAACCAACATTAACCGTAACCAGCCAGCATTAGCATAATGTTTTCTGTGTTGAACATCTGCTTGTTAATTTAGGATGTCAAGAAATGTATTCATTTGCTTCATTATGTGTAGTGTACTGAAAATGATTTACTGAATGGTACCCGATAAACATGCCTACCGTTACAGCCCTAATAAGTATAAACGGTACAACTATAGTATCGGTTAACCAAATTCAAATGATTATGGTTGTGTATTAGGGTTACGACCCTTGTTCTGGAGTTCACTCTGTCATCTGGTGATATCTGATATTCTCACATAGCGGTTTTCTGGAGGATAACATCCACTTAGCTAGTTTTGACAATAAAATCCATTGAAATTAGGGAATTCCAAAATCTACCAACTGAATTGATTATTTTCATCTTCTCTGCTACTGTTCTAAGGAAAAAAACTGAATACTGGCAAGAATAAATTAAGTTTAGCAAACAAAATCAATATGAAGTGAAGACTCAGGCTCAGTACTTACCAAGAGCAGGCAGGTGTCGACAAGGCAGAAAGTTCCTGAGCGGCCAATCCCAGCGCTGCAGTGGACCACCACAGGACCATGGTCAGAGTTTAGGCACCCTGACTCTCTGACTTTGAAGAGGAAGTTAAGGAAGGAGGCAGGAGACTCTGGTACTCCAAAGTCAGGCCAAGTTGTGTAGTGGAAATGCAGGATCTCTCTGGTCTCCTGAGTCTTTGAAGAACCAAGGTAAGTGACATCATCACTGGGTATGCACAAGAGATTGATGGCAATATGCAATACTTTAAGGCAAATTTTGGGGCTACAAGATCCATTTGTTCCAGAAATTCCTCTACTAGCCTATACTGCTCCATATTCTCTGAATGCTCTTCATGTTGCGTGTTCTGCTGATTTGAATAATTGTCTAATGACGTTCTTGCTTTGTTGGAAGATGGTGTGTAGCTCCTATACTGCTTACACGTCCAACTGGCCATCGAAAGCTCATCGAAGCTGCATTTATGCCTATCCGACTCCCTGACAGTCATATATTTGTAATGGTCTGCCTCAATTGTACATTGCTTTGGATGGAAGAGTCAGCAAAATAGAGCAAAAATAAAAGTAAATAGATTCAGGAGAACAAACAACCGAGAACATCTGTAAATCTGTATGCAGCAGAATGTTCAGGGGTCTGTATCACAAAGCTGGTTTAATAAAGTCAGGCTTCAAAGATAAGTTCTAGTGTAACTAAAACAAACAAATGCAATCTGAGATTAGCAGCATCATGACGCTATCAGCAATCTATGTCAAGCCAGGATTTCTTACTGAACCATGATTATTTCCCAAGCGCATGCATATAAAAGCCTGCCGTGCCCAACAATCAACCAATCATTTAAGCATGAATCGCAACAGGGCTACATATTTTAATGCAGCAGGAATGAGAATTATTATGGTAAAATATGAATAATTCAATAATGGTGAAGAGCAACACCGCGGCTGCAGCCAAAGCCCAAAAAATACGCTGCAGCAGATCGCAGAAAGTGAAGATCCATACATACAATTCAATTGTCGTGAAGGTGCAGTAATTGTCTTAATTCCCAAATATGCGCTTCTTGATTATTCTTAGTCTTCTTTTTCACAATACTTTTATAGGTTCTGTGTTCACAAGAACAAAACTTCTTATCTAGCCTCTTTCGTTCCTTTGTTGCTGCTTTATTTTTTAAGCAATTTGTTTCAAAATGAAATGAGGTGTAGATCTTTATCCATGCAATGTTTTTGTGAAGTGGTAATAAGATCCAATATATACTTTTTGACTTAATTGAAAAAAATTGACCTTTTGAAATTCAGAAGATCAAATGTCAACTGTGGTCACCCTTCCATTTGCTGCCACTAAGTGGCATTGCTTCAATTTTGGGGCAATTTGGCACAAAAGTTGATCAATTCAATTTCCTCAGCCATACAATGTGTCTGCAAAGTTTGAAGAAGATCCTTCAAAGACACCGAGTTACCTTTTATTGAACTCCCCATCTAGGGAATACAATAAACTATAGCCAAATTGAATGTATCTACCAATAGAGTCTGAAAAAAAATTGGTGTTATTGTAACACAATTATTGCAGGAATACAACAATTCAACAGTGACCAATAGGAATCCTGCACTCAGTGGGTTAACATTGTCTCCATGCATTCGATTGGTTAATCATTTTTTAATCAGTATAAATATATTGATTGCGTTATCTTCTAAATTTTGAATCCATGTTGTTTTGAATCCAGTGCTGGAGACAAGAAACCACAGAACCAAGATGCCAGAATACTTACAGATAAATTCTCCAATTCCAAATGTCGGACGGTGTAGTAGGACTTCACGTTCTCGTATACCAGAGTTAGCTTGAAGTTTGTGTCCTCAAAGACCATTTCCCTGTTAGCATGAGAAGGCCAATACTGGGCACACTTCACCTGAACAAGACCCAAAAAAAAAAAAAAAAAAAAAAAAAAAAAAAATTCATTCAGCATAAACCCAAGTCCATTGATCTTCTACAGACTTCAATAAACAATGAAATAATTTTTATATTAAGAAAGACTTTCAGATCTTTATGTAGATTCAATGCAGTGAAAACTGGGGCAAGAGTGTTGTTTTTTTGATAAAACAGAATTATTTAGACAGTCTAAATCAAAGGCACACATTTATTTAGAAGAAGATAGTTAGAATTTGCTACTCTAAAATGAGCATGTGGAAGCTGACATGCAGAGGCGTGAGTTTGTGTCACAGGACGGCCTGCCGACTTTCACAAAGCCTGCGTCAGCATAGCTTCAGCACAGCTTCAGCACTGGCTGCCTGGCAGTTTTAACCTATATGATTCCACTGTTTTCCAGTAAGCCACCTGGTCAGATCTCTCCAAGCGAACACATAAGCCTGTATTCATTTTATACAAAAAAAAAAATTAAACGCTGCAAAAATGGCCATTATTCATAAAAGTATCAGGTACAGAACAATACACTCAGTTTGTTGGGTACACACGATGATGTAGGCCATTATGAGCATTCCTTATAATGTTGATATATTTTAATGTATTTTTTATTGCAAATACCAATTCTAAAATTGTATATAGATGTGCTTGGACTGACTAGATATGCACACAAATTGCATCAGGACCTGATAAGATAGGACAAAGACTGTAGAATTCTTTCAAGACAGCTAAATGCTTTTTAAATGGTGTTTAAATTTTGGCATTGACAATGAAAGCGACAGTACTCACAGAGCCCTTCTCCACAACACGGTTCAGCATGACCACGCCACGGCTCTGCTGCTCCCACACCATCTCCCAAAAGTGCCCGCAGGTGTTTGGCAAAGGACCCTGATCGAGTGATTGGGATGATCCAAAGGAGGAGGGTATAAGGTGGGGGGGAGGTCAGGAACCCTCTCATTTCCTTCTATTCATTATTAAAATCAAGAAATTTACTTGACAATCTGCCATTTCAATGCAAATGGTTCCTTTACCTCATTTTTTTGGTCAACTATTATAAAACAAATCACAATAGTGGCATAAAAAACAATTGTAACTGTAGAATTGCGTTTATAGTACAGGTTTGGGCTGGCATTCAGGGATGAGACTGTAACATCCTATAACAAGCAGGGGCACGATGCAACAAGGTATGAACAGAGATTCCACAGCAGTGAAGCACACATACCAAAGCAAAGAGTGATATCCCAGATAACTAGTATCAGTACCTTTCTACACTTTCAAAATTGCTTAATGCCTTCCAGAATGATTAAGCGAATAATCACTATGATAATCAAACATTTATGTAGTTTCTTTAACCTGAAGATTGAGACTTCATGTTTCCAAAATGTTACTACAAATTAGGAATTTTTAGGTGCAACAAGCAAATGGGAATGTAACTGCAGCTGTCGGTCAACAGAAGAAAAGATTTGAAAAGGCTAAGAAAAGCTTCACACCACTTTCTCCATCAATGGCAACTGATATACTTCCAAAATTAATACTTTCAAAATGTTCTTGCCCTTCACCTACTTTGACAAGAATACTGAGCATGTCTTGCACATAAAGGATTCTAGGATCTCAGACTGCAGACCGTTATATACTCAGTGCCCATAATTTACAGACCTAACCCATTATACTGGACCAAACTAACCCATTTTACCATTTTTAATCGTGCTGTAAACCACATAAAATACAATAAAGAAAGGTCTGTTTCTGGTCTAGAATGCTTTTCTAAAGATTTTGCTGATGTCCTAAAGATGGGATGGAGGGCGATGATTCTTGGAGACGTTTGTAGAGGGTTGGGATGCAAACCATACATGTATACACCAGGTTCTATCCGACATCTCCACATGGACCACAACTTTTTTCACATTGAGAGAGAGCTAGTTACCACTAAAATTAAATCAATATAAAATAAAGAAAAAACAGAAATGACAAAAACAAGAACGCTAATAGAAATCCATAACAGGAGAAATAAACACGCCTTACCTGTGTCAGGATATAGCTTCTTTGGGTCTCGTGCACTGAAATTAAGCTGGCATTGATGTAGTCATTAGTTCCTAACTGCAGACATATTCTACTGTGATCAACTGAAAGGAAAAGAATAATTTCTATTATTTCTTTAGTAGATGGCTGTACACAATGCGATTTCCCTTAGCATGTGACGTAATGAATGATGCACAAAGGGAATGACAAATACACAGTATGTCATTCCAATTTCCTTAGGCTAAAGCACATTAAAAAGGCTGTGTCAATTCAGTAAAAAATAAAAATAAATAAAAATGATCAATAGTTCTTATCTCATTCAACTAATAGGGTTAAATAAAACTACATTCAGAACAGGCTAAGCCTCTGTCCATGATCAGAAGGTTGCTGTTTCAAGCCTGGAGTCGGCAGAAGAGCCATGGTCTGGGGGCCCTTGAGTAAGCTCCTTAAGCCCCAGCACCACGGGGCCCAGCTCCACGGGGCCGGCTGCAGGTAGCTGCCCTTCACTGGCAAGCTTGCTCTCACCTACATAAGGGTCTGTATGTTATGTAGAACAATATGGGGTTGGATCTTCCCCAGTGGGATCAATAAATAATAATAATAATAATAATAATAATCAATATTATTATTATTATTATTGAAAGTTAACCAATATTATTACATGCCAAATGTAAAATTCCTATTTTATATATTTTAGTGTTTTTTTCCCCAAAATACTGAAATTCCCCACACCCTCATCAATGGCACCTGGGATAGTCTACCAAGAAATTGACAGTGATTTATTAAACCCACATATTTAATTCTGGCATCCACTCAAGACTTCATTGAATCCAAGCCACAATAAGCTCACATTTGCTCAAAGGGGCCATTTCTCAATGGGGCTCAAAGGGGCCCAAAGAGGCCATGGAACAGGTGTGACCTGACCACTGTGATCAACATTTAAACATATGCTAACCAAAGATTAATATGATCAGAAAAATGCCCAGGACTCTAGCTAAGGGAACCAACTAAACTTTAAGCATGGCTGTAGGGCTCTATAGTCTTTACAGCAGAATCACATGGGCTCAAATAGCTTTACTATGTTTTCTTGAGCTTACAGCTAATGTAGCCCATCAGACACCCTGCTAAATTATCCGAACTGTGCATATTTTTTAATACCTCAGAAATTAGAAACCAGTTTCCAATGTAATACTCACAGGGGCTGACATCTCTGTAGCGATTCCTGGTTTTGTTTTCAGGTAGTCTGGCAACGGCACATGGAAACTCAGTTGACTGATCACGGATTTCCTAAAGAAGAACAATGAACGATAAACAAACAATATTTAGACAGTTTCACTCAATCTAGAAACTGGCAATATCAGCCCTAGAGAAACAGGGAAACATTTAGGCCTCTGAGGCAAGACGTGTGCGAGTTTGACAGTCAATACTGGTTGGTATCCGATCTCTGAAGTTTTCATTGGCAGTATATGCAATAATGAAAAGCAAAGCCCTCTCCAATTATTTGTTTAACAAATGTTAACCAGTCAACTATTCTGACTTTTGATCTATTAAGTACTTAACTGTTAAAAGGTTTACCAAGATCGATGCATATAAATTATGAATTTACAGACATCTCTATGACCTCAACTCTCACCAGGAGAATAGAAAATGAGACGAAATTTATTCGCATGGCTGTTTTACTAAGACTTTACCAAATAGAACATTTTGGGGAGAATATATATATATATATTTTACTTTTATTTTAGTAGTAATAGTATTAGTTGCAGATTAGGGCTGTTTCAGTTTCCATAAACAAATTGCATAAAAAATACACCCAACTGCCTAGTTGTGACTGCGATTAAGAAATTTCGATCTGCTTTAACCAAAATGCTTAATTTAATATTTCATGGTCAATAAAAACTGCCACTGTTCATAGTCCTTATGCAATGTAATTAAAACTGTAAACTTTATTAATATGTAATTATAACAGACATGCGGATCTATTTGCATTAATCGATTACGCAAGATCTCATACACAAATACACTAGGGCACCTCGATTCACCTGAATATAACATGTCTTTAGGCTGGTTATTTGGGAAAAACCCGAGTTTGAACGTAAGAAATAAACAAAATGGCGCTGTCAAAAATAATTAAGAGCTATATAGTGATATTGGCTGAAGGAACGATCGGCTTAAAAACACGCCACACCCACGCAAGCACGCCACGGGAGCACGTTATCATATCTGTATTGCAATGCTTAATGTATTACTGGCCATGACTTGTTGCAGATCACTAAGATATGTGGACAACCAACTTCATTTTTAGCTAGACGATCTCGACTGGGCACGTACTACCAAAGTGTCTGATTAAAATGACCAACCCTAACACAAGCAGATATCTTTATGCAACGCAAAACGAATTGTTACAAGGTAACATTGAATTTACGTTTGTTTATGCTGTAGGTCAACTACCTAAGGAAAACAGATGTCATTTTAACTAACAGAAATGAATTACGCTTTCCCGGGTAATTCGTATTATCAGTCAGTGCCCATTGATTATACCTACATAAGCATATGCTACGCCAGCATGGCAACTAAACCACACCGCACTGATCGCCGCCTCACACAACTTTAACGAGGCGTCTTAACCAGCTCGTTCCGGGTTACTAGTAACTGGTAACAATGGCCGTGGAATCGCTTACAAAATACACACATAAATCGCAGCTTTTAAAAATAAGTGCTTACAGCAGCTGACCGGGGCTGACAGCTGCAGCGGACTTAAATATAGCCTTAATGCTGGCCGAGTATTTAGATCTACATAATCAGTACTAGATGGACGGACAGATGGACAGAGTACCTGAAAGATGACATTCCAGCTGCCATGTTCGTCGATCTCCCGAAATTCGGCCTCCACCGCCGCTTCCATGCTCACCCTACCCGTGTGTGACCTCCTCCCTTTAGTAGATTAAAATACAATTCATGCAAAAGTACGTGCTTTCCGCGTACATGGTGTGCCTAATCGCCAGAGCAGATTTCCCAGTGAGATACTCGTTCACAGTGTCACACAGTCCCAGCGAAACCATATGAACCCTTTAAAATTCGCGTTTTAATTGGGTGTAACGGGAAGATCTGCGTCCTCATTGGTCTGAACAATGGGCTGGGCTTGGCGGTATAACAGTAACGTATCAGAGGGAGATCAGCAGGGCTTTCTGGTAGTAACAGATTAGAAATGAAAATATTTGCATACATACAACCGAATACAGCACTGCATATTTAGTGTGAAGCTTTTTAAATGCAGAAGAAGCAAGAACATCTGAAGCCAACAAATCTGCAAATCATGATGTCCAAAAATGTTTACAATTTTTCTGCTTTTAAATGACTATATAAGAATTATTTCACTGCCCATAGAAAAATATTCCAACCCATGTGAGAAATATTAAAATGGGTATAATTTTACGCAATGCTATTTCTATTTAGATACGTACCACATGAAAAAATAGCAAAATACAGACAAATTTGTTGGTACCCATACAGCTCATTGGCACAATGCTTCATTTCTCCTGAAAAGTGGTTCACTTAAAAGTAATTGTCTGTTGTATACCTGTATGAATTTAGTATGTGATAGAAAAAAACAATAAAATTGTGAAAAGAAATGACTTATTGTTTATTTTACAAAAATATGCTAAAATAGTATAGACAGTTTTGTTGGTACTCCTAAAAAGATTATTTATCCTTGCATTATAGTCATGTTTCAAACTAAGTGTTTAACCTTAATTTGTATCACAGGTGCCTGCAAGTTTTTCATCAGCCATTCAGCCTATTTAAAGGGAAAGAACATGCTACTGTGCTGTTTGGTATCATTGTGTGCATCACACTGAACATGGAGCAGAGAAAGCAAAGGAGAGAGCTGTCTGAGGAGCTCAGAAAGAAGATTATAGATAACCATGTTAAAGGTAAAGGCTTCATGTTCTTGTGACCGCAGCTGCCAAACACAGCACTCAAAAATAACTGAGAAAAAAACACTGGACTATTCTTAAGTGACCCACCATGAGCCCAGGTATTATTCCTATTGAACATCTATGGAAAGATTTGAAAATTTCACTGTGGAGATGCCACCTGAGACAGATTGAGCAGTTTGCTCAGGCAGAGTGGGACAAACTACCTGTTAGCAAATGCAGACGTCTCATTGAGAGTACAGAGATCATTTGTTGGCAGTGATTGCTGCAAAAGGTGGTGCCACAAAATATTTAATGGTACCACCTATTTTTGTCTGTGCCATTTTCATTTGTTTTTTTTTTGTTTTTTTTGGATGGGTACCAACAAATTTGTCCATATCTGTATATATCAGCCAGATGCATGGCTTTCATAAAATGGATGGAGAACCTTACAGTGGCTTGCAAAAGTATTCGGCCCCCTTGAACTTTTCCACATTTTGTCACATTACAGCCACAAACATGAATCA
>JAODJU010000130.1:10607159-10617425 GCA_026776725.1 Gnathonemus echidnorhynchus
TGTATTGGTCTTTCACGTGGAATTCCAATAAAATTGATTCATGTTTGTGGCTGTAATGTGACAAAATGTGGAAAAGTACAAGGGGGCCGAATACTTTTGCAAGTCACTGTAAATGATTCAGGGGGTCCATATGTGAGCCACTGGAACATTCCAGATACCTTGGAGTGGGGTCTGGTGTCTTGAGACCCTGCCCCAGAGCATCCCAGCACTCTGCCTCATCTCATCATGTTAGAGATGGTGCATATCACAAAACACGCTTCTCTCTCTTGGAACGGGTTGCATGACAATATCACAATCAAAAATTAAGCAGAGCAATCCCTCTTTGCTGACCTAACTAACAAAACCCAGCATTGCCCTAATAATTTTATAGAATATTCTCCAAAGACACCATTGCATTTTCCTTTACTGTTTGCTTTGGCATTTAATACACATAAAATCTACAGAAAAGGTCATAACCTGCACTCCTCTCCCTATTGATTCAATTCCATTCTAAAGCCAAAACCAATTACCATTTCTTTTCCTGAGCTATCATTCTGGTCATCAAACAATTATATAATTATTAGACCTCAATTTCTTCCAACCAAATGCTACAGATATACATCTGAACTGCGTTTACTGTTATTTGTTTACAACTTAGTGTCTATAATTTTTAATCATATAAATATATTCCAAACTGCAGTATCAGTTGAAAGTTTGAGTTTCCATGCGGGAAATTCTATTTTGTGTTTTACGTACTATATCATTTTTCTTGAGAATGAAAGCACAATTTGTTTACAATATAAAAAAAATGTGCATCATAAAAGTGATTGAAAACTAGAAAATAGTCCCCCATGCGCTGGAAACCTCAACATAGCCACAGTATTGATATTAATATTTGCTTCACAAATATTAGGTTAAGAAATTTCAGCATGAAACAACCAAGAAAGCTGGGAATAGGGTGTAAGTGGGCCTGCTTTCTTTGGCTGTTTTGTACAGACTGGGGTCTGGAGACATGGGACCCCACGTCATTATTCTGAGTTATCCTTCACTCTCCTTTTTCACAAGATAAATACTGCGTAATTCCAAGAGGTGTTTTGGGTTATCTTGCTGCAGTATGAAGGACTGTGCAATCAGACATAACCCTGATGAAATGACATGCCTTTGAAGTATGCTATGACAGACATGCTGGCTGAGATCTGCAGTGTGATGCTTACCACCTCTGTGTAGTGATAATCATCCCGTGACCAAACAATTCCAGACCACGTCACTGAATCCACCATGCCTGACAGCGGGTACCAGTTTCAGAACTCATGCATGCATCCTTTCTGTGCTTTACCTATACAGAATAATCAGTAGACTGGTTTCTATTTCTGGTGGTAGACAAGTGTATTTAAAGTTAAGATATTTATGTTTTATGGAGGTAAACTCAAACTTTTCATTACTACCGCATATTTTCATAATGCATCACAAAATATTTTGGTCACATACTTTGGTTGTACCTTAGATATCAATTATTAGTGCGAGTATTGTTAAAATGGGACACTTTCTGAAAATTTGCTTCCTGCAAAAATGTACAGAATCACCTCCATGCCTTCAAGATTCAAGAGTCAAGACTCTTTATTTGTCACATACACAGTTACACTAGTACAATGTGTAGTGAAATGTGCCCTGATTCGGTCCTGAATCCCAACTTGATACCGTTCTAATGACATTAATGCTCTATGAACATTGTTTAGAAGAGAAAATAAAGTATCACTAAACACATATATTAACTGCAAAGTTTAATTAACATTAAATAAATAAAACAAATCCTACAATCAGGTCTACAGCCTTCAGATCAGTTTTATTTGCATTTCCATTCCCAACCTGCAGGGGTCCCCCCAAACTACAGGTCACTACAAACAAAGTGTGGGGCCCTGCAACTGACTGGTATTCCATCCTGGGCGGTTCCCTGTGCCCTGCTCCATAGGACAGGTACCCTGCAGAAGATGAGCAGCTGGAAGGTGAATTGATGGATCATGAAAACCTGGTAAAATTGGAATTTAGACATTCAGAACAGTAACACATAAACAAACAATGAACAAACCGCCCACCCATCTATCTTCCAGCTGCTTATTCTGCTCCAGATTGTGTGGGAAAAAGAAATAAAAATGCTTTTTTATTATTTATTTCCTCGTTATTTTCAGCGTCAGTCCCACAGAACTGCAGTGGCAATATCCTTATTAGTGTAGGAAGCAGGAACCCTGAGAATGTAAAAGGTAAACAAACATGGACTTAATACTCTCTGTGTTTTAAGAGGGAGAGAGAAAAAACACATGTAATTATTCCCCTTTGGCCTCCTCTCATAATTATTTCTTTCCAAATTAAACAGCCTCCCATTTTTCCCACTAGATAGCAGACTTCCTCTTTAAGAAGACGATTTCTGTGAATCACACACCTTGGATATAATTATGAATGCTCATCTCAGCATAATGCTTACAATTATGTTACCTCAAGGAGGAAAATGGTACTTTCAGTTTATTGTATTCATGTCAAGATAAGTGTCTGATGCATGTTCAGTGGTAATGACTTTAGAGAATGTTTTTTCTTTATTTATATTTGTAATAAAACATTTCTAATCTGCTATCTGTACATTTCTAATATATTCTTGTGAGATGAATCAGCAGGTAAAATGTCTTGGTATTCTGATTATATTTCAGGTAGTCACAGAAATCCTGTACCAATAGATTTGACTCACTGTGGCAAGTGTGAACAACAGATACTGCAGCCCAACATTCCTTTGGTATTAATGTAAAATTCCACTGCGAACATTATGGGATTCTGTGTCATTATCAATAGTGGAAAGAGTACGAGAATAATCAGTAAATACCTTTTTTGGATTTAGATAAACTCCCATTCTGTAAATATAAATCTGGGCACTGGTGGCCTAATCGTTAGGGAAGTGCTCTTGTAATTGAAAGATTGCTGGTTCAAATCACTAACCAGCAAGGCACCGCTGAGGTACCCTGAGCAAGGTACCACCCCAAAGCACTGCTCCTCGGGTGCTCGGGAGCTGCCCCATGCTATGTCACGATGTCACATATGGGTTAAATACAGAGGGCACATTTCTCTGTGGTGTGTCAACAATGACCTTTGCTCACCAAAATGTTTGTGAGTGCCACCTTTTCTGACTGATACTCAATCCTGGGGGTGGCACAGTGGCTCATCCTTGTTCCTCCAGGGTTGCAGGTCCTGCCTCCGACTCTCTGCCTGCTTCGTGGGGGTTTTTCTCCTTGGTTTCCTCCCACAGTCCAGCAACATGCAATTAGGTGAATTGGTGTGTATGACTTTCCAGGGTCCCCCAGCCTTGTGATAATCATTCCCTGCCTCTTCCTAACCCAGAGTCATAATACCGGCTGAATCACATGCAAATGACACAAAATGTTCTGAAACTAAACATTCCAGAATGGCATCAGGCTCTTTAATAGAATTCAAAGCAAAAATGTTAAGCTATACTTACATTGTAATTGGTTTATTTACATTGTTGAATGCACAACCCTAACCATATACAATTTGGATAGATTTAACAAAAGCATACAGAAGCCATCCTGTATTGCTGCACCAGAATCAGAATTTCTAGATAATTATGAACTATATTTGTTACAGGCCCCAATCCACCACACATACATAAAAATAAAGTATAAAAATATATGACTTTTCTCAGCAAGAGTGCCTTGGATGCTTTTATTCTCACTACAAACTATGTAATCAGATCACACGATCAGTAGTTTTAACAAATATTTTTGAGGAGTTTTTCTATTCAATAAATTTAGAAGCCAAGGGATCTTGGCCCCTCAAACCCCCTCCCCCCCCCCACACACACCTGAATAAAACATATTTCCATGTCTCATTTCCATATATATCACTCTGCAGTTATTTGTGTCATTTGTATGTTGTTCACTGACAAAGAAAGGCAAATTTCAAATATACAGAAAATATGCTTTTCATTATACCTCAAATTTAAACAGATGCAAAACTAACTGAAAAACAAATACTATCTATATATTCTTACAACAATTATACAACTCTTAGTTGTTTTTGGTAACATCTGCCTGCGAGGGTCAGAAACAATGCTGTTGTTTTTCCTCTGTAGTTTTTCAAACTGTTTCTGGGACACAATCAGGAAGCGGCAATGGAAGCACAAACGGTACCCAAACTGTTCTCCTCTCAGAGAGCTGGAACATGTGAGGAGCATCTTCAGTGACAGGCTCACCACCCCATGATGCATGGATGGACGCTACGTGACCCATGTTCTTACTGCAATCACTGTCTCCAAGTCACATGTTTCTGTCTCACTTGTACCGCCTGCACTGTACTATACATTCTTGTTATTGTTAATTCAGTTTTTATTACTTATTTTTTTCTTTTTTACTAAACAACAGAAACGTGTCAATAGAGATCAATGAAGTTCTATCATTGTCTATAGTAGGAAATGTAAACATTGCATTTTTTAATTATTTGTCTTTATATTAAACTCTCTGTAGAGGGGAAATTAGGAAAATAGTGTGTCATTCATTTATAATTTCAACAATGTTGACACTGGAGCATTGACAAGGAGAGAACAAGATAACAGCTTTGCAATTAACGCACAGATTTGTGTGGTCTCTGGTTCTGCTAATCACTATCAACCATAACATTATGACAAAAGGCGTATTGATCCCAGTAATGCAAAAATAATCGAGGAACCTCAGAGAATGGAACTGCAGCTTTCAAAAGCAGCATGGGAAGAAAGCAGCATTAAGTTGGGGGGGGGGGGGGGGGTGTTGGTAGAATGAGCCTCTGGCTTGTCTTTACTAGAACAGTAAAGGTTAAAGGTTAGCTAGAGGAGAGCTCGCACTGGCAAAACTTTGGCTTGGTCTGAAATGACATGATTCACTCCCATCTCAGTTAATGGCATCCCAGAAGTCCTAAAGGTTCTCTCCAGGCTGGTACTGGGGCTCAGTGGAGGTGAAGTAGTCCTCCAAGAAGCTCTGCAGATACTCAAAGGTGGGTCGTTCCTCTGCTTCCCGCCGCCAGCAGGTGAGCACCAGGTCATGCAGGGACTCCGGGCACTCGGCCGGGCATGGCATTCGGTAGCCTCGCTCCACCTGGTCCAGCACCTCCCGGTTCACCATCCCTGCAGTCGGAAGGAATCATAAGGAAGAATCCATGGGAAATCTGAAACCTTTAGAAACAATGTAAACACCATTAGCAGCTGATTGTCTGCGAGTCCGTTTTGTTCAGTTCTGTGTTTTACACACATTAGATAATGACGTGTCCTCTCATTGTTTGGATGACTAGCTCTTTGTGGCTTAATGGAAGTTGATGAATGGGGTATACCTGGGTATGGCACTCTGCCCTTGGTCATCAGCTCAGTAAGAAGGATCCCAAAGGACCAGACATCTGACTTGATAGTGAAGCGGCCATAGAGTGCAGCTTCTGGTGCTGTCCACTTGATGGGGAACTTTGCTCCTACAGTAAGCAGAGGTGAGGAACATGTCAGCTTGTGATTAGGGTTTAAGCAGATAATTAGCTGACGTGTCTATTTATTGTTTTTTTTTTTTTTTTTTTACAATGCATAGTGTATATCTGCTAAAAGTCCACAAATGGAACAATATGATGCAGCATAAGGATGTTTTTTAGAAATAACATGAAACAATCAGTATAAACGCTTTTAACATTGTCATCCATCCATCCCACTGCTACCACCTTGTCTGGCCGTGTACTCGTTGTCCTCAATGAGTCGCGCGAGGCCAAAGTCGGCCACCTTGCATTGTATCTTTTCCCCCACCAGGATATTGGCTGCCCTGAGGTCCCTGTGTACGTAGTTCATCCTCTCCACATAGGCCATTCCAGCAGCAATCTCGGAAGTTCAATGATAGTCAAAGTCAGAATCAGTATTCACTACTATTAGCCTAGACCACTCAATGCCCCCTGCTGGTCCCTTATGTCCCCTGAATGCTCTTAATCCTGCTCTTTGTCTTTGGACTGAATGGTCCCTTTAGGTTCTAAATTAGGGTTACAAAAAATGAATATTTTGCTAATCAATTAATCACGTGATCAGCAGATCAACTAATTGTTTTAATGTTACTACAGACCCTTTTGAGAAATGCTTTAATCCAAAGATATTTAGACATCTTTCATTTCACTCTATACAGCAAGGTTTTCATTTCAGAAGTACCTTGCTTGGAAAGATGGGTTCATCCTGCAATTTATGGCATTTGATACAGTCTTAACCATACTCTCACCTGCTGCCCATCAGATGCGTCTCGCACACACTGACAGCTAACACAGGAAGTCTACGGCAGCTTGACCACAGGTGGATTACTGCTCACCTGTGATGCCATATCCACCAACTGTGGTAGCCTCAGCATCTTCCCTGTGTCTCCTTTAAGGAAATCTAGCAAACTTCCTGTGGGAAAACGGGAAGGCAGCCATCAGGATACTCAAGAGGACAGACAGTACATATATATTCACCATCCATCAGGGCTGAAGTCTTTGAACATGAAAGAGAACCACAGGAACAACTCTCTCCAAATGGAAAAGCAACACTAAAATGCCATCGAACCCTCTACATGTAGCACGTTTCCATACATCAAACATCATACATCATGCAAACCAGTGAGGAAACTGAATGAAATGTCTCTGATTCTACTGACAAAACCTACAGAGAGAAGGAGGATATCAGTCTGACATTACCATGCTGTTAAGGGCAACGTCACCCTGTGGTACAAAGTAAGAGATTAGGTCAAATTAATGTGACTCCAGTTTCAGGTCATCGCTGTTAAAAATAAAATCATGTGCTGGCCTTAATCACTGGGGTTTATCAACTACCTAGGTAGAAGGAGTATAGGTCATGGGGGACTGACTGACTCTGGCGATTAGGTGGCTGTAACTGTCTCCAGTAGGTAATGGGTTCTAATCCCATGGCCAGTAGATGACACTTCAGCAAGGCCCTTAACCCCAAAAACTGCTCCAGGGGTGCAGTATAAATGGTCCTGTGCTCTCACCCCAAGCTTTGCTCTTGCCTGCATATGTCTGTGTGTCTCATCTGAGAGCAAGATGTGATTCGCAAAGACTAAAGATTTCTTAATGTGCTTGGACATTGGCAAATGAAGTATCGTCTTTGCTTTGGGCACTGACCTTTGGCCATGTACTCCGTGACGATGTAGATAGGCTCCTCAGACACCACAGCGTAAAGCTGCACCAATTTCTCATGCCGGAGCTTCTTCATGATCTGAGCCTCTTGGAGAAAAGCTTCCGGGGACATGGTTCCTGGTTTTAGAGTCTTTATGGCCACGCGTGTTGTGCCATTCCAAGTTCCTGCAGCATCACAAGACAAGATCCCCTAAAGTATTACAAAACCACTTTCAGGGAATTTATTTAACGTTTCACTACTGTGACCAGATAATTAAAAAAAAAAAAAAAATTTGAAAAACTATTTTGCCCAGGGTAAAGATTTTTTTTGTTTGTTTTTGCTCAGTTATGAGTGAAATGGCATGATTTCCTGAATTTGGTAAAAGGAAATGTCACAGTTTTTCAGTTTATCAGAATACTTATCAGGCAGGCAAAAAACCTACTATTTAATACGTTACCAAGATGTTGTTGCTCATAAGAAAGCAATTTATGCATGCTAATAAGACATTAAATAAACAATTCAGTGATTAGAATTATTCAATAACTCCTTAAAAAGTCAAAAAGACATTACAAACAAGAACTTAAACCATGATTCATCTTCTACACATGCTTATACATGAGAGCGTTGTGGTCAAATCCCAATATTGAAAAATACAGGTACTTTCCGATATTTCCTCCTGCAGTACAAAGACATGCAGTTAGACAAACGGAAAAATCTCTAACTTTCCCAATGAGCATGGCCCTGCGTGTGTGTGTGTGTGTGTGTGTGTGTGCGTGTTTATGTGCTCTGCGACCATCTGGCTTCCTGTCCAAGGTGCTTCCCTGGTCCTACGCTGCCTAAATACTAAAAAGCTGTCAATATACATCATGCATCTTAATGTGCCTTATGCTCACAGCATGGCTGACTTCATGTGATTCACAGAGGAAGAATTCAATTAATTTGGTTTCCTACTGTGCAGCATTTCGCAGCTCATTAAGTCAACATGTAACTAGTTTAATTAGTTTGGCGCAAGAAGAAACGTTGTTGTACTTTCAGAACAAGTAAAATAAACAAGAAAAGGTCATTCTTTGCATAATCAGGTTTACGTTTGTTGCTTTCAGAATGTCTACGCACAGATGTGTTTTTTCACCTTCTTCAATGTGCAATTTACAAAAATTAGTAAAATTTTAAACTAAGTTTTCTTTGATTTTCATTGAGACTGTATTTAGTACTTGCTATATGTTTGGGTGAATTAACAGTTATGCCAATCATACATTATGCTATACTATCTCAAATTAACAATGTTATTACATCATAAATTAGCATCATAGTACACTGCAATAAAATAAAAACGTAAAAAGACTGAGTAAAGAAATGATCAGGAAATGTGTAGCATACCCATCCAGACCTCCCCAAAGCAGCCCTGGCCCAGCTTCACGTCCAGCCGCAGGGAGTTACGCGGTATTTCCCAGGCATCCCGGGACAGGCCCTGGGTTTGAGGCTTCAGGACTGGGCACACGTCTGTCAGGCAATAGCAGAGGCCATCTGCAGTTTCTGGGAAAAAGTTAAGGATGAAACTTAGTGAGAAATTTACTTACCATGGTCAATGCTTGTCACACATTAAAAACCCTGCAATCTGCAACTTAAGCTACTGGAAAGAGATTTTGTAAAGAAATTTGCTAAGGGCCTTGATTGATCTAGAACACAGGTGTCGGACTCCAGCCCTGGAGGGTCAGATCCCTACACATTTTTGGGTTTCCCCTCGTTTAACACACCTGATTCAAGTTCTTGTGCTAATTACCACACAGCTGTTAAGCTGAATCACCCCCCCGTTACTGATAGCTAGCAAGCTGTGTAAAAAAAATTAAAAACCCAGCCGCTCCCCGGGAGAGCTCCCCTGAACCCAGCCGCTCCTCGGGAGAGCTCCCCTGGAGGTTCTCACTCACTGCGGTAGTGGCTGATCAGCTGCTGCAGAGCCTGGAACTGCGCTCGCGACGTGATGTAGAAGCCGCCGCTGTCCAGCTTGCGGATCTTATAATGTTTGACATTGAAGCCCTTAGTGATGTCATTGTCCAGAACAGATAGGCAGTAAGCACCTAAAAAAAGGTTAACAAGATGGATCATTAGCATAAAAGATGAATGTTTATTTCTTGCAATAAGTTTACAATATGAATATATGACTAAATAAGATTGTGATCAAAATTGGCTTTTAAATTTACTAACAAAATGAATAGAAAAACATAAATATCATCACACATAAATCCTGTTTTTATAACAGCTACTTTCCAGCCATGCCTGTAACATGCCTACATAAGCTCAGATGTGCAATATTTCTTAAACTTTAACAGTGTTTGTTTACAGTGCTGGTTTACAGTGTGTTCAGCTTTGTTTTACTGTAGCATTATGGTGCAATATTTTAAAATGTATATCTGTGTTTTATTGTGTTGTTTTACTTTTTTCTTAAGTGTCTTTACAGTGTTTTACAGCATGCACCTTAATAATGCATATTTCACTGTACTTTACCGCATTTTACAGCATGCACCTCAATAATGTATATTTCACTGCATTTTGCAGTGTTTTACAGCACGCACCTTAATAATGTGTATTTCATTGCACTTTACATTGTTTCACTATTACCTACTTTTCAAGCTCAAGATGTTTGAAAGTGGGTATTCTATTACATTTTACAATGTCTTCTTACTGCTTATTTTGTTTCCTTTTTACCCATCCTGCCTTTTAATTATTTCTCTTCTTTACTGCTGACTCTAAGAGCTTCGCACAAAATTCCCACATACCCATACCGTCTGTGCGTGTACAAATGCCAAATAAATCTCTCTTCAATCTTGAATCAAATCAATGAACAAATAAGCAAAAGTGACTACAAATATTTACCAAATTTGACCTAGTCAAATAGGCATTGCCCTTAATATATTGTTGATTCATAATTGGTTTTATGACTATGATTTTCTAATGAACTACTCAAGAAACTTCATCACTGAAACAAGCACCTCCAGCATCTCTGTGTTCCACATACCATCTGCAATATGCTTTAAGTGCCCCATAAACAACACACACATCATCCATCCATCCATTTTCCAAGCCGCTTATCCTACTGGGTCGCGGGGGGTCCGGAGCCTATCCCGGAAGCAACG
>JAODJU010000130.1:10636815-10649826 GCA_026776725.1 Gnathonemus echidnorhynchus
GGCCCTTGCTCGGTGGTAGAAGATGCTCATCTGGCCTTTGTGTGGTGGTTATGTAATTCTTGTGAATTTGTAAAGACCCCTCTACCTCAAATTAAAACCACTTGTTTCGGTACTCTCTCTTAAAAGAAGGCAAATTCATGAATTAAACTTCTTCCTTAATACAACCATACAACCAACTCCACCCATTTTTCAACCTCCTATCCAGGCCAGGATTCGGGGGGGGGGGGGGGGGGGTCTTAACCCGGACAGCGAAGGACACAAGGTATACGCCCAGGATAGGATGCCAATGCACTGCAGGACACACATACAGTGCAGGGCAGGGCAGGGACGAGACTTTTCGAGGGGCAGGAGTTTCAGCAGTTAAATTTGCTGGTGCGGGGGTCCCCTCCGTAAAATCCGAAATGGTGCACCTAGGATTCAGAAGTGAAGCACAGTTGTTTGTGCAAAGGGACAGGTGCTCAGGTGATTTCTCAGCCACACTTCCCTGTATAACAGTTGCACACCATGGATTATTTAGAGAGGCTGCATATCTTTGAACTAGTGGAGGAAACCCAGACAGGTTGAGACCTTCTGCCCAAATACTTTGCTAATAAATTTGAGAAAAGCAGAATCACACCCTTAAATTAGCTTTACAATTGTTACATTTAAATTATGGAGCTAAGTCACATAAGTTAGTTCAAGTTAACGTCCCAAGTAGTGGTAGCCCATCAAAAAGACACATTTTAAAGACAAGTACTGTACTCTGCTGCAGGACAATCTGTACATGCATTTTTTTTTACTACTTCTTCCAACGTCTGTTTCCCACACGCCACCTGGTGGACACAGGCTGCAAACTCTCATTCTTCATAATGCATAGTATAACACTATGTGAAAAAAGACTAATATGGGCTATATTATGTGTCTTTGATAGATGCCTGTTCAGAACAAATGATCAACAGTCTCAACCAGTCATCCATAGATAATCTGCCTCTTATCTGAGGTTGGGTCAGAAGGACAGCAGTCTGAGCGAGGATGCCTAGACCTCCCTCTGCCCAGCCACCTCCTCCATCTCCTCTGGGGGGATACCAAGGCGAGAGGTTTAATGTCTCCAGTGTGTCCTGGGCCTGCCCTGGGGCCACCTCCCATTTGGACATGCCAGAAGCACTTTGACAGGGAGGCATCTCGGAGGCATCCTAGACAGACACCCGAACCACTTCAGCTTATTCCCTTCAATGCGGAGGAGCAGCAGCTCTACAGTTGTAGCCAAAAGAGAATGACACAAATATTGGTTTTCACAAAGTCTGCTGCCTCAGTTTTTATGAGGGCAATTTGCATAAACTCCAGAATGTTATGAAGAGTGATCAGATAATTTGAAATTAATTGCAAAGTCCCTCTTTGCCATGAAAATGAACTTTATCTCAAAAAACCCATTTCCAACACATTTCAGCCCTGACACAGAAGGACCTGCTGACATCATTTCAGTGATTCTCTCGTTAACACAGATGAGTGTTGACGAGGACAAGGCTGGAGATCACTCTGTCATGCTGATTGAGTTAGAATAGCAGACTGGATGCTTTAAAAGGAGGGTGGTGCTTGAAATCATTGTTCTTCCTCTGTTAACCATGGTTACCTGTAAGGAAACACATGCAGTCATCGTTGCTTTGCACAAAAAGGGCTTCACAGGCAACAATATTGCTGCTAGTAAGATTGCACCTACAGTAAATCAACCATTTATCAGATCATCAAGAACTTCAAGGAAGGGGTTCAGTTGTTGTGAAGAAGGCTTCAGGGCACCCAAGAAAGTCCAGCAAGTGCCAGAACTGTCTCGTAAAGTTGATTTAACTGCAGGATTGGGGCACCACCAGTGCAGAGCTTGCTCAGGAACGGCAGTAGGCCGGTGTGAGTGCATCTGCATGCACAGTGAGGCAAAGATTTTTGGAGGATGGCTTGGTCTCAAGAAGGGCAGCAAAGAAGCCACTTCTCTCCAAGAAAACATGAGGGACAGACTGATATTCTGCAAAAGGTACAGGGATTGGGTTCTTGAGGATTGAGGTAAAGTCATTTTCTCTGATAAACCTCCTTTTCGATTGTTTGGGGCATCTAGAAAAAAGATTCATGCATTCATGTGTGGGGTTGCTTCTCAGCCAAGGGAGTGGGCTCACTCAAAATTTTGCCTAAGTACACAGCCATGAATACAAAATGATACCAAAACGTCCTCCGATAAAACTTCTCCCAACCATCCAAACAGTTTGGTGATGAACGATGCCTTTTCCAGCATGATGGAGCACTGTGTCATATGGAAAAAGTGATAACTAAATGACTTTGAGAATGAAACATCGACATTTTGGGTCCATGGCCAGGAAACTCCCCAGACCTTAATCCCATTGAGAACTTGTGGTCAATCCTCAAGAGGCGGGTGGACAAACAAAAACCCACAAATTCTGACAAACTCCAAGCATTGATTATGCAAGAATAGGCTGCTATCAGTCAGGATTTGGCCCAGAAGCTGATTGACGGCATGCCAGGGAGAACTGCAGAGGTCTTGAAAAAGAAGGGCCAACACTGCAAATATTGAGTCATTGCATAAACTTAATGTAGTTGTCAATAAAAGCCATTGACACTTATGAAATGCTTGTAATTACACTTCAGTATACCATAGCATAGAAACATCTGATAGAAATATCTATAAACACTGAGGTAGCAAACTTTGTAAAAACCAATACTTGTGTCATTCTCAACTTTTGGCCACAATCCTCTTTTGGCCACTTTTGTATCCACAATCTTTCTTTCAGTCACGACCCAAAGCTCGTGACTATAGGCAAGGGCAGGAACGCAACCTTATCAGTATCATGTTTAATATGTCCAACATTGTCCTATGTGTTTATAAATTACTAAAAACAAGGCCTTATGTCAAGTGTTACCAGCATTTATTGGGGGCATTGTGCTATAATTGAGGATTAAAATGGATCATATTAAGGTTACCACTCCCTTCCTGCTTGTACTCTACAGGATTCTGCATGCACCTTTCTACTAGATCTCACACTGCCAATAAACTTACAGAAGGAGACAGCAATACACACGTGCCCTGCAGGAATTTCGTAGTTCTGATTCCCTAAGTGCAGCACAGAGGTTTACTGCCTCACACCTTCCAGGTCTGGGGGTTCACATGCTACCGGTGGATGTGTGTATGGAGTTTTCGAGGTTTCCAGCAGGTACTCCAGAAGTGAACTAGTGACTATCCATCACATGGGTGTGTTTGAGAGTGCCCCATGTCTTTTAGCCTGTCTCATAATGAGCCTGCACTGGGACACACCGTAGATGGGAATACCAGCCCATCAGAGAGACCACACACTACAAGCAGACATGCCAATTAACCTAACTGTTAAGGATGGGAGGAAGTCCATACAGCAGAGGACGAACATGCAAACTCCAAACACACAAAGCGTGTGTCAATTTCACCCTTGGAGGTACAGAGGCTACAGTGGTACTTAGCAATTGTGCCATCCATTTACAATATTATGAGTCAAACAAATAAAAATAAATACAATGTGGAACATTACTGATGTATTACTATGTACAACAATGATAAAACGGAGACAGGCTTCAGGAAATTAAAAAACATATGTGAAGTTAATTTTAGTTTTTGAACATTAGGCTTAAAATTGCTTGCAACTGTAAGACAGTGTATGTATACACACACACACGACCTTGTTACAAATAAAACATAGAGATTACAGCTGAATTTTATTTTCTCTACATATTTTTACAAAGCATATCCAAGTGGAAAAACAAGGCAAGGTCATATTTGACCTTCTAACAATCTATTCTGCAGAAAAGTGCCACATTGTAAATATAGCAACGTAAGATTTAAAAAATTCAAAACACATTACTTGACTGAACAATAAACCAGAAGGTAAATACAAACAGGGTCTTGACAAAAGGAAGTAGTGTTTAAATTGGTCTAGGTTACTGTTTTATAGACACCGTGGTTTCCTTGACAGGAGTAAACTTGTACACAATATTTCTCAAAGCCAAAAGTAAAAAAATTAAAATAAATATTCATGGCTGGATTTCAGTTTTTAAAAACCAGAGTAGTGACTAAAATCTACTGCTTTGGAATGAGAGGTCTGTTTGTAAGAAATGAAAGATTTTCCGCAATTTTCTTGAGGGAATTTTTAATTTGTTAAACCATTTGTTTGCCTGCTCAAAACATCAACAAATGTTGTCTTCAGTTTTTAACTTGCTTATTTTGTACAAAGTTGAGGGCTTTCTGGTTCATGGAATTATAAGATTTTCACTGTTTTTCCACAGACAACTGCTCTCAGTGACAACCCCCCAGCACAATCCTCAAAAATCCTTATTTTACCCAGTCACTCATCTTTTCTTCTTGCTCTCTTTCTTTGGTTTCTGTCGGGGCTGAGGAACAGATGCTTTAGCTTTCTTGCTCTGTTCTGTGCCTTGTGTGTCACTGTGTTCAGCCTCCTCCTATATTTAGGATTTAGATAGCACTTAACCCATCTGAATTAACAACAACACAATATTCAAACATGTATCCGTAACCAGACAACAGAAACGGTCATATGACAGAAATGTATGTAAGGAAAATGTGAGCCTCTTACCTGGTTGTGCACCTTTGAAGAAGGTATTATCACGGCAAGAATACATAGAAGCTGAAATATGGCACCCAGGAAGAGACCGTAACGCAGGACATTTTCCAGGAAAGTCGGTTCAGGAACCTCAGGCGGTGTTAGATCTAGCTCCGGCGTCATGTTCTGTTTCCTTCCTTTTCCCCCTGTTTCGTTATCAGTATCAGTTCAGATAATATCATGTGATATGACACATTTTTATATGTTGTATTAAAGGTTAATATTAAATGCAAATTGCATTGCATTTAATTTAAAATTCGCATGTACATGATAATTACGAACAGCGCCCGAGACTGCATACAAGATTGTATACAAGACTGCAGACAGTCACAAAAAAAAAAAAGAGTTCAGGGTAGTGAAAACTAAGAAATAAACATTATACCAGTTTGTGTAGCGTTAAATAAAACTTGGTTCAACTGTAAAATGCAACAAGTAACACAACAAAGGGCAAATGTGAGCGTAATTCATAATAAATAGCAACCGTTAGCTAACTCAATGTACAGATGCAATTCTGAATCGTAGATAGCTCAGTAGCTAACTAACCTGGATAAAATGCAACCTATGCATTAGGGAAATAAAACATGTATTTTGGTAACGGGGTGTGTGATTATTGTGTAGTTGGAACTTCATATAAAGCACTGAACTGGCAGTAAAATTATAAACTTAGAAGTTACCCGACAAGCAACACACCTACCAAAACACCAGCCTTCGGCGTCCACCGGATGTTGAATCAAGCAACTTCCGGCCGTTGCTTCACGTTATTCTGCCGTACCTGGATACATTCTGCCTTCACATCTGCTCTAGAATTGCATTATTCGCGTTGTGCGGTACTGTAAAGAAGCCTGTGAGCTACTAGAGATCCCACGCGTCTTTCAGCCAAATAGAATTTTCTCAGAAGTCTTTCCATTGTCGCCGCCTGTTGTTCACATTTGTAATACCACTTATTGGATTCTCATTTAATAAATATAATCAACCTTATTATACCGAGAATAGTTCATATTTACATGACTTCTTTGCAATCCACAGTAAAACGATATTTATAAAATAAAACATCTGCATTAAGGTTGTATTTGTTCATAGCAAATAAGATGTCTTTGTAATAATTATATACGTCTGATAATTAAAGTCCCTAAAGTTTATATAAGTCTGATAACTAAAGTTTGTGAAGGCCTGGTTTTTTAAACTGAAAGTTTTACCTTAACATGATACAACAAAGTTACACAGCATTGTAGGGATTTTGAAACTTTGAAATTTTGAAAAAATGCTGAGAACTAGTACAATATTGTCCCAAAAACTGATGCACCACTGATGAAGTCTGATAACTGAGGGGTAATTTTCACTGCACTGTAAGTGCATTTGAATGCATTTGGATAGCTGGCAGTAAAGTATCAAATTGCAAATCTGAATACTGAAAGGGCTGGTTTCAACACTGGTAGGGACCAAATCAGCCCTGAACCCCCCGCCCCCCTAAACACACACGGTATTCCCCCAGTATTGGTAGGGATATGCCCAAACCATCCAGGTCCAAATCTATGCTGTTAGTGAAAAACAATTACACTATATACAAACATTTGACATCTTCTTATAACAGCAGTCTATACAGTAGTTAGATATAGGAAAGATATGTGCTCAAGTTTAAATTGTGTAAATTTACCCATTCAATAAGAAAAAAAAAGATAAATGTAACATTACGGACACCGGAACATCAGATTGGCAAATATTGTATTTTTAAATTGTAATTAATATACAATAACAAAACAATCAATTGCATTCATCAGTAAAATGGACGTTTTGTAGTCTGTCATAAAAAAACAACATAAATGTGAAATCAAAGTATTTTAACAAAAGAAATAACTAATAACTAACATGAGATGCATAAATATATTCAGTTTGAATTTAATATTAATAGCAAACTTTATCCAACAGCAAAATCATATTAATAGCAAAATTACCAAATCTTTTGAAATCCAGTTATATAATCAGTTTTATGTTTCATCTTGCAGTGATACACATCTGCACTGGTAGCACAGTTACCAGGGCTGGAGATTGGAATCGCCGTTTTTTGTGTGGAGAGTTGACATTTTCTCCATGTAATGCGGATTTCCTCTTGCAGCTCAAAGGCATATAACTAGGCTAACAGGTGTTTCTAAATTGTCCAGAGGGCATGGTTTTGTGTATGTGTGTTTGCTCTATGATGGACTGGACTCCCAGTATGCATCTGTGCCTCCCATACCATATTGCTGTGGTTGAAACGATATAAATGCTGTTTTGAATAGGTAAATAGGATGTTGTTTTTAAACAATGTATGTTTGCTGTCCATTATAAATGTTAAATAATGCTATATAAATACCATTTGTTAGAGCATTATATTAAAGTAAATATGTAGCATTTATTGTAAATTATATTAATTGTTAAAGGCTAAAGCATATTCCTAACTCAAACTGGTAATTATGAAGACAAGCTTACAGGGCTTTATTACAAATACCACTTCCAATTCCAGTGCGAAGCCATTCCTGGTATATCCTTTGGTATGTCTCTTTAGTATAGAGACTTCTTTGAAGATATGCATTAAAAGCAATACATTGTGAATATTCCTATATAAAGTGTATTGGACATTTCAGTGTCCCAAAATCACAAGCAAAATGTTACAGTGTGAGATTTGATATTAAAACAATATACGGACAAAAGTATTGGGGCACACCTCTTAATCATTGAATTCAGATGTTTCATTCAGACCCATTGGCACATGTGTATAATATCAAGCACCTAGCCATGCAGTCAGGTTTACAAACACTTGTGAAAGAATGGGTCATTCTGAAGAGTTCCAAACTTCCTCTGGCATTAAGCCCAGCACAAAAACTGTGTACCGGGAGCTTCATGGAATGGGTCTCCATGGCCGAGCAGCTGCATGCAAGCTGCATATCACTAAGCACAATGCTAAGCGTTGGATGGAGTGATAAAGCAAACTGCCACTGGACTCGGGAGCAGTGGAAATATGTTCTGTGGAGTGATGAATCACACTCCTCTGTCAGGCAGTCTGATGGACAACTCTGGGTTTAGCAGAGGGGTCAGTCTGCTGTGTTCAGTACATTCCCTCCCACTTGGGTGCACCCATCTTGTACTGTATGTTACCATAGTCATGTTCACCTTATTTACACCCATACCTTGTGTCACGTCATAGAACTCAGGACAATATGTATAGGACATTGTCAAGGGTTTAGGCCACATAGACCAACCATAAGACATATTTTTTCCTTCAGAATAATAAAATAAAGAGTGATTTTCAACCTTTCTTAAACCAGTGAGCCTAAATAAAACTAGATCAGAGTTAGGGGGCCCATCAATAGGTGATCACATAAGTAGCTAAAATCTAAGGATAGGAAGGGAGGGTTAATATTTCTTGTTCTGGAGAGGGGGGTACCTTTGAAAATTATACTGATAGTCAATTTAGTGGTCTTGAAGGTATCTGTTATGTGGACCCCAGGTTGAAAACCCCGCTGCGTGAAACATTTCACATTGAATATTTGCAATATCCAAGTATATTACATGAGTGAAAAATTTATACGTACATATTCACTGCAGATCTGCTCACATTCAACACAGAACTGGCACACAGATTGTCTCACAAAAACCATCGTGAAGATGCGGGAGTACAGCATTTTGCAGATAAAAAGGAATAATTGACCCTACACTGATTACGGCACTGTCATGTAATGGACATATGAAAAATTAGCATTTGTTAACACAGACCATTATATTCTATATCGATGCATTCTTAATATTTGCAATATCTCACAATTTAAAACATTCATAATTGTGCATCCGAGAAAAACAAAATAAACTATATAATGTGGAGCTTTCCTGTACAGAATCATTGGTACATATTATAATAAACATCAACTTAGAGAAAAAGTCAACAAACTATGCCATTTGGAAGCACTGAGATCGGTGTCAGAAAAAAAAATCACCATTTTTAGCCAAGCTGACTTCATTAATGAGGTGACTGCCCAAATGCCCAGGAGCGTTCTGGAGGCTGAATTCCTCAAAATATTCATCCTCTACTTTTGACCTCTGCCATGGACTGTCATGTCCTTCCTTATGATGTCGTCAACTAGGGAGAAAAAGGAGCATAAAATGGTAATTGAATATATGGGTCTATTCATAAAGATTTATTTACAGGCTGCAGTTCATCTGAAGGTATTTCATTCTTCATACTCTCTTTATGCTGAAAAATGTTTCAGCAACATCCAACAGAGGAACAGTTTAGCTTTGGCACAAAATGTCTCTCGCTGGCACAAAGTGGGTGGCATAGAATTAACTGCCCTTACTTTTTATACTGGAATTCGCCACGAAGGCAGTTTAGTGGTTAAGCACAACTTTATAATATATGTTGTCTTAAGGCAATGTCACAATCCACTGTTACAGAGCAATAACATGCATATTTGTATCCAAAATTCAAAATAGGTTTTATTAGAGTATAGTCGGGTGCTGCACTACCTTGGGCAGCCCACGCACAGGAAGACAACCACAAATTTGAAGACATGTCTCTTCACTTATGTGGGGTCCCTTTATTTGCTATAACTTCCTGTTGTTCTGTAGAACAAAGTGGGCAAAAAGCAGACATGGAAACTTTTACTGTGTCATTGTTTTTTCAAGGTGTAATTCTAAGAAATATGTTTGATATTGCTGAAATGAGAGCAGGGAACCCATTGCGAGCCTGTTCGGATTCTCGCTAACTTTTTTATTTAACGCTAATAGGAACCTGTGCTGCTATGGATGGTGGGTGGATGGTGTCAACCTATTGTGGAAACTGAACTTTTAAAATCAATTTTTAAATAATATTTTCACAGCTAGTTAATACTGCTCAACAGATTAATTAATGGAAACATAGTTTCCCAAATAAACCTTCATTAAGACGTGGCTGTATCACGATGCAACTTTTTTGTATATCAATATGATTCTATATTTTATGTTGCAGAAACCCTATAAAAATAACATTTCTGACCCTGTTAGAGTGTTTTATATGCTTTCGTGAAACACTAAAGTCAGATATCACCTATGTCGGATGTGTGAATCGATGCCCCATTAGACTGAGCGACAGACACAATGTTTGATGCAAGATACAGACTGATCAAATGTAGCAGAATGGACCAGATAGCAAACTGAAGAGGTTACGTCAGTTAATACCCATCAGAAACCATGCGTCACTGTTAACACACATAACGCCTCAGTGTATTGTTCGGTGTTCAGTTCAAAAGTATTATTCAACCCATGTAACAAAGCTCATGGACTTAACTGTATCAAGCAGAAATAAAATTAAGTGAGTCCTGATTCCCCCAAGGTGGAGACTTAGTTTATTCATTAACATATTCAATTTTTTTACATACATACATACATACATGCATACTTGATTATTTAGGCATACAGGTACCTTGAAATATGGTGTAACCTTCTAGCCAGCAGACTTCCACACTACCTGATGGCTTTTGTATGCTACATTATATAGTATATTGCAAAAATTAGAAACACAGAACTTAAAAAGGTACAAACAGATCATACAAGTAAAAGACTAAGTTGGTGTTTAAACCGGAACTAAACTAATGCTAATGAATCACCTGTGGCCAGATTTTTTGTTTGTTTGCATGTAATCATAAAGCAGAGGTACCACGTCCTATTTAAAGCTTTGACCTACATAATGCGATGGAGGAGAGCGCGTGGCAGCCAGGAGCAGCAGATGCGCCTCTGCCCCCCCGCCCCGCCCCCAACCCACCTACTGCACTCTCAAAATCATAAGCGAGCAACTCGGAGCTTCAAAGGCGGCCGCTGCCTCCGGACACCCACATATGGCTGCCTGCAGCAAAATCTCACACTCTTTACTCTCTCTTTACATTCATATATTTAGTGATTTACAGAGATTACTCATATATTTACTGAGATTGTTCAACTTAAATCACACCTTCTGACCTTTAGATGTTAGAAAGGACACTTACATCCTAAGATCAGATCAGGTTTATACTTTTCTAAAGAATATTTAAGATGTAAAACATTACATAAACGTAGCTATAGGTGTTTGGAAAATATATGTTTCATGTTTATAGCTGAATCTCACTTTCTGCAGAAGTTTCGTTATTAGTTTGATTTTAAAAAAGAAAGTTTTCTGACACAGATCAGCCCAATCCTCTGGTCTAAGCACTTGTGAAATGAGCAAAAAATGCAGCGATTACTCATTACGTAAAAACCCTATGCGCATTTCCTATTAAGATGATGTTTTGGATAAATCTGCCAGCTGATACTGGTGTTTATGCAATCTGTTGTTCTTCAAAGAAAAAACACTGAATGGACAAAAAGCAAAATTTAATGCCTGCTCACCATCATCCAGGTAGACTTGGTCGAGGTTCTCCTGCTTAATGTTGACGTTCCCAGAAGCAGCTGCTTTCTTGTCCTCAGGCTGGGGAAACTTCTGCTCTGGGAGAGGCCTACTCTTTGGGAGCGTCTGACTGTAAGGTTGAGGCTGGATTACAGGGGGGCAGGCTTCTGGTAGAGCTGCTGAGGCCGTGACAGCTGCCTGGGGACAGTTGTTGGTGTATACAACTTGCTTGTGCTCCGCTTGCGAAGCCGGGAGCATCTGGCCAGGGTGCAACAGCTGGACTGCAGAGGCGTTGACGCAGGTGGAAAGAGCTGGTGGCATGGCGTGGACAAGCATGGGATGGTGGACCTCTGGGACTACAATGCCCAGCTGGTGGTAGAGCCCTGAGCTCCGGCTCCCCGGAGAGAAGGCAACGGGAGGGTTTGGCTGCTGGGGACAGAGCTCAGGCCCAGGCGTGTTAGAGTGCCGCGGATGGCAGTTTGGCACGGTGGCACCAAGGCAGCTTTCCACGTTGATCATGCTGAAGGGGTTGTGGTAATAGTCATGGGCCTGAGACGCTGTATAGCTTGATCGTCCACACAGGGAGCCATCCAACGGCTCTGTTTTAATGTAGGGAGCTGAAGAGGAGATATCAAGCAGGAATTTGGATTTATGAATAGTTTTATGCATAGTAGTTCACATTTTCTCCCACCTCACCACACATTCAACCTTCTGAGTGAATAATAGGATCAATATACTTTACAGCATCCCATAGTAATTTCTGCATACTCCATCTTGCCCTCCAAGAGAGACACTGACACACATTATATATACAGGAGAGCAAAGCTTGGGGTCAAAATTAAGGGTCCAGCAGCCCTGGAGCAGTTGAGGTTTAAGGCCTTGCCCAGGGCACAATGGTGATATGATTATCCAGCCAGCAACAGGATTCCAACCCACAACCTTCTGGACCTGGGCATAGAGCCCAAACCCGCTGAACTACATACTGCCCCCTACAAGTAGAGGTCGGTACCTGTCAGAGGAGTGTACGTGAAGTGCTGAGGCTGACTGCGTTTCTTCTTCCCGTTGATCACACAGAAGTTCACCTTCACTGGATATACGATTGATGGGTCTCGATAGGAGGGAACCTCGACAAACAGCATGCTCTGGAAGTAACAGTCTATTGTTAGCAGTGTTGGGGAAGTTACTAACAAAAGTAATCCATTACAGACAGTTCAGGTCCAGAAAGTACAAATCCAGACCAAGGTGTTGCTTCAACAAAGTCTTTATACTCAACTGGTTGGTTGAAACATAACCTTGGTCTGGATTTGTACTTTTTGGACCTGAACTGTCTGTAATGGATTACTTTCACGAGTAACTACCCCAACACTGATTGTTACTGAGAACAGCACATGTGCGTTGAATTTCAAAGTTTTAGAAAAGTATCAAGGTTTTCTGACGTAACAAGTTAAAGTAACTAATGTGGTCAGTATTGCTATAATGGAAGAAGGAAACCAGTACAAAGAGCTCACCAGCCCTCCATAAAACATAACTATATTTGCATTCAGTGGGTGATAATGACTTATGAAGGAGATGTATAAATTGCCTGATCTTTCATACAAGGCTCAGGCAAACAATAGAACAATCCATGCAAACACTTACAGCCTGGCTTTTGCCTTTGTCCACAGTCGCTTCAGCCTTCCAGATGTGATGTCCTTCTGTAAACACGCACACACAAGGCATAACTTAGCAGAAAGGTACACGATGGTTTTTGGTTAGTACCATTATCTATCAAATAATTTCTACAATTTGATGCAATTTTATGCAATAAAACTTTGTAGAATTGTATAAATTTATCTACTTTTACTTATAATTGCAAATGCTTAAAAATGTAGTGTGGGCTGTCATACCTTAAGAAGGACATTGCTGCCTTAGAAAAGGTGCAACGGAGGGCTACAAGAATGATTTCTGGTCTTAGAGGAATGTCTTATGAGGAGAGGTTAGCTGAGCTGAATCTGTTTAGCCTTGAGCAAAGGAGACTAA
>JAODJU010000130.1:10658741-10676076 GCA_026776725.1 Gnathonemus echidnorhynchus
TACATGGTACTACACACTTAGCCACTGAGTCCAAATAGTTAAATTCATGCAAAATGCAGCAAATTTGAAGCCATTTTTTCTCATATAATTTGCATTCAAACAAAACAGAAAATGTAGCCTGTGACATGAATGTGCATTTTATCGCCACATAAATTTGCCCAAACAAAAGCAGAGTATGGATGGCTGACATATGACAGTTAAATGGCACATCAGTCCATCCTGTTCCATATTTGATTACCTGCAGATGCCAGGGAGAAGTGGACTGGGCCAAGAAGTTGGCATGACATAATAAGACTCCGTCATTGATGTGGTCCTCATGTCCTGTTGATAGGAGGACCCTTCCGGTAGGATCCCAGGGTACGACAGGTAGTCGACTTGGGTCTTGCTGACCTTAGTGGGGGTGTAATCCAGGGAAACGGTTTCGAAACCATTGGCACTGTGGGTCAAGCTGGCAGAGGGGGCATGGATGCTGGTTGAGTGTGCCTCATGGCCGCCTAGCTGGGGTGATGAATCATGGGAGTGGTTGGGGCTGTGGCACATCACATAATTGCGCTTGCCTTGTGGGGAGCTGCTACGGGAGCCAGCCCGGGGGGAAGGGGACCGGGCCCCCCGAGAGCTGTCATCCAGCAGGCTGGTGTGTGGTGAACCCCCGGGGGAGGTGTGAGGGGAGCCCGAGGCTGGGTGGAAATTTTGGAATCCGGAGTACAAATCTGCCAGCACCTGGTTATTAGCAGGGGACACACATGGAGAGGCCCAGGGGGACGGAACATCTGACTGGCAGCTAGTGGAGGAATTGCTACTGGCAGGACTTGGGCAGGCTGGCTCCCGGTAGGCGCTGCTCTCATGCCGAGGGACAGGCAGCGAGTATCCTGGGCCAGCGGGTGCTTGATCCCCCAGGGAGTTCCTACTCTGATGGTACTGCTCGTGCGATAGTGTAATCTCAATCCTCGGGCTCGGAGCAGCTCCCCCAGGTCTGTAGTGCTTGAGGTATGTCTGGTCATCATACCCCGCAGCGCCCTCAAGGAAAGAGTTGTCACAGGGAGATTGCCCACGAGCCTTGACATCTTCGGAGAAGACCCCCGCGTGAGGGTGCATGGGTGCTAAAACAGAACCGGAGGCATTCGGGGGGAAAATTATTGGCTCATCTGCAAGGAAATATGGGGTGGACATTGAACATCGGTCTGGGGGGTTTAAAAATAAACAGTACACCTGAGTAACAGTACAGTAGCTGCACTGATACATCAAAACACTATCGCACATACACATTGCAAACTACACCAAATAAAAGTGTCATATAATAGTACGGAAGAAAAGGATGTTATTAAATGTTACTAACAACATTCTGCTGCTTTAAAGTCAAATGCATCCTAGGAACATGTCAACTATGAAGCTTATCTTTAATGATTCTGTATATAAATTTAGATAATGAAATAGAATAAATGTTGATAAATGAAAACGTATTGTTTATTAAAAACAATACAAGTTTACCAGATGCCTTTTTAAATATACACGACAGATTTTATTACTTTGTAAATCAGCCTATATGGCTCATTACTTTTCAAATACGATAAACAGTTTCAAAAACTGCCTGTACAGTACCATCGTTGCGTCAATAAAATATTTTTTCTCGGGGAAAACAATATAAAATTGATATGAAATTATGTGAAATTAATTGATTGAGTTAAGACTCTTTTTTCATCCAGGTAATTGAAGTCCATTTATATGTAGCGCACAGTAAACCAGTACAGTTATTCGATCACACTTTCACTTTTAACCTACCTACTAATGTAATTACATTACTATTTCGAATAACAGGAATATCACGATATCAAGGGAAGACAGGATCCATTACTTTAATTTTAACTTTATCTAATTGTACAAACCTTGTTCTTCCCCGTTGAAGCCGTACTCAAATAAAACATCAAATTCCAGTTCATCTTGTGCAGGATTTTCGGTAAACCCCAAAGAACTGGGATCTTTGTCTTTGTAAAAGGACGTCATCACTCTGGCTTTTAATGAAAAACCAAACGAGTCGTAAGAAAAGTAAAATGCAAAATGGATTAATTATAATCTGCGAAAGTCTAGCAGTCACCCCAAAAAGAAATGTTATCGTCTCGCATCAGCTTCCTGTTTCGGTATAACCTAGGTGAGGACTACGCATATATTTAAACACAGGAAGGTGGAAAAGGCGGTGAACACCCACCAGTCAAAAGAAAATGACGAGAATTGCATAAAAATCAAATGCTTTCGCCAGAAAATTCAGTCTGTCACCTTTGTATCACTATAACGTTTACTTCTGGACAGTTCGTGTAATTTATATATAAAAATATGTATGGATAGTCACCGCCCCTGAGTGTTTTACAGAAAACATCATGCTGATTAATGGCTGTCTGTATTTCAGTGGTTTATAATTTTTGTGTATGTGCTGCTATTAATATCACCACTACTGTCTGTATTTTTATTATATTTATTATAGTGGACTATAATAATTATAACATTTGATTCGTCACCTAATTGCTTTATTCATGTAATTAAGTGAAAAAATGATATTCTTGTTTTAGTCGCAGTACAAACCTGAAAAAAAAAACTTTCCAGTCTTCTTCCTTTGTATATCTGTGGAAGCTTTTGGGATCTCCAGGGGAACTTTACGTTAACCCCCAGACTCAGCAGCATGGAGTACCGTAGAGCCTACATTGGTTCATTTTGATCTGTCAATGCATTTAACTGATTCAACATTATTTTCGCCGAGCTGCCAGATTGCCTGGTGTGCTGACAGTAAGAACAGTGATAATATCTTAACAGAGTTGATACGGGCATCCAATCTGTATAAATCTATGGCTTAAATGTTTTTGCTATTCTGGTAGGTTAGTATATATATCATCCTACAATAGTGTTTAAGATTTAATTAACATTATTATGTCATTCCTAGCGTATACAAACTCTTATCCAGAAAGCTAGACATGTTTTAAAAATGCGTTTATCAACAGGAACTCTAAATTTAGAAAATCTTTTTTGTATCTTAGTTGTAATTGCCAATAACCAATATTGTAAGTTTTTTATTATTATTATTGTTTAGTTCAATTTAAAATTTTATATTTATAGACTGATCGTGTTTTATCTCTTCTCCATACAGACACAAGAGTAGTAACTTAAAGTAGTTATTGCTTTATCACTACTCGTCACCTAGTGTAGAAAAACTCATTTCACAGTGTTGTACCTCAATGGTACTTATAAAATACTATCAACCATAATTTTAAACGCTTGCAAAGCTGTAACCATCATTGTTTAAAGCATGACATTATTATATAATGCACTGGCACACACACCAGCAAAAAGTATGTAGGTAGGTCACTATATATCCTGACCTCTGCATCCTGGGCAATTTCACGTGGTTCCTGCAATGAGTAAGACAGTAGGAGTGATGTAGGATGCAGGATGTAGGATGCGAGTAGCGGTGCCATTTTGCAGCACTGTGAAAAATGAACCTGCCTTCCTACACTTCGGAACAGGGAGACATTACAAGACAGTTTTGCTTAAGACATTCTGACATTAATTGCTATGCTGACTTTTTTCCAGCATTGAACCAGGAACAATATTAACTTAAGATAGTCCACAGAAAATAATTTATATGCTGTTACGAGAGTCTTAGTGCAGGTACAAGTAAAAGTAAAGATTTTAAGTAAAAATTAATTGAAAGATTGTATTAGTTCTGCTCTTCTTGTGCATTGCTGAAGGTGTTCATTTCACAAACACTTTATTTTAAAAACACTGCCTGTCTTGCTTTTGTATGATGGACTAGTAGCTATACAAACCATCCCATATTAGATATGGCCAATGCAATTCATGAGTCCATCGAGATTATTGATGACTGCTGTCAGTCTTTTGCAGAAATTACCACTTCTTTTTAAGCCATAGATATAGTCACTACCATTAGGGAAGTTATACCGGCTGCCAAGGCAACTTTGCTGGTAGAACTAACTGAAACAGGAAGTTTTTGTCTTCCCTGTAATTTGTTAACAGGTAAGCTAGTTTGAAAATTTTCCATGGCTTTATTTGGGACTCTGAATACTATATCAGCCTAACCTTTTCTTTTTGCATGTGTGTTCAGTTATTAAGTTATTGAATAGTTTAAAATTATGGATTTCTACCACTGGCCAAGATTTTATGCATCATGTATTACAGAAACACCAGTTAAATTAAACAGAACTGCTGTTAAATTAGCTCAGCTGTATTTATCAGCTTTGTATTAAGTCGCCTCTTTCCCAGCACTTCTCTGTTATACTGTGAATGGCCAAATGCTTGCTGGCGTTTTCTGGTTGCGGAATCCTAAACATGCAATCTATTTGTGTCTTATTTATTATTTGTATGAAAAGTCAGTGTGGAAAACTTGCATGCAACCAAAATAACGTATCATACAGCAGATATAGGTAACTATGTGCGACATTCTATCATTTTTTTTCAGGGGGGGCTAATTATACCAGTAGAAATAAATGTTATCAGGCAATAGATTCATTGTTAAATATGCTATAATTCCTACTATATGGGCTCACTGTATGTAAACAGTATATATGTTACTTGAAGACTTATCCATCCATCCATCCATCCATCCATCCATTTTCTGTACCTCCTTGTCCTATTTATGTGTTCATTAAATAAAAAAAGTACTAAAGAATGCTAAATAATGTTTCTGAAAGAAACATTCTTTCAGTAACTCCCAAATTAATCCTCGCAATCAAGATCTATATCTTGAAACCACTGACTTCTGTAATTTAAACTCCATTAGTGGGGTGTTACCTCCTTCGGGAGTTTTAAGGAGTTGTAAAGACTCTGTGAAAAGTATTGTCTACAAAGCAAGCAGTTCTTCTAAAGTGGGAAAGCATTTGGCTATGAACTAAATCGTTTTGAATAGTAGTCCCACTGCTTAGCCAAGCTCAGTGTAATGCTGAAGGTCATTAAACCTCGTTAGGATATGCTGTTTCTGGAGGAAAGTGAAACAGAGATGAAAGACATAACAAGAAGTACAAATAAATTAAGGTATCTAGCAATTTTGAGGATGGGAAGAGAGAACATTTCTGGAAGTGTATCTGAGACAGACGTTTGTCTGAAGGTGGGTAATTCTTTAGCTCAGGTTTCTCTAGAAGCAACTTGGAACACACTGAATACTGGGAAGTATAAAACAAGTTAACCCTCTAAAAACCTAATGTTGAATGCCTATAATCTTTTATCACAGAGCACCTAAAACAATGATATAATGTCAGGGTATTGCTGCAGAGAAGATTTACTAGATTGTTTTTCAGTTCCACCATAAGAATATTTTTAGCGACCCTGCAATTTCTCATTGCAGACTGTTTCAACCAGTAGCAAATGCACATACTTAATCTATGATCTTCAGATGGGGAAATTAAATTAATCATATTAAGGAAGTCAGAAAGAAGTCAAAGTCCTTTGAATAAGCGATGAGTCATTATCCAGTCTAGGTTTGCAGGATGGCCCAACTGTGATGTTTTTGGCCTGTAAATTTTCCTCTGCCTTTTCAGACAGACTTTGGCTCCATGTGACGGACAATGAATAGATGAGTGATGATTTAGACAATGCAAATCCTATGTGGTACTCTTGGATCTGGCATCGCCCCACCATCTCCTGTGCCTCCTTGGATACTGTCTAGATTTACCACAGCTCTGTACCAAAAAGCTCATCCATCCATTTTCTGTAACTGCTTGTCCTATTCAGGGTCACGGGGGCAGTCTGGAGCCTATCCCAGAGGCTACGGGTGCAAGGCAGGGAACAACCCTGGATGGGGCACCAACCCATCGCAGGACACGCTCACACACCAGGCACTTATGTTGTTACACTGGGGGGGACTCCACAACAACACAGGAAGAGCATGCAAACATGGAGCTATGGCAGAGACTCAAACGCTGGAAGTGTGAGGCAGCAGTGCTAACCACTGCACCACTGCGTCAAAAACACATTCCAGCAGATGGAGAGAAGCATGATAGACTCAGACTGACTGAATTGTAGCAAACTTAATAATTGTTATCTGAAAGGCTTCAACATTAATCTTTTACTGCCGTTTTAGGCTAGTGATGCACCCATAAGGAAATTTCTGGCTAATGCTGATAGCCGAATATTTCAAAAATTGACACCAGTACTAATATTGATACCAATTGTTTGGGAGGTTCTGCTTAAATTTTAAAGTTTAAAGGGACGCTTGACCCAAATAAATAAATAATAGATTATAGATAATAATAATTACATTCCAAAAATATGCAAAAGTCTTTATTGTTGGTAAGAAAATACCAAGTCTGGCATACAACAAGAATCCCAGAAGACGACATTTTGTAACTTTGTACATCTAACATATTTATAACATTTATAACAGAGAAGGGCTGATCATCAAGTGCGACTCCATAATTTTCAGAGTAACATCTTTTGAGTTTGCACTATCTGCATTGAATTTTCTTTTGCTGTTAAACGCTTGCATTACTGGCATTCATCCATCCATCCATTTTCTATACCCACTTTGTCCTATGCAAGGTCGCCGGGGTCCACATGATGGCGCCATCTTGCAGCATACATTTTCAGCAACTCAACTGACAAAGGATTTTTATCAAGATCAAGAAACAAAGATTTCTATAGGTATTTAGATAATTCCTCAAAATAAATAATATAATGTAATCAGACACTCAAGTGGTTCCTTAGGCTAAGGCTTCTTCTGCAAAGGATTCTTCACAAATTGCCAAAAATCAGCAAAACTGTATATGTACTGAATAACAACAAATTTCCCTAAATTCCTATTAGCAATATATTATAATTTGATAAACAGTCCCAAAGCACATGCAAATGAATACATTTTATGCATTTGCTCCTTAGAATTGCTCCTACATTTACTTTCTGTCTTTACTGTATGCCTTCTTTTTAATGCTCTCAGTTTTTGGTGTCGCACAAAAAAAAAGAAGTTTAAGAAATGTCCACTAGGTGGCAGTACTAAGATTATACATTTAGATGAGAAGGTGTCACCACATGACATGCCACCTCCTGAAGCTTGCCTGCAACTGTGCAGCTGTGGCATTGTGTGGGCTGAATAGACTGTCTTGCTTCTGCACATAAACCTTAACATTCTGTTCCTTGCTAATATGCTTGGTGGGAGTGAAATGTGCTAACTGCTAATTTCAGGCTGTCAATAATAAACACTTGAACTGACCTTTCACTATGAACTGGACGACCCGACTCAGCACACGTGTAACATGCTTCCTGTCAGTGGGAATCTTTATTCCCTGACAGAAGTAGGGACTGTTTCAGTATTGGGTATTAGAAATGATTACCACTTTTTATCAGTATAAAGTGAATGTTTAATAACAACAACAATAATAAAAATAATAATAAAAATAACAATAATAATCTCCTCTGAAATGATTGAAGGTTCTGTTTTTCGTTTTTTCATATATCATGTTTTATTTACCTGTCTTCAAATTACTACTGTGGAATAAATGTAGAGAGTTCATGGCTTTCGATAAAAAAACAGGTTGGGATAACAAGTTTGTGGATACAAAGTCTAAAGAGGCATTCCATAGTTCATGACATGAGACCTTCAGGAGGTGTTACACAGAGAAATCGATCAGGATGAAAGAAATTCTGTACACAAAAAGGGAAGAAATCGTCCTTGGTAGCTTGATTGCAGGGGAGTTATCAGTCATGGCATCAACATGTCATATTGACTAGGATGCCATTCAATGAGTGGCCCCACTGCATAGGCCACTGGTGTATGAGTGCAGACATAAATGAAGCATTGTGGGGGATTATTAGAGTGAGTGGCTTAAGATTCACTGCCTGAGATCAGCATCAGTGGCAATTCACCTATTTTTAAAGCCATTGAGACTATTGCCCAGCAAATTTTCCAGAATTAATATGCCAAAATACGGCATGCTAAATTGTTTTAATAATGTATATTATTTCATGTTTAAATGTGAGAAATAGATGGCATAGATTTATTAATAGAAGTACACAGACCAGTGTTAATTTCATGAGCCTCTCAGCTTGATCTTTTGTGAAAGATGATCATTTTATACCATTACTCAATTCTTAAACATGAGATCTGCACCCAGGCCCGTGAAGGTGAGTATAATGAGATCAGTCACGGAAATAAGGCTTTTCTGAATCATAAAAAATGGCCAATAGCAGCCTATCTAAGTAAGTTCAAACTAGTTGGGTCACATCATTCAGGCTTTAGAACTGTTGATCACACTGAAGCACCAGCTTTTTGGGCTGTTAATTGCACTCGACTATCTTCTGACAACAGCTCTTATCTCTGCTCCTTGACCCAAGTGAGGCCTTCAGTTACACCGGCCTATTAAACTATCCATCAGCTTTCACCCGACCTTTTTTAAACGGATCCAAATGCTATTGCCTTAAATAGTACTGATTTTAATTAGCTTATTCTTAATTTCAATAAAACAAAACACAATTTTATTAAAAACAAACAATTGAAGTATAGCGTTCCAAGAGAGTCTAAAGTCGTAAGCTATCTTTTCATGTGCAAAATTCTGCCACTCACTTTTGAGACTCACTGTAATCTGTAAAGAACGATTCGCTTGATTTTCACTTGATTCACTGACAGCTGTTTTATCCATCACTACATTAGTTTTATAATCATTTTGTAACCAAGATGGTGATAAATGTCAAAATTTTAAACAAACAAGAAAAAAATCCAAAAAAAGGCTAGCACATTTATGCAGATATTTTTAAAAGTCATACAAATAGCTAATAGATGACAGATGACACAACAGCAGACCATCAAGGGGCAGCAACCTTGGAAGGGCTCATAAGCCCCTGATGAACTCAGGCTATTGGTTAATATTGTTATTATTGCACAAATCCAACATCTTGGCTTCACGTGCTTCGCAGAGAATTTTTGTTCTTCTGCTCCCCCTAGTGGCAGCGCTGACAACGCGCAAATGTTGGAAAACACTTCTCGGCAGCTCTGCCACCTATGCCCCGAAGCTGCACCTGATTGCTGGTGTATCAGAAGGTTAATGTTACCAAAGAGCAATTGAAACCGGAGGCCACTCACAGAGGTATTAAATGTCTGTGGGGCTGCAAAGGATCTGAGTGTTTGATTTCCATCCCTGGGCACGGAGGTCAAACTGTACGATTTCCTTTTTTTTTTTTTTTTTGCTTGGGGCTCCTCTCCTTGCAGAGGTAGCTGGAGTTCATTCTGGAGAACATGTTCACCTTCCTGAACTCTACTTTAAAACCTGGCTTCCTAAAAAAAGAACAAGGAGCCTCAGTTTCCATTGTTGCCCAAAACTGGGAAGTCAAGTAATTAGTGAAGCAATGGTAAAATAGCATAAGAACTTTCAGATTTCCTGGCTGGCTGGCATTATGGAGCACTTGCCAGGTCACCACGACCACTAAACACGGACTAGCCAACAAACACAACGCATCGTAAAACAGCCGACATTCAGAAGGACCTTCTCTGAGATTTACAGTGTGCGTTGGGCTTCCAGGACACAGCATTTCACTGAAAGTCGTTAAAGAGCTTCTGCTCAAACATGTGTTTATAACAGACTGAGAACATGTGAGTCAGATTTCAGCCTACCTTTCCAAGACCTTGAATCCCTGTTATGTAAGGGGATTTACATGGTACAGCCGCTGTAAACTCCAACATAGCTGTTTGTTTACTGTTTCATATTACATATAATCAGAGATATGAAAAGAAGACACAATACTTACAGCCATTTTAATCATTTTAATAATTATAACAATAGCAACAACAATAATAATAATAATAATTGTTGTTATTATTATTATTATTATTATTATTTTGTACTTAATCTACCTAATCTTATAAATATTCAAAAACCAAAACACTAACCCTGGACTGTAAATACAAAAATTTCTCCAAAAACTTAAGGAGCCAATATCTGCCTGCTGTTTTATGAGTCTGTTTTGCCATTACGTCATTAACAAGTTTCCCGCGAGCGTGTGCCCTCTCACCCCCCTCCTCTGTCCTTCTCACACTGCCCCTCCCAAAGTTCTGGCGCGTTCCGCAAAGACAATGGAGGTGCTGGCAACACATTGGACAGATCCAGTTGTGCTGACACACCCTGGAAGTTATGACAGCAGCACCGTGCGTACAATACCCATAAATAAGGATGAACTTTTGAAGGATGCACTTTCTGTTAGGTACACACTGCTCCATGTGCTAACACCATGTACAGAGAAAGATGGCAGGAAGATTTATTACATGTGACAAGATACACCACGTTCCTGCTATGTACGTCATTGGGAAACACTGAAGGCTACAGAATTTATAATGACAGTCTCTGTACTAAAACACCATTTGGTATAATAAATAATTGTAATTGCTATAATTAATTAGTATAATTAATTATTTTCCCTGTAGTATTCTTGTCCTGAGCACCTGGCAACTTGCACAGGTGAATGACTAGGGGAGTTAACCAGAGATTATCCTAGGATTTCATTTTAACATAAACACACCATAGCCATCACAAGATTTAGTAAGTTATGACAGATTCAACAGCCAATCTTTCACTGAAGAGCCAAAACCTTCCTAATATAGACAAATAGGAATGGCTACATTAAACCGACATTAAACATTAAGCCTTAAAACGTTAATATATAAATTGGCTTCATGCTTAAACCTATTGCACACAATTTAGCAATGATATTCTTACTATGGCGATTGACAACCATGCCTAATTTCAGACACAATAAGCTGTTTCGGAATTAATTAATTTATTAATTGAACAGTGGCAGGGTAATGATAATTAAAAACCTTGACAAAATGGTGCTTTGACCTTTAACTACACATTTGTAACTATGTGCTTATTGCATTTGTTTATGCTAGGAAAATACTCAGGCTCTTTGTAGGTTTAGTTGTATATCTGATTTTTTTTTTCCTCCACAAATATTTCATACTCGCTCATTTGTTTTTGACATCTGCACTTGCTCCATCTCACATAGTGACTACATAATTAGTAGCACACAGTCTACCAGCACATTGTATTTACGATTTCCTTGAACCAAGCTTCTGCTTTAAGAGCGTGGTCTGCTCTGAATCATGTAGCGCATGCCTTTCTGATGTAATATTGCATACGTTCATTCTGCTCAGGGCTGAACTGAGGTCTGCGAACAGTTTCCAAACACACTGAGACAAGCCTGTGCCATAGTAAAGGGGAAAACATTAAACAATATTACATGTTACTTTTGCTATACTCAGGGTAGCAGTCTTTCTATTAATTCTTTCAATCACTTCTTTAAATATATAGTGTTTTTAAATATACGTATATACAGTACTGTGCAAAGGTCTTAGGCTAGCAAAGAAGATGTTTAAATCATGTTGGTCTATATATCTGTCAAAGTGAGTTAGCTCAACTTATCTCCTGAAAAGCGTGTTAGCTCAACTTATCTCCTGAGGGAAAGCTTTGTTCTTCTAGCCGTCAAACAAGATAACAATAACTGCTTGGAGAACAGAAAGCATTGTTTATAGTGTTTCCATTGATTTGTGTGTATTCTTATATGTTACATAAGTTTTTGTCCGAGCAAATATTTATTAATTACCCAAATAAATAGCTTTAAATATCTTCTTTGACAGTTAAATACTGTTTCACAGTACTGTGTAATATTATGTATTAGAAGAAAATGTGAGTAACTGATACTGGCTAATCACAAACTGCAGCACAAACATGTGAAGACGTTTGCCAATTGAGGGATGGGCTCGGCGCCGGGTCCTTCTCCTGACGTTATTGCAGTGGCAGAGGGTAATGTACACATACGTCCAGAATGACGTGTTTGTCCGAAAGCCCTTGCTGAACTTATTAACCCCAGGGTATTAGTCACTGTGTACATATCTATATGTTTGTGAAGGTATTTGTACTTTTAATACATTTAGATCGATTTGCCATGCAACTATGTTAAAACATCTAACTGCATTTATTTTGACATAATATCTAAATATGGAAATATGGTGAAATAATGAATAAAACGACTCACAAGACATTTTGAATCTTATAAAAGGTATATCCCTATAGTTAACACAGCAACATTTATATAAAGCATGAGTCATATACTTATAAAGATTTTAGTCAAAGTATTCTTGCTCCTAGGTTGTAGAAGTCTCTCATTAGTACGAACTAGAATATCCAGGTCGCTTTTGCACCCAGTAGCTGCTTTGGGGTTGAAAGTCCTGGGGTTAATAAGGTTTTGTCAATAGCCCTTTAAGGAAACTTGCTAACCATGACCCTTGATCATGTGAGTACAAACAGCAGCTGAATTTTAGAGGAGCATGCCTTGGATAGGTGGGATCAGGGCTGATGGGCTCCAGCTGCTCAGTTGTTCTCACATTCACTGGTGACTCCATATCCAAGGCTACCTCTTACACAGTAAGCCACCAGTCTTTCAGTACATAATAATATTAACAGATGCACACAGTGGTTCTTTGTTGGGAACTGTATTAATATAGGGAAGGAACTGTATTCATTTTATAATATTTCATATTTTTTATAGCGAGCATAAAGGTATTTTTCTGCCAAAACCATATTTTTAGCTTCAATTCTGGGAGGCCACTGAAGCCTTATCAATACATATATATGTTTTTTTTTACAAAACCATGTGTGTCACAATTATTGGCATCCTGGCACTTAGTACATCATATAACCTCCCTTTGCCAACAGAGACTTCTCCTACAATGCTTCATGAGACTGGAGAATACAAAGAGTCTGAGGTCCTCTCTTCTGGACTGCCTTCTTCAGTCAACCCCCATGGTACCATTAATCCTAACAAGGTTCCCACGGCCAATGGAGTACAGAAACACTTCACAACATTACAGATCAATCATCATACTTAGCCATGGGAATCCAGTTCTTTCCTGAATAACCGTGTTTTTCACCAAACCCACCTTGTCTGTTTGCTGCCAAAAAGCTATATTATGATATCATCTGACTGTAGGACTAGTCAAAGTTCCAGTAGTGTGTAGTGAGCTCCTGGATATTTATGTTTGTGTCATGAAGAAAGAGAAGGCTTTCTTATGGCATGCCTTCCAGATCATTTGTTGGTATGGAGGTGGCATCTAATAGTAGTTTTGGAAATCTTGTGTTGAGTACCTGAGAGCATCATAATTTTTATGATGTTACAAACAGTAATGCTACTAATGCTAACAATGAAAAACAAACAGTAAAAACAGAATGGTCTCAATTTAACAATAGCTCAGGGCTAATATGTAACACGGGGAAGATGAGGGGGGCTTTCTAGCAGGTTCTTGGAAGTCACAAGACGACATTTCCGAGGGTAAATGTGTAAGAAAAGCATCAGAAAATTGATTATATTATATTTAGGGCTGTCAAAATTAACGGGTTAACGCGGATTAATCTGATTAAAAATTTTAACGCAATTAACCCATCATGTCTCTGTCAACCCATTTCGGACAGTTTTTGGTGCGTTCCATTTGCCCTGGGAACTATAATACATTACGAGTCGGATTCCGAGTTTCGAAGCCGGAAGTGACGGCATGCGTGCTCCCGTTTCTCTGAGATCCGAGAAATATATCTCGGAGCAGCGCAGAGTATCCCGAGTTCGGAATCCAAGATGGCTGCGCCTTTTATCAACAGAAGGGAAAGTTGTAGTTATACTATTTAAGCCCTACCTCTAATTTGTGGCTCATTAAATCGGTCGCACACACTATACCGTCCAACTTACCTGTGGACGAGTTGCTACGGAGTTTTATACGTAAAGCACCACGCATAATGTGTTATCAAGTGATATTGCTGACAATTAATGGCAATTAACCGGGCTATTGTCAGATTTACGGTACTTCGGGCTAATTGTAAGTGAACGAAGATAGAGACCATTTAAACTGAGGTACATTAAATCCGACAAGTTGTCCGGCTAAGCAAAAAATCTTGCTTTTTGATATGGGCCCATGGTATTGCACTTCTGTGGCAGATGGAATGCATCCAACTCGTGTTCAAGATGTTCAGTAAACATGTTAAGTGCATATATATTCCCCTTTTTTTGAGTCTGTTTGCTCATGCAAAATGAAATGCGATTAATATAAATTAAAAATGAATGATATTTAATCGTGATTAAAATTTTTAATCGTTTGACAGCACTAATTATATTGTATTATATTATATTATTGTAAGGAAAAATAGTAAAGATGCCCCAATGTTCTTGGTTGATCATTTGAATACAGACAGTGTTAGCAAGTTATGATCATGGGGGGAAGTCTGGGAGACAATCGGGGTTCCAGTCAGCACCACTAGGGTCCTAAGGAAGATAATTCAATTGACAGTGGCCAGAGAAGTGACTGAGCTACCATTTGCTCTCACGGGAAATCTCCGTCCTGTCCTGTCCCGTCCCTGTCTCAGGATCCTCACACTCCAGGGGGTCACTCTTTATATGCAAATGCAGTCATAACCTACACACAGCACCTTGTTGGGGAGGGTCTTTTGGGGTATAAAGGGGGGTGAAGAACTGCCCTTAATTTGTATTTCAGCTGCTTTCAATGCCCGGTGTATGTCTACACTGTATTACATTATATTATTTTTTACTGTTCAATAAACCACAGTTTTGCTGAAACTGTGGAGACTCTGCAAGTGGATTCCTTACAGTTATGTTAATCATATCATTGTACTTTGAATAGTAAAGACATTCATGGAGTATAGATAAACTTTTTCCCTGTAATTTTTTGTCACGCCCTGCCCATCTGACCCTTCTGTCTTCCTCCCAGCATGGCCCTAATGAGCCATGCTGTTGATTGTTTGTTTCTTGTCCCTGCCCTTGTGTTTCTCATTCCTGCTGCCTCTCATTTGCTCCCTCATTAACCTTGTATAAAAGCACCTCCCCGTCCTGTGTTCCCCAGTCCAGTCATTGAAGTTGTTTCCCCATATTGCCAGAGTTTAGCCTCTGATCTTGTTTTTTGCGGTTGTTCTTTTGAGTCCAATAAACCCCTAGTTTCACCATTCATTGGATAAGAAGTGATGGGAATTGGATGGATGGATGAACATTTTACATACTCAGCAGACGATTTTACCCATGTGCAATTGAGGCAAACAGCACATTACAAACATATGTGCAGCTAGGTTGAACTTCCAGCGTTATTTTTCTGAATGTACCAATGATTTATTCAAATTCACATATATAAATTTAGAAAATGAAGCTGTTTTATGGCACAAATGGCACAAAACAAATGAATCAAAATATTTATTGTATCTTATTTTTATTTATTGTATTTTATTGTTATTGCTTATTTTTTTTGTAACAACCTCAAAAATATTTCTAGTGTCATGGCCAGGCTGAATGGAGGACACAGGAACAGGAATCAGGGCCAACAAAGGAGGTTTATTTACATGAACTGAACAGAACTGGAAATAAAATGGGATCACAGGGGATCAATAGGGAGGCTAGGGCAAGAGCTACAGGAACTCAATGTTAATAACGGAACTGGAGATTATTAGACTAAGAAGCACTTAAATACTGTAGTAACCAGGGAACAGACAGAAGGCAGTTGGGTGTGATTAACAGGAGGGCAGGAACACCAGGGAGGAGACAGGACGGTCAGGCAGGGCAGGACACAAGACAGTACCCCCCATCGTGTGCTGGGAAGGGCACCAAGGGGCCACACAAAGGGACGGACAGACAGACCCTGGACACTGGGCATGACAGGACAGGACAAAGCAGGACAGGGCAAGGAGACAGGATGAGATCGGGCAAACTCTAAAACTGGGGCAACGAACAGGCAGGGACCAGACCAGGGACCAACAGGAGAGACACGAGACAAGATCAGGAGTCAGGGACAAACACTGAACCACAATGAAAACTCAGGAACAACAGAGATGGGAGGTGATACAGGGGCAGACAACACAGACCATATCTAAACAAGACTGGCACCACCGAACACCAGAGGGGCAGAGCTCACTGACAAAGAGGACAGGGCAGGACTGGACAGGGACACACCACACTAGGGTTGGGATGATGGAGCCAAACATCAGGGCAGACATGCAAGGCCAGTCGGGTAGGATCAGGGACCTGACAAACAGGACCAGACTCATGACATGACTAAGGATGTGGAGTGGAAAAAAGCAATGTCAGAGACCACAGGGATAAAAAACACACTACAAAAGACACACTACAAAACAGGACAGACAAGTGCAGGGTCAACCAGAGCAGGACAAAGACACCAACAAGGACCACAAGCCAGAGAGAAATAAATGTAGGACAGGGCAGTGAGGCAAAAACTGGGACAGAATGAACGGGGCTTGGCAGGGGGGTCCTTGGGACCCCCAACTGTGTGATACCGACCCAGGGATGCGGAGCCTTTTGGGCTTTGGGGGGTTAGGGAATCCAGGTGCTGCTAAGGGGTCAGTGGGACTGGGTGGCGCTGAGGGGGCAGCCTAACATGGCTGGGGGGCGATGACGAGGGAACAGCAGGGTTGGGTGGTGACGAGGGAACATCAGGGCAAGCACAGGAGGACCCCGAGAGGCCTGCTGGGCAGGAGAGTGAGTGGCGACCCTGGATGGTGTGCCCTCATCTCACTTTCCGCGAGACAGAGACTCTGCCCGCCCCTCTCTTGAACCTCTGCTGCAACCAGTGGCCACGTTGTGACTTGGGACAGGGGCAGCCCGAGTCCTGGATGGGGGCAGGGGCCCACGGAGTGGAACCTAGGGCAAGACCCAGAAGGTCCCACTCCAAGTCCTCCAGGAAGGTGTCCTCTGGGTCTGCTCCCTCAGGGCTGGCTTGTGGCAAATGGAGAGTTGGCCTTGGGGCTGGTGAAGGCCAGAGGGGGGGGGAAAGTGGGTGCCAGCAGGACCTCAGCAGATGACAAGGAGGGCGCAGGTGAGAAATCTGGAGATGAATCGGGCACAGATGAGGAGACCCAGGACAAGTCGGGCACAGGTGAGGAGGCTGGGACACTTTGAGGTATGCAGGACGGGGCCAGGATACCTTCAGGTGAACAGGACATGCTGAATGATTGAGGTGAATCTGGGAGGCCTGGAGATGGGCAGGATGGAACCATGAGGCCCTCTCTGGGACATCAGGCAGTGGGTCTAGCTGGGACACCTGGAGGCAGATAGAGCCGGGTCATTTGGAGATGGACATGGCAGAACTGGGTCACCCAGAGAAGGACAGGGCGAAATGCCCCTCTCTGGGTTGGAAGCATAAGCAATGGGGCCCTCTTAGGGCCAGGAGTGACAGTGGGCTCTATGGAGCAGGGTGCTAGTGGTGCGCAGTGATGGGCAGTAACGCGTTACAGTAATTAGATTACTTTTTAAGTAACGGAGTAATCTAACGGCGTTACATTTTAGAAGGCAGTAA
>JAODJU010000130.1:10676176-10703383 GCA_026776725.1 Gnathonemus echidnorhynchus
GGCTGCTGCTGAAAGTGACTAATAAAGTAACTTGTAATCTAACTTAGTTACTTTTAAAATAAAGTAATCAGTAAAGTTTACTCCTTTTGAAAGGAGTAATCAGTAGTCAGTAATTCGATTACTATTTCTAAGTAGCTGTGGCAACACTGGTGGTGCGATAGAGATATCACCCGGGCCAGGCGTTATTTAAACAGTGGAGACCTCTCCTGAGCTGGGTGCTAGCAGGGCAGCGGCGGCCTCTCCTGGGCCAGGCACTAGCAGAGCAACGAAGGCCTCACCTGTGCTAGGCGTGGTAGTCTCCTCTCCTGGGCTGGGTATGACGGCAGCAACTCCTGGGCCAGGCGCTAGCGGAGCAGCAAAGGCCTTGCCAGGCACAGTAGCAGCCTCTCCTGGGGCCGGGAGCTCAGAGTGCTGGCTGAAGAGCCCCCCTGGGGCCTGAAGTCAAGATTACTGCAGCTGCAAGGATGGGCCTGAGGACACAGCTGGGACCGAAACAAGCTCTCCGGGTTTGGTGGGGATGTTACCAAGGTTGAGTGCGGGGGCAGTGACAAGTGGATCTTCTGGACTGGGAGTCTAGAGTGTGGATGAGGACCAGGCATGGCAGCTTGTTAGAGCCACACCAGGGAGGGGACAGGAGGGTCAGACAGGGTAGGACATGACATCTAGAATATATTACGCAATTATTAAATACTGTAAAATTAAGATAAGATAGATCTTTATTGTCACTATTACAGAAGTAGTGAAAAACAGTTTTGAAGGATTACTTGCTCTATTATTTAATAAAGAATACAGAATAAATATTTACATCCAAAATTGTAAATTACAAGATCATGTATTTCACATGCTTTCAGATTTTGTAAAGTAGCTTTGAAGATACTATTATTCACCTCAAATATGATAAAAGCACTGTGTGTGTGTGTGTGTGTGTGTGAATCAATCTGAAGTTAATTTAATGAAAAGCATTATACAAATATTTGCCTGGCCTTTTGCATTGTAATAGTTACATTTACACAGAGATAATTCCAGATAATTCAGTAAACAGAGCCGGGAAGGTTCATATGAAGATCGTCACTTTGGCTTGGTGTTTATTTATAAAGTCAGTCGCAAGGGCATTTCCTCGCTCTATCTAGGGACATGCGATACTCATAACATAGATCCAAAAAATGAAAGGTGGGCTCGTCGGCCACACCATGCAATACTTGCCTCTGATTGGTTGAGGGGCATAGTTTGGAAAAACAAGGTACGGCTATATATTGTGGGAAGATATGACTTATTTATGAGAGTGGGAGATATAGTCTTAATACCTAGACGATTCCTAAATTCATAGTGTCAATTTGCTATTTAGGTATTGCAAAAATGAGAACGCAAATTAAAAAAGCTCCACAGATTCTCGAGCTTTTGAAGACTAAATCCATAGGAATGCAACACTGCAAGACCACGTCTTCAGTTTGTGCGTTAAAGTCAATGGATGCTGTACAGGTGCCCGCTGATGGGCAAGGTCTAGCCTCTATCCCAGGACCGACGAACTGGCCGCTGTTTGGCAGCTTAATCGAGCTTCTCCGAAAAGGAGGGCTGAAACGACAGCACGAAACATTGGTAAATAATGATAATAGATTTTTTTCGCACCATGACATACTGTTACATCTATATCCCTCATCTAAATTCTATGCATTTAATTTCAAATGCATAAAGCGACGAGTATACTCCACTTTTCCATGCAAAGTACTCATATTGAAATGCATTCCGTTTAAGTGTTGTGCACTCTTTACAGATTGAGTACCATAAAACGTTCGGGAAAATCTTCAGGATGAAGCTGGGATCTTTCGAATCAGTTCACATTGGCGCTCCTTGTTTACTGGAAGCACTATACAGAAAGGAAGGCAACTACCCACAGCGCCTTGAAATAAAACCCTGGAAAGCATACAGGGACTTCAGAAACGAAGCGTACGGACTCCTTATTTTGTAAGTGTGATATTTTTTTCGCTGCAGATGTGGAAATAAAAGACTGAACTTTTCTGACAATTACTATATATTTTCGTTTTAAAGGGAAGGAGAAGATTGGCAGAGAGTGAGAAGCGCATTCCAGCAGAAATTAATGAAACCTACAGAAGTGATGAAACTGGACCGAAAAATAAATGAGGTATGACATTATCGTACAGGCTAATTACATGTATACAATTATAAAACAGTAAAAAAATAATAGAGTAAAAATAATAAGTAAAACAATGACTGACATTGGTGGTAACTTACACTTCCGAATATCGTTGCATTTCATTTTGGATGTTCGTATGTTAATAGTATGTTACTATACCGTTGATATGAACTTAAGACATTGAATAATAATGATTACGATCATGCAATTAGTTAATAATGGGGTTTGTAGAAGCTCTCGGCAATTTGGAATCAATTGTCACAATACAGTGTGTCCTGTTTTCGTTGTTTGATATTAGTAGACCTTTAAAATACAGCACAAATAACAACCCAGTTCGAATTTTGTTCAATTCTGGGTACGTATTTCATGCTATTAATAATTTTGTTTCTTCTAAAAAGGTTCTGGCTGATTTTGTTGATCGGATTGGGAAAGTCAATGTCAATGGTCACATTAATGACTTATATTTTGAACTGAACAAGTGGTCGTTTGAAAGTAAGTACTGCAATAATTCTGTTGTGAATAATTATTATTAGTATCATATTTATATTAAAAATGCGTAATAATGACAATATTTTGTTACAGCTATTTGCCTGGTGTTGTATGACAAGCGATTTGGGCTTCTGGGCCAGAACGTAAATGAAGAAGCAATTAACTTTATCACAGCTATAAAAACCGTAAGTGTAAAATGATGAGTCAAATTCTTGGCAGCAGATACTCCCATCATAGTGTGAACTTATTCACCTGAAACACAAACCTATCCATTCGGCAAAACAAATATCTTGATAACCTAAATCTCTCCCACCTTACACGGTCACTGTTATTCAAGTATGTTTACATGTAGGCAAAAAACAGAGTTCATTGGGTTCACTAAGCCGCGGGCTGTGACTGCGTGTATCCGTCTTCGTAATCCAACTATTTTGAGTGTGGACCATGCTTAGCTCTTTTTCTTTATATTTCAGCATAACAGGAAGGTTGATTTTTTTGTTTACCTTTAGTTCTGTTTAATAAAGAAAAAAAACTTAATGTCTCGGTTGGATACTTTTTGGATACTTAAGATAAAAGGGTATAACAACAGCTCGTTATTGTAATATGACATAAAACACAAAAGTCTCCCCTGGTTGTTATTGAAAGGCTTGTTTTCTTGATGTTAAGATGATGAAGACGTTTGGAACGATGATGGTCACTCCGGTCGAGCTCCACAAAAGCCTGAATACGAAGACATGGCAGGATCACACGGCAGCCTGGGACCACATATTCCGCACAGGTACCCGACGCCCCCCGCCCCCGATGACGTATGACCCACAGAAAAGCATTTTCAATCAGGTGATGACACATGAACCGATTGCCTTCCCGCTTTACTCACTGACAGCATTAGTAGTAAACTGAGTGACCCGTGTCTGACAAAGCTGCCAAATATTTGTAGTAGTCGGAGGGTGGAGAGGGGGATGGTTTATTGTGCTGATTACACAGGCTACGGTCGGCAGGCACATGTCACTCGCCTCCCCCCCGCCTATAAACAAGCTGTGGTTTCGCGCTCCGCAAGAAGACCAAGTCGTTTTCAAAGGTTATTCAAGTTCATGGGACAAACAGTTTAAAGTTTTTTTTTTTTTGAGTCGCTCCTTGACACGTTTCGAGGTTTTTGAGTTCATTCGCGGAAAAGTCTATGAATAGAGACGTTTAAAAATAAGGTAACCTGACACGGACTTCATTGATTTAATAGTAGGCGAGTATAATATTTATCTCATTAATATTAATAATATTAATTATTTAGCTGTACTGGAAATAATTCCAAGTCCATATTGCTGGCTACTTTATATTTATTACTAAATAGCCTAAATCAGACGTTTTCTTCAAACTTTAAAAGAGGATGACGTTTCAGTTTCACCAGTAAAATGACAGAGCGAAATCCCGGAAACACTCCCTGAAATGCTCCCTCAGTGCTGCCAAACCCACCCCCTCTTCAGGGTCTTATAGTCCCTTAATCAGCAATAATTTCATCCTTTTTTCTGCCCGCCTTGGGAAACCCCCCAAGCACAGCAGCACCGAGAACAAGAAATCACAGTGTTTACAACGAAATCATAGCCCCTTTCAAGACTGGGACACTACAATATAATGTGCTTTTTGCCTCTATTGTTTATCACTTTGAACAAAATTGTCTGCTAAATACATGTAAATGTAAACATTAATTCACTATCAGTTGTGATAAGTGCCACTAAAATGCAGTGTATTTGAGTAACTCCTTCTGTCATGATTTTGGTTGGTAAGTATAAAATATTATTTGAAGTTTGCCATACTTTTCTTCTGGCAGCAAAAGTCTACATAGACAAAAAACTGAAACGCCACCAGAAGGATTCGAGTGATGACTTCCTGTGCGAGATCTACCACCACAGTCACTTGTCCAAGAAGGAGCTGTATGCAGCCACCACTGAGCTTCAGATTGGAGGAGTTGAGACTGTGAGTTACTGGGCCTAAAACTGTAGTCATGACTACCACTGACAAATCAAATTCAAGATCATGCTTGGGGCCATGTGATTGGCCACCAGAATTATCCCTGCAAGTTTTTCATCTTTTGAAAACCAGCCAATGCAAAACAGACACATATACAGCTGGAATGCAGCTGTTGCTATATAGCTAAGTAGCCAGTCATTCAGCATAAATATGCAAATACCTAACAGCCAAGCTTGCAATAGGCTATTCCTAGAAGGCAGAAGAATGCTGTCTGTATTGGGATAGTAAACTTGCCTGTGTCATTCTGTAGACAGCCAACAGCTTCCTGTGGGCCATTTTCAACCTATCCCGCAATCCGCGGTGCCAGGAGGAGCTGCTGCAGGAGATAAGAGCCACAGTCCCTGCAGGAGAGGCGCCCAATGCTCAGCACGTAAAGCAGATGCCCTTCCTCAAAGCCTGCCTGAAGGAATCTATGAGGTAAGCGCTGCCCATGCATACGCATCATCATGATTATGTATCATCATGCATACGCATCATCATGGATATGTATCATCATGCATACGCATCATCAGCAGAGCTTCATCTACACCCAGTTCCTCCCAAGTGCCCACTAAGGTAGTTACTCTGCTGAATAGGGGATTTGAATACGCGACCTTCCAATTTCATGCACAGCATTCTAAACCACTGAGCTGGAAAGCACTACCCTAGATAGGACTCAGACTCACAATCCCTGGCCTGGGTGGCCAGAGCCTTATTCATTAGGTCACTGGGGCAAAGAATCACCTCTGGGTGATTTGGAGCGATCAATCAGCCTGAAGCTGTAGGCTAACCGTAAAACCAGCACAGCGGTGACATAAGTGTAATTTCTTTAGGGGAAAAATTTACTGAGTTAGCTCACAGCTAATGCTGTGATTTTGTTGCTTTAGACCTCGAAGGTTGTGAGTTCAAATCCCACCACTTTTCAGAGTGTATAGAGTTCTCATATTATCCCTGTGTTGCACTGTTTCCTCCCACACTTCAAAGAGGGGATCAGTGGAGTTTCTGAGTCGCCATAGTGAGTGCAGGTGCGCTGTGTAGCATGACCCATAAATGGTTAGAGGATCACTATTTACATTGGAACATAGTATTTGGATGTGGTCTGTAGATATGCAAACAATGTTGGCCTGAGATACTTTTTTTTTTTTTAAAAATAGTACCTACTTTATACATTGTCAACTTTTAATTTTATTATGTACATAGTAAAGAATTCTTTAATCAGTCGATGAAGGGAAAACCATGAATAGATAAGACCACAGTTTGTCAATGGGGACTGAGAATCCTTCTGTTTGCTTGCAGTAAAAATAGTAAAAAAAAAAGTCTTAGTTAAATAATCAACAAACAGACATGAACTGGAAGTTCTGTACTTCAGCTTGCATAGCAGCTTGTCCAGTCCAGGATGACACTGAGCCTGGAGCTTATCTCAGGGCACAAGGCAGGACTGCATCCTGCACAGGATTCCACCCCAGCACAGGGCACACAATCACAGCCTGAGGGCAGCCCTCAACCCTGGAAGTGTGAGGCGACAGTGTGACCCATTCTGCCAGCACTCCAGCACATTCGGAGATGTATAACATTCACAAATTCATTAATTTCTCCACAGTTTACATTTAATATCTGCTTTATTTATAGACTTTCGCCCTCGGTGCCATTTACTAGCCGGACTTTGGATAAAGAGACTGTACTTGGACATTATGTACTGCCAAAAGGAGTAAGTATGCTTATTTCTTAAAAAGGCCTAACATACATCTGTCATATAGCTCTACATATAATGTTAAATGTTTCTATACACACTCTGACCAGAAGTTAGTTTCTATTAGTATTTTGAGTTTTGCTATTGCTGTTGAAAAATATTGACGTATCTTTTTTTAACACTGAAATTTAAAATTTTAGACGGTCTTGATGATAAACAGCCACGCCCTGGGCTCTAATGAAGAGTACTTTGATGAGGGGAAGCAGTTTAAGCCCGAGCGCTGGCTCCAGGAGAAGAACGCCATCAATCCCTTCACTCACGTGCCCTTCGGAATCGGCAAGAGGATGTGCATTGGCCGCCGTCTGGCAGAGCTGCAGTTACAGCTCGCGCTGGCCTGGGTAAGATCCAGCCTCTTGGTCTGGGGATAGGAAACTCATTTAAGGTGTGACAGGTTCAAGGGCTAAATCACAGATGTCCCTATTCTGGGATGGTGTGTGAGTTTGCCTCTATCCAGAAGGGTGTTGGTTCTAATCCTGTAATCATATCACTGCTGGCCCTTAAGTGAGGCCCTTAAGCCCAAAAACTGCTCCAGGGTCCCAGGAGAAATGTCTGGCAATTCTAACACTTTCTTTTCATGCAGCTCTGAAGTACAGCTCAGTATTCACATCACTGTATTGCTTAATTACATTTTTATTTATATGCTTTTGTCCAGAGTAACATATACACACGAGGATGAGAGAACAGGGTCAGACACTGTCCCTGGAGCAATTGGGGTTAAGGGCTTTGTTCAGTGGGCCAATGGTGACATCACTTCCAACCATGTGATCTGAGCCTCCACCCTTCTGATTACAGACACACACTCCAAACCCGCAGAGCTATACACTGCCAGCGGTTGGCAATAAAACAGTAATAGTTCATAACATGAAAAAATGCTCTTTGTGTTTAGCATAGAAGGAAAATACATCAAATAAACCTTCAACATCTACAATTTAGCACATTCAGGACATGTTCTTCAGTTGTTGTGTAACGTTTCACAAACAGCATTCCAATAACATTGGTTATTTGTAAAATGTTAAGTGTATTGATTAATGGTCGCCACACTTATTGAACTGAGACTGAATTAAGAACATTGCCAGTGTCTTCCAGAACACATAAATCTTTTGGCATATGTAGACATCCAATACAAATTGGAACAGAAATGTTAGCAGAAAGTGTACAAATAGCAAGTTGTCTGTTCGCACTGTATGTATCACATATCCCTTTAAACACAGTATCTGGCAATACAAAAATGGACAGTTTTGAGTGGATTTATAATATATGTTAATTTATTTCAACTGATGGATGAAGGTCGTTGATTTTCTTGCTAATTTGTAAATTGTATCAGTTAAATTATAATATCACGTTGTTTTCTCTGGATGTCAGGTGATAAGAGAATATGAAATCCTAGCAACAGATAATGACCCAGTAGAGGCGATACACTCAGGAACCCTTGTCCCCAGCCGCGAATTGCCAGTGGCCTTTATCAGGAGATGAGGTAAGAGAAGCTTTGGTGAAATCTTTGCATGGTAGCAACATATTTCTTTCTATGGCAATAGACCAAATTGTCAGGGCAAAAAAAATAGGTAGGAAATCAATGCGAGTAAGCCCGATAAAGGTCATTCATCTTCTCTTACTTCAGCCTTTCATTCTGTCAGATAAAATTTGTCCTCACTGAACTATAGCTGCCAAACAGAGTTTACCCGCTGTTCTGAACAGCCCTATTTCGTTACACATCAGTTTTTTCTGCTTGAGCAGACATAACACATTACATTAATTTAGAACATACTTTCATCCAAATAAAAAATACTAGATATTACTCAAAGGCTCAACACTCATATCTCTCTGCTGAACATGGGATTCAAACCAGCAACCTTCCTATTTCATGTGCAGTGTCCTTAACCTGCTGAACCACATACTGCCCCCAGAGTGATCTGTTTGCCGAATGAGTCTCTGATGATCCCCTTTGAACCGATTCCTTAACAGGTGGCAGTTTGGCGTCTCCATTGTCTGCTCTGTGCTAAAAAAGAGATGGAGATTGTACCCATTGTGACCAGAAAACCTGCTCATCGCACCTCTTTCTAAACATGAAAAATACCTCAAAATGCAACAAATCACCCAAAGCTATTTCATGGACTGAAAGACCAAGCTAACTAAAGTAACAAATTCCCAAATCAAGATGATTGCACTTTAGTATCTACTTATGTCTGCATGCCTACTATGACTGGAATTTTGATAATCAGTTATTAATATGTATATAATGTTGTGTTGAGTACTCTGGTGTTTTGTTATATTTAAATGATTATCTATGTGTTCAAAAAGATGTACACATTCTTTATCAAAGCCTTGAAATAAATGTGTTTTTACTTGTTTGAAAGTCATTTTCTTGTTATTAAGGATTCTCCCAAAAGAAGAAAATCACCACAATCTACAGTATTATATGAATAACTGAGTATATTTGATTCAGAAGGGAAAAAAGATAAAATGATGACTTTGTCAATACAGTTATATACATTTTATTATTGTGGATTATATCTGGTAAACATAAAAATAGTATTTTATACATTAAAATACATGAACAAATGCCAAATGAAAGGTGAAGTTCTTAGCTTTACTATTGAAACTCATATCTGTGATTTTTCACATTTATCCTGAGAGGTGATTGTGCATTATTATTATGGAGCTCATTCAGTTTAAGAAATTTTGGAAAAACGTGACAAAAGGTTAAAAAACAAACAAAATATTTGCAGTTATATCCTCCTGAGACCCAAGGAAAAAAGTGTCCTTCAATTTTAGGATATTTGTCTTTGGAGGAAATAAGACTAGTTACAATTTGGATTTTTTTCTAATTTATTTTTATTTTTAATTTCATAGCATGTCCTCTTTAGTGTACAACAGGAATAAATATGTTTCCTTACATCAGTGAAAAGATAGATACAATGTCCACTACAATGGACATGCAATGAATGGGTGGGGTCTCAGGAGGATATAATACACCAGGGGTCTCCAACTCCGGTCCTGGAGAGCTACCACCCAGTTGGTTTTCTGTCATACCCGGCTTCTGATGAGCCACTCCTGTTCTCAGGTAAATACCAGGAACAGGTGTGTCTCATCAGAAGCCAAGTGGGACAGAAAACCTACTGGATAGTAGCTCTCCCGGACCGGAGTTGGAGACCCCTGTAATACACTAATCAGCCATAACATTAAAACCATCAAAACAGCTCTGACCTGTCAAGGCATGGACTCCATAAGGCCTCTGAAGGTGTCCCGCGGTCTAGTGGGTTTCAGTAACTGTCATTTCAGTTATTCACAGTTTACCACGCTCCAAAAAATGTATTGAAAAGACAGTGTTTTTACATTGTTCCTTTGTCCTTTGAGGGGTATGAAAAGCATGATTTTCACTGATCCATCATCCCATGAGGCATATTTTTCATTGCTGTAGTCTTTTGAGAATTATGTTAAATCATCAGAATCCCTTTCATTTGAGAGTATGGTACTGTGCAGTACTGTACAATAATATACAACCTACTTTATTATTACTGTATTTAATGTTGGTAATATCACACCAACAACAATTACCATATGTAAGAACATAAAATTCACATTATGGGGTCTGCAGATGGTCTCCCGTGTTTCGGATATACGCAAACATATCACCTGTGGATACGGAGGGTCTCCTGTACCTGACACCAAAACCTTAGCAGCAGATCCTTTAAGTTCTGTATGTTGCAAGGCGGGGCCTCCATGGATCAAACTTGCTTGTCCAACACATCCCACTGATGCTCAACCAGATTGAGATCTGGGGGATTTGCAGGCCAAGTCAACAGCTTGAACTCTTTTTCATGTTCCTCAAACTATTCCTGAACAATTTTTGCATCATTTGTACTACAGTAGTTCTCCTGTAGGATCGGACCAGACAGGCTAGCCTTCACCCGCCCAAGTGCATCAACGAGCCTTGGACGCCCATGACCCAGTCCCTGGATCACCGGTTGGCCTTCCTTGGACCACTTTTGGTAGGTATTGACCATTGCGTACTGGGAATAGCCCTCAAGACCTGTCATTTTGGAGACTCTCTGACCCAGTAATCTAGCCATCACAGTTTTGCCGTTGTCAAAGTCACTTGCCTATTCTTCTTGCTTCCAACACCTCAACTTCAAGAACTGTTCACTTGCCTAATATATAATGGCACTCTTAACAGGTGCCATTGTAATGAGATAATCACTTATAGTTTAAATGTTTTGGCTGGTCCATATATAATATAATATAATATAAAAATATGGAAAAAATGTGAAATAATGCAAAATTACTAAAATGATTCACAACTTACAGGGACAATGACATAAGATTTTGCCTGTTGAGAAAGAAGTATTTACTTTAATTGTGGGCATAAAAATTAAAATTAAATGAAAGCACAGGAATTACATATTGGAAATAATATGATATAAACTTAAACTTTTTGGGGAAAATTGTTCACACAAAAGAACTTTATAATATTCAATATATAATGTGTTTTAATTGTAAAACATTGATATTCTGTCCCATGGCAATGGTGCAGTATAAATCAGGGTAATCTTCAAAACAAATACCACACATTAAAAACGGTTTGCAGACAGCCTTTCAGATGAGATTACAATTTAAATATTTGTATTTAGTCATTGCCGCCGTCTGAGACACCGAGCCAAAGATTTCCTGCAAACATGTTGCAAAATGAGGATGAAAGTGGACAGTAGTTCACAACATTGAGTTGGCTTAAGCATAAGTGGCTAGAGCTTTTCCATGGGAAGGATTCCAGCTGTTTTTCATTTGCTGAGATGTATATGAGCTGATATGTAATACATTTATTCCACATAAATGTGTACAGCTGCAGCATTTAAAATTGATTTCATGTGTATTTAATTGTGTCAATTTGGCTTTTTGTAATCTGCAAGCAGACCATTCACCTGAGAATTTAAACGTACTTCTGAAAAATACAACAAAGGGTGAGTATAATGAATAGGCCTACAGTTTTCAAAAGCAAACAATTACAAATAGTAATTAATCATCATTTAATAGTAATAAATCATAATTTATTCAGCCAGCCATAAACAATACGTTTAATATTTTTCTGCAAAAACAACTTTAATGAACACAACAGATAGATTTTTAACTGTACAAATTATTTAATCATTAATTACATGTAATTTTTATATACATATCCTTTACATTTACAGAATTTACAATGGCATCCCAAGCTTTGAAAAACAATGGAAACTTGCACTTTTAGATTAGGAAAAAGACTCAAATGGTTCAAAATTTTCACTTAATATTTTTCTATAGACCTCATAAATAAATGCTAATGTTTAAATCGCCGTTATTAATGAGGGCCATAACAGATGCAAAGTGGAGGTTTACGTAAGTGTAGGCATCGGTAACCTTAACCTCCGAATAAACCTCCGGGATTTCTCAACTTTCTTTACTTTGGCCCTTAGCCCATGTCATTCACCTAAAACACAGCTACAATTTTGTTAAAAACAAAATGTGACACTTCTGAATTCATTCCTCTATTTAAAAAAAACTTAAGTGCTCCAGAATAGCCCAAGTAAAGTCATTACAGAACAGTATCTGTATATAATATTTCTATATAAATTCATGCCTAGATAATTAACATTTAATGTTCACAGTAATGGCCTGCATATTACCGTTGTATACCATATAAGATGGAGTTCATTACACATTCATACACTGTGAATTAATAAGGAAATCAAATCACAAAAGTAAACAGCACAATTGTGGTCTGCACATTTAAATTTCACACTTAAGTACCACACTTACCCCTCTGAATACAAAAATAGACAAGAAAATTTATTAGAAAACAATACTGATACTTTTGATTCTGCTGAAGAGTTATTTTATAAAGAGAAGCTAAATATGTATGAAACCATAAAACTATCTTATCTATGAAATTGTAATTTCCCAAAAAACACATAGGCCCAATTTAACCAAAACTATAACACTGAGTCGCCTGCAATTACTCTTAACTAAAGTTTATTATTATAAAGTAGGAAAACATTGTGTTGCAGAAACAGGAACACATGAGGTGTACAATAAATTATATATTATTTCAGCGCCACCTAGAGGACATTATGGCGATGCACTTTACGTTGTACTCTAAAATGTTATTCGGGCAGTTCTCAGCAGACGTAAGAAACCCTCAAGTTAAATTTTATGGCAGATTCACCTTCCCATCACATTCAAGAAACCTTATAACAAAAAACATATAAGGCAAAATATACTGCCATGCTAAAGAACACATATCAAAATAAACAAAAAGATAAAGTGTTGATGTACAGGCAGGGGTGTCACGCGTTCTTTTTTGAGGGACTGTAGCACTGGTCAACAAATTTTTACTTTCTTTTGGTTTCATAAATCAAAGCAGGTCAATCTTACAGTATTGTTTGTGTTGAATTCAAATATCTAATCAGGATTTACCTATCATACAAGGATTTTGAGTGACACACAATTGAACTTCCTATATGTATATTATAGAGAGAGAAAGACCATGTCTCAACATGTCTAAACATGCTACAGCCTGTAATCTCTGGCAAAACAGACTTACGGTACTTTGTGGACTGTATGTAAAGTCCTTAAAATGTTCATAAATAGAAATGAATTTTTACCTAAATTACACTTAAATATGCCCATACCTTCTTAATAAGGAATTATATACTATTAATACAGTCTAAAAATCACACTATTGATAAACTATGGGTGAGAGCAAAATTCTGAGCGCATTTCTTAAATCAGAATTAAAAAGTTCATAAATGGCACCCCTTAGTTGATGCATGAAAAAAATCTTTCTCGACCAGTGTTATGCAAAATACCCGTGTTATAAACATTTTACAATACTTAAAACAAAACTGGCTGCTTCTCAAGAACCTTATGTGGCATGATTTTTTTTAAGTTATCTCTGTGAGCAGCATCTTAAAAGTCTATCTGACACACCAACAACTAACTGTAAAGGATCAAAAACCTATTAAACCAGTGTAGCTTAGCTTAAATGCAACACAGCATGTAAGGAATTTAGAAATCCAATGCTTTCCTAATGTTGTTAAGAACTTACAGTACACACAGTAATCTGTCATCAGCAAAGTAAGGTCTCCAGCAGTGTGAATACAAGGTTATGCCTTTGAAAAAGGTGCTCGTTTAGGCTATGCGCATTTAGCTTCCTCTATATATGATACTTAAAGTAGCGTCTATTTCTCAGTGTTTTACATGCTTCCAAACTACAGATTTACATAATATGTTGTTTCAATGCTTGACAGTTAACAAATGAATTTTCGCAGCAGTTTAACCTTCCTAGTCAGTTATCGGCGTCTCTCAGCATTGTTAGGCTGAGGTTATTCATCGACTTCTGTTTCTGATATTTACTGCATTTCTACTTCTAGAGGGCAGCCTAATAGCACAACTTTTAGAAGATGATTGACTTTATTTGAATATTTATTTCAGACATAAGCTCACTGGGTCACACAGCAGCGAGCCCTCGCTTTCAAAGAGGACGCAACTCAAATTACACCAATAAATGCTTGCAGTGCATACTAGAAGTGGAGAGGGAGGGAGAGGGAACAGGAGATATTTAATCTAGGCTCACATTTAGGAAATGACATGAAAATTAGTTGTGCTGCGTTTGCAACACAATCATGTCATACAATTTCAATACAAAAAAAATCAAAACTTCCAAAAAAAACCAGGGGGCACGTGTCACCTCAACATGGGCACGGCGCCTCTGCTTACAGGTGTATATACTCACTGGCTATTTCATTAGCTACACCTTGCTAGTACTGCGTTGGACCACCTTTTGCCTTCAGAACTGTTTTAGTTCTGAAGTTCTTTAGTTCTTTAGCTGTGTCAAGCATAGGTTCTTAAAACATTCCCCAGTGATTTTGGTCCATATTGACATGGTAGAATCACACAGTTGCTGCAGATTTATCGGATGAGCCGTCATGATGTCAGTTTCCTATTCTCTCACATCCCATAGGGGCTCTATTGAACTGAGATCTGATGACCATGGAGGCCATTTGAGTACAGTGAACTCATCGTCATGTTTATGAAACCAGTCTGAGATGATATGAGCTTTGTGACATGGCATGTTATCCTGCTGGAAGTAGCCATTAGAAGCTGGCTATAATGTGATCCTGAAGGGATGGACATGGTCAGCCACAATACTCAGGTAGGCTGTGGCATTTAAAGGATGCTCAGTAAAATGAGACTCATCTGACCAGGCAATGTTCTTCTAGCCTTCTTCTGTCCAAATGGCACCCAGTGTGGTCTTCTGATTCTGCAGCCCATCTGCTTCAAGGTTCAATGTGCATTCAGAGATGCTCTTCTGCTTACCCTGGTTGTACTGAGTGGTTATTTGACTTATTGTTGTCTTTCTATCAGCTTGAACCAGTCTGGCCATTCTTCTCTGACCTCTGCCATCAACACGGCATTTTTGGCCCCAGAGAACCGCCGCTCACCAGATGTTTTTTTTTTTTTTTTTGGTCCAATCCCTGTAAACCCTAGAGATGACTCTGTGTGACAGTCCCAGTAGATCAGAAGTTTCTGAAATACTCATACCAGCTTGTCTGGCACAAACAACCATGCCAGGTTCAAAGTCTAACTGAAGTTCCTGACATGAATCTGCATGATGTTATACATTGAATTGCTGACATATGATTGGCTGATTAGATATGAGCAGTTGAACAGATAATAGCTAATAAAGTAAGCAGTGAGTGTGTGTCACCTTTTTGCATTAGCACTTCCATAAATGTTATGTGTCGGATATTTTATGTGTAGATCCGGATTTACTTAACTTGGTTTTGTAAGTCGAGAGCTGACTGTGTATCGCTCCATCATTAGCGTTTCAAAAACGTTTCACTTTTCAAGTCTTCTTTAATTACCTAACAACCTCATTAATGAGTCAGAATGGTATAGAAATTCAGTTACAGTAATGCGTCCAACATGGGTGCCTATAGCCCCGAGTATTTCAACCCCAATGCCAATTATCCTTCTTCAGAAAAAAGACAAGCCCCAGGTAAACTGGACATAGCCCCTGATCTTTTCAATTGATAGAAACTCCCCTGGCATCCAGGAATGAATAGAATTGAATGCTTTGGTTTGTATTGGCTCAAAAGACATGAAACCCATACTAATTAGGAAGACATTTTTAAAACTAGCCAGTATATAGAAACTGTTTCATGACAAAACATGAATCCAGGTGGGTGCAAAATGGACAGTTGTTTGTATATTTGGCATTGTGTCTGTACATGAAAAATGTTGCTGCGTTTTAAGTTGTTTTATAATGATTGCTGAGTGGATTGTCCTAATATTTCTAAATATTTAATTATTATTTTATGTGTATGTGTCTTTGATTGATCGGATTCATCACCATCATCGCTCCCATTTTTTCTGGAGTGTGTTGTGGTTTAATATTGTGTTTTGTTTTGATAATGCATCATTCTCATATAGACATGTTAACAAAAGTGAAGCTAAAGATTTCCATCCATCCATCTATCCACCCATCCATCCATCAATCCAAGCATGCATGCATTCAATTCCCATCACCACTTATTCAGTCAACTGGGAATCTCTGGTATGCAGAAAGCAGAGGACACAGAGCAGGGGACACCCTGGAGGGTGTGCCCCTCCAAGGCAGGGCGCACACTCTCACACACACAAGGGGCACAAGAAGAGGGGGGCGCCTTGACACACTCCAGGAAATTTACACAATCCTGTGTTTTTTGACTGCTGTAGAAAACCCACAAAAACATGACAGCTCTACTTACACCAAGCCAGGAGACCACAGACGGAAGCCTGCTGTGTTACCCATCCAGCTACATGATTTGTGATGTATATAAATTCAAACAGCTAATATTGGATTATATTGAAATGCATTTCTTCTTTGATTTAGGAGACAGTAAATACCAAACATGTGTGATATTTGGCAGGTTGACCAGTTGTCTGCAACTTTATACCATTCACTTCTCACAAACTTTGCACGCCTCAGAATAAATATGAATTGGGCTGAGACCAGTATTTTGTCACTTGTAAATATAGGTTGTAAAAATGCGATAGACTGTCTCTCCGTCCAGGGTGAATCCTTCTTTACTCTAACTGCTGGACAGCTCCCAAACTCAATATAGAATGTAAAGGCCATTACTTTTGAGTGATGCTATTGTCACTGTTGATTCGTAAAACACAGTATATCCTACTGACAAATGAGAGAGCAGGTCCTTGTGTTGTTATAGCACCCTAAGGGTCAAAACGCCATTCAACAACTAGGTGGCACTAGTCACTTGACTGTAATATATAAATAAATCTAGCAGACTGCGGTAAAGGTCATTCAGTCATGCTGGGATTAATCTAGCTTTGTTTAAGTACAGCTCTCAGGCTTTCTTCATATTGTGCTGCAACACTTCAGATGCACATATATTTTATTAGGTAATTGGCATATTAATATTACTAAATTGGTCACCATCCCTGTTTACAAAACAGTGAAATTCTTCAAAGTAAAAACTGACGTTATTGGTAAAACGAAATGTGAAATCTGGGAATCTGTGATATTGTCATATATTGCAGTCCCAGCCCATTGTTTTAAAAATAGATTTGCTTCTCTTTTTACTGCGGAAAGCATAATATATTGCAGGATTTAAAAAAAAAAATAATTCCATGAATGTCTAGTGATGCTCTCACATGATGTAACAAACATTCAGAGGATATTAACCAGATCTATAAGTCTTAATTTGATCATGTTTCTGCACATGCTAATGTATTAAGCAGAGTTTTTTCCATCGCATTTGATGCTCTGGCATATATATATTTGCCATGGCATTGTTACTATGCAATGGGGTTAATACGGTGTCTGAGGGTTTTAAGATGGATAGCCGTCTGTCGGCATGATATTTTCAGGGTCCAGCTGTTTTGTAGGATGCCTGCCATTATTTATACCCCATGGCCACACGACTACACGTGGCTTTGGCATGTGTGTAAATTGTTGCTGCAAGGACTGGTATTGGCAGAAGCGTGCACCAGATTGTTGTAATTATTATTAACTATTGATGAGTATGCTTTCTAAATGTGATTTTGTGATATCAACACCCCAAAAGCAATGCCGCAAGATATTTTCAGTGATAAAAGTGGACTTGATGACCTTCAGCGTCAGTCATTTAACTAATGTTGCGTTATCCGTTTACAATCCTGAGTAATGATTATTATATAGCTAAACAGAGCTGAAACATACATGTATGCTTCATTTTTTCCCTTAACTGACAGATTGCACTCTTTTTTATTATAATTTCTTTATAACTTTATTATAACTTTTTTATGACTCATCCACTTCTACGCTGCCTCCAGCTGTCACCATGACTTATGTATTCACCCATAGCCAGGGCCAGACCCAGCCCATGTGACCCCCCGGAGAGCATCACTGTTGCTGCACTGTCACAATAAATAATAGGCCTATAATAGGTGACATTTTAATATGAAATTATGAAATAAAAATACAATAAATAATAATTGTTAGAAAACAGTTGTAACGTTATTATTTCTTTTAATACCCCAATAGGAGAATAGTAGGATCAAACCATGGCATCCATACCATACTTGTCTGATGTAGGGTTGTAGAGCCTATCCCACAAGCTATGGATGCCAGGCAAGGAATAACCCAGGGTGGGGCACCGGCCTATCAAAGGGCAGGGAACAACCTAGGGCAGGGCACCAGCCTATCACAGGGCAGGGAACAATCCAGGGCGGGGCACCTGCCTATCACGGGGCAGGAAATAACCCAGGGCGGGGCACCAGCCTATCACAGGGCAGGGAACAACCCAAGGCCTGGCACCTGCCTATCACAGGGCAGGAAATAACATAGGGCAGGGAACCAGCCTATCACATGGGATACTTACACACCACTCACACACATGGACATTTTGACAGCTCCAGTTTACCTCAGCTTGTTTTTGGACTGTAGAGCAGTAGAGGACATTAGAATCCTAGTCTTCAAAGGAGTGGGGGCAACCATGTGTACTGTACCACCATGCCACCCATGAGCAAGAGTGCAGACGGCACAAGTACTTCTAAGGGCACGACTGAGCCAATCGTGTGTCAGACAGTGTGGCAACCCCTCAGAAGATGGTGGGCTATGTGGCCTATAGAATTAACCAGCCCGATCAGTAGGTTTAAGACCAAATCTATATAATTAAACATAAGTGTTAGCAGAGTAACCCAGTAGTGTTAGAAGAGTAACCCACCTACCCATCCATCCATCCTTCCATTTTCTATGCCCGCTTGTCCTATTTATGGTTGCGGGGGGTCTGGAGCCTATCCTGGATGAAATGGACAAAATGCAAGGAATAACCCAGGATGGGGCTCCAACCCATCACAGGGCACACTCACACACCATTCACTCACACACCATTCACTCACACACCAGTCACTCACACACCATTCACTCACACATGCACACCTATGGGCAATTTGGTAATTCCAATTATCCACAGCATGTTTTTAGACTGTGGGGGTAAACAGGAGGAAACCCCACGATGACATGGGGAGATCAAGCAAACTCCACACACATGGAACCATGGCGGGGCTGAAAGGAGTGTAATCTGCTTTTAAACTATTTATTTATTTATTTATTTTTAATCCAGTCCAGATCAAAATTCAAATGTATTAATTGAACTTCAGACAAAAGTCTGAAGAGACCCCAACGCTTACTTGTGTTTGGGAACTATAAAATGTAAACTTAAATATAATTTTAAAAGTATGTTGTATTGAACATTTTCATTTGTGATAGTGATTATTTCTAATGTCTCCTTTCTGTGTGATGTATGGTTCAGAATATTCAAGTCTGTGTAACTGCTTCAGTTGGTGTGTTTTACATTCAGTGCCACACTGTGTGTGTTTGCATGCTTTTTATATTTTACTCTCATATTTTACTTCTTAGAATATAGTAATGTTGATGATCATGCCACAGTTGTATTTCACATATTTGCTAGCTTCATCCTGTGTTTTGGCTCAGGAATTTTACTTATTTCTGTTTATCCAGTTCATTGCTGGTTGCTCCAGAATCCAGTATTTACCAAAAACAAAAATAATAAAAAATCACAAAAAACCATTGCTGTCCAGGAACTATTTATTATGTAAAAATATCTTCCATAGAACTGTCTTTCAGAACTACTCCTAACAATTTCCCTAATGTATCATACTGTACTTATTGTATTATCAAGAAAGGGATGTGAGAGAGGGGCATTTTAATGGTGAAGGGTGATCAAGAACAACAACATATAATAATGAAATTCAGTCTGACCAAATTCATGGAGATTTGGTCAACATTATATTGACCTTTGGGAAGTTCCACAGACACCAAAGGTTATATTTAATCTCTGAGAGACGCTGAAATAGCCTGCAGTTGACAAGACCCCCTTGGCGTCCATTTAGAGTCTTGGCAAGTAGGTACATTCCTTAGAGCGAGCTGCCAGATTGGTCCTGGTAGACATTCAGATGCCTCGCCTGGGCTCTCTCTCACCCACACTAACCGCCTCTCAGTCTTTCCCCCTTGCTATGGGCTTTTACACATGTCCGGGACCATTGTGATCCAGCATCTGGTGAGTTTGCCATCTGGACCCGAGTGCTTAATGCCCTCTGGGATAAGAGTGGAGACACAATCGAGGCCAACGCTTCTTCCTGGGACAAGACGGCATCAAACAATGGCCGCAAATTTTAATGACATTGTGAAACAGGGATATGTGAGGATTCAGAGCAGACACTTTCGGGTGAGTGTGTGTCATCTCTTTGGCTGCCCATCCAGCTGCCCCTCTTCTATCTTCTGCCCATTTTTTGCTGTTATTTGATGATTCTGCAGATAAGTTTCCTAAGTAATAACTAAACTTAAAAGTGTTTATGATTGGACACATGACTACAATAGTGGTCTTCAACAAACAGTGCTTTATTTAAATTTTATTCATGGCACAAACACTAAGTCACTTTTCATAACCACTTGCACTAATTATTTGTTATTTTATTATATCTGTTATAATTATTTGTAACTTAGATTTATTTTGTTATTCTGTTTTGCACTATTACTACTGTTCTTTTTAAGCTCTTTGCTGTCTTATCTTATCTTTATTCCTCTTGTTGCTCTGAGCATGTTTATGACAAAAGAATTTCCCTTGGGATAAATAAAGTTCTTCTTATCTTATCTTATCTTATCTTATCTTATCTTATAATAACTTTTCCTTTATGTTCACATATTCTGAGAAGTGATTTTACATTGAGGCGATATGCTGATATAGCTGGTCTCTTATGAGTATGAATGGAATAAGATTTATTAAGATTATTATTAAGAAATTAGGATTTGCCACGGTGAGATATCCTATATCAGATAAAAAAGTGAATGAACTGAACTTCATAGACTTAATTGTGCAGAAAGGTTTCAATATTTTTGCAAGTAGAAAATTTTCCAGTGTTCTACATGCAAACAGATGTTTTTATTATAATTTTATATCTTCTTACAATCGTGCCAAAGACAGCTCTCTGAATAGAAACGATTTCAATCATGTGTTCAGTTTATTGTATGTTAAAATACCTGAAAGGATTTATTGACATACTGTATATTCAAAACTGTAAAAAAATCCCTATGATCAACAAATACAATGTTATCCTTCAAAGAAATCTTTAATACAAAGTTCATAAGTTCACTTGCCATTTCAGTTTTTGAAGCAGGTGATCTGCTTTAGCGGCTAGTTAGATTCGCTGGAGTAAACAGCTAGCACAGCCAAGTGCAATATGATTGGCCGACCAGATTGTGAGAGCCAGATTTGGAATTTTCCCAGGACCCTAAAGTTACCTGGCAGGGTACACACACAGACTGAAAAAACAGATGGTGATACTGAGTCCTTAAAGGTGCTTTATGTCATCAGAGGCAATAACATCTGTTCATGTGATCCAGGTGTGTCCTCTGTCATGGTGTCATTTCCCCAGTAACACATCTTATAGGCTGAGACTAATTTAGCTGATGTGCTGCTGTCATTAGACACCAGAAAAGTACAGGTTCCTTTAATCCTAGATTGCAAATGATAAAAATTTAGTATGGGGAAAAAAAAACATATTTTCCGAATTGTATTAACAGTTTCCATAATGGAATTACAGCAAATTTAACAATGTGCAGTAGCAGTTAAATGCTGGTGATCAAGACAGATCCTGTTTAGCTTCCTTAAGTTTAACCAAAGACTTTATCTAGCTTACAGTTACACTTATTTATAGAGCTATTTTTTAATGCAATTTCCTTAAGGCACTAAATTAATGGGTACAACTGCAGTGTCCTCTTCTGGACTTGGGACACCAGCAACCAGAAGTCAAGGTCCTTATCCACTGTTATCTTTGCTGTCCGTACAGACAATATTAAGCCAGTGCAGTAAATGCATGTGTGAAACAACTGGCAAAAATCAACTGGCAATAGATTGGACTGAACCAAAGGTTCTAGAAAATTGATTAAAATGTATATCAGTTCCAGGCCTTGTCATCAAGTATGCCAGTACAGTGTAAGGCATTATGCAGTGTGGTAATCTTGTTTGGTAACTGAATATTTTTAGTACTTTGAAAGGTTTGATTTCTCTAAAAATAAGGTTTCACACATACTCTTTGGTTTACCTCTAAAGGTGCAATGTTCATAGAATCACACAGTAGGCAAAACTTTTAGAAACCCTTAATAGAATCATCCAATTACATTTTAATGCATGTTTGACTGGCTAAATTACAGACAGTTTCTTATTAGCAGAACTCTTAGAATCACTGGATACAAACAGCAACACTAGTGATTTTGATGTGCAAAAGATATATTTACTTTTCAGGATTCTGTCAAACCTAAAAAAGAAAGCGCACCTGTGATCACACACCTAAATGCGGTGAATCCATTCCCTGTATCATCTTTTCTTGAGTTAAAAGCTCTTTGGAAAAAGTACGTTATGCGGCTGGAATCTTGGTCAGTTGTTGGTTTCGACTTACAGATAGAGGTCCTAATTTGGGTTGTGCAATTCAACAGGGGATTAAAATAAACTTAGCGAAACTTGAACTCTTTAGCCACATGTTAAGCAACAACTTATCTCACTATATTTGTAAGACTGTCAGCAACTGCAAAAGCATAGTGTGGAATGTAAATATATAAACTAGATTTAGTGTTAACAGTTCTGGATTTTGATCGTTGACAGGCTGATTGTTTTTCAGAAGTTGTAGACTTGAAGTGGCAGTAATATTTTATTAGTGAAGGCCTTTCTAATAGAGGTCTCTTTGAGAAATCAGTTATATTATCCAGTATTGAAATGCATATGTGAGACTCATTTGTTCTTCTCACCTCTGAAGATCTACCAGAGATGCTGGCTGGTGTTAAAGAGAGCATCCAGCAAAGGCCCAAGACGGCTGGAGAAGTTCCTGGATGAACGAGCAGCACGCTTCCACTGTTATCACAAGGCAAGTCACATTATCCAGTTAGAGTCCTTAACAACAAATAAGGTAAGAAGTAAGGGTCTTCTGTGCAATGATGAAGCTGCATCTGCATCTTGACTGGCAGATCTCAATCAAGGCACCAATTAAGGAATCGTGTTTATTTTTTAATACTTTTTCCTCATAGTGAATTATATTTCGATAGGTATTTTTTAAAAACCAAGGCACTCGTCTCAAGTCTTGTCAAGTCTTGAAATATATTCAAGAAAAGTACAGAAAAACAGCAGTTTTAGGTTGATAAAAAATTGGGATTTTTTTTTTCCATCAAAAATTCTTAAAAATGCTACCGTTTTGATTATTCAAACTCGACAAATCATTTGCTGTTGCTGAAGTTTTAGCCTGTGAAATTTCCACAATGCACTATTCAGAGAAGCATGTGAGAGACAAAAACAAACGTAGCATTATAGCTCTAGTTAAGATCAGTTGGCTGACTGACACATTGGCTTCTACCTTTGCATTTCACTGGTATATTTAGATAGAAGAGACAAAATGTAGGGCGGGGGAGTTTTGGTATTTTGGTTACAGAGAAAAAGAAAACATGAAACTGTTTGTTCTGGTGAAGGTCATGGGGAAAGTCGATCCCAGGCAGCACACGGCTTGAGGCATGGGTATACACACATCACTGAGCATGAGGCAGGGGTACACACATCACTGGGTATGAGGCAGGGGTACACACATCACTGGGTATGAGGCAGGGGAACACACATCACTGGGTACAAGGCAGGGGTACACATATCACTGGGTACGAGGCAGGGGTACACCCATCACTGGGCATGCGGCAGGGGTACACACATCACTGGGTATGAGGCAGGGGTACACATATCACTGGGTACGAGGCAAGGGTACACACATCACTGGGCATGAGGCAGGGGTACACCCATCACTGGGCACAAGGCAGGAGTACACACATCACTGGGTATGAGGCAGGGGTACACACATCACTGGGCACAAGGCAGGGGTACACATATCACTGGGTACGAGGCAGGGGTACACCCATCATTGGGCACGAGGCAAAGGTACACACATCACTGGGTATGAGGCAAGGGTACACACATCACTGGGCACATATACACCAGCAACCCACATTCATATACCACAGGCAATACAGAGATACTGCATATCTTGAGAGTATGGAAGGAAACCCATACAGAAGGGAACATGGGGGGAGCGTTCAAACTCCAGAGTCAGAGTAGGGGTGAGACTCAAGCCCCCAAATTAGCTACTGTAGCTACTACCACATTTAAGAGCAAAATGTTTATTATATTACATTATATTACATAAGTGGATGGAAATCCTCTTACACTACATATTAGCTTGCATGGATTTAATAATGTTATTGATAGTGACATCAGTTTAATGTCAATGTATGTGCATGCATTTAAATTATTTGGTATTCTTAAAAACATGTGTATATGTGTGGATACTGATTAATACAAAGTGGATATTTAATTGTTTTGTTTTACAAATTTCAGGTAACAGAGCTGAATAATGTGAAGCATGTTGAAAGGGTTCCTAAGGGGACAAAGAAGCATGCAGTTATTGTGACGTTCAAAGACGACTCATCAAAAACGTTTGCTTGTGAGTCAGGTGGGTCACAGTAACATAGCTAGCAACGTACATATGTTTCCTGGGTATTCTGCTGGAGACCAAGTTGATCTTACTTAATATTATGCTACCCATTATCAATATATTAATGTAGTGAATAGCACAGTAAAAAATAATAGTTACACATTTCTTAATATTATATTCACATCAATGTGATTAAAACATATTGAAATATAAATTAAGTCTTATTAATAGTGGTCAGCAACGCACTTCAGTTTACAATTTTATTTTTAGAGGATAATCAACAGCGGCTGCTCCTTCATTAGCCGCCCCTCATGAATACTCATGGGCACAAATCTGACAGCGGAGTGATGGATTCATGGGGGGGGGGGGGGGGGGATCACATTCTGGCTACCTGATTTTATACCTGTAACACCTGCTTCTTGCTTTGCTTCTTCCTGACACAAGCTGAAATCAAACAGAGAATCCATGAAGCACACATACACTTTGATATACCCATTCATCCCCGGGGATAGTACGTACTAGGTGACTCTGTACTTATACGCAGAAGGTCTCTGCTTAGCTCGTCCCTTGACTGAAAATCAAAATCACGTATCTGTGGGCTGCACTGTTGAGCACAGCGTTACCCGTTTGCTCAGTGCCCCGCATGCCAGTGAAAACGCAGTGAACGGCACAGAAAAGGCTATTTTAGTGCAGTGCAAATTACTAAATGTTTTACATAAGTTTTCACTTTAAAATTGTTGAAAATTTCCTGTACACATTTAGAGATGGGGGGGGGGGGGGGGGGGCACAATACATCTCGACTCAAGGGGAGAAGATGCACCCCTGAGGAGCATAAATCCCATCATTCTGGCGAATGAACCTGATCAGGAATGTATATATTTTGTAAGCAGAATGAGCTTCATTTTCTCCCTTTTCTCAGACACGATGTAAATGCTAATTAAGTAAACAACTATATCTGGTCATTTTTAATGCAGCTTTCACATTTGTCATGTTTGGTTGATTGGCGATGTTGTGATTTTTTTATATTGCTGTTTATTCATACTTGTTGAATTCAACAACCCATCCACTGAAAGGTAATTCATTTAGTCAAAAAGGCAAATTTAAAATTTGTTCAGATATAATCTAGTCATAAAACATTCTGCACCATATATCAGGCAGCAAATAGTACTTCAACAAAAAACTGAAAAATTAAAAATATGGCAAAAAAACAACTAAAATATTTTCAGACCATTTTATTTTTTCATTGCAGTATAAGTATTATAAGGATTAAATATTTACATATTTATTTCCTGCCTCAACAAACTCTTCAAGATCTTTGATTGAAAATTTAGTACAAATACTATGTGAAAATACACTCATTTCTAACAACCACTTAACACTTGGGCTACTGTACACACCTTTACACGTAATATGATTTAGTTCATGTCTGTTTTCTTCTTTACAGAGCTGGAAGCCAACGAATGGTGCAAAGCTCTGTACACAGAGTGCTTTGAGAGTAAGATGAATGACTTTAACTTAGTGGAGCCCGACTTGTTGGCCACTGGAGTATATAGAGGCGGAAGTGGTAGGTTATTTGGTCACTGGGGCTACAGACACCTTTGATACCTGTTAGCATGGAGGTGTTATTGTGAGAAACATGTGTGTGTGTATAAGACTATATATACAGCAGCATATATTTCTATTACTGAAGTTAAAATAGAAATAAACGAGGAAGCATGTATGCATTTGTACAAACATTCAGCAGTTTTTTCATTGCACACCTCTCTTATAGTGAAACCAGTAAACTTTGTATTTAATTCCAAATGCTTCCATATGACAATTTGTTTTTTATAGGGGAATTCCACGTATTTTTAATGCCTAGTCGAAACCTGGATTTCCACGGGGAGTGCGTCCTTCAGATCACCGCAGAGACCATTTCCCTATGGAATGTGTTTGAGCCCCACCTCAAGATAGCGTCTTGGCCTCTGACAGGCCTCCGTCGTTATGGCCAGGGACAGACGTGGTTTTCCATCGAGGCCGGCAGGTTGGCTAAATTCATGTCCGGGATCCAATTCTTGTGGCACAGTTACAGGGGAAGGGATGCTGCAAGGGGGTGGGAGAGGTACAGGACAAACAGCAGTGAAATACAAGTCAAAACAGTGCAGTATAAGAATAAGAAAAATATAAGCGAAAGAATAAGCTTTAAATAGGTAATGCAATATGGGGACGAGGATGTGAGAATTGACCACAGTACAGAATATAATGTTGATAAAGTGCAAAATATATTAACAACAGTATGCATTACAATAGGAAATATCAAATGGTCTTGCAAACCAGTGGTGTGTAACAGTACCATCGGCATCTCTTGCTTACCCATGATGCTCCTTCCCAGCTAGCGCAGTGCCCACATCTTGTGTCTGCTCCTTTCAGGATGTGCGAAACAGGCGAGGGCCTCTTCACCTTCCAGACCCGGGAGGGAGAGGCGATATACAGCAGGCTGCATGCAGCGGTGCTGGCCGCCGCCGAACAGTGCGACTGGCTGAGCAACATGGCTGCAGTACGTCCCTCGCTGCACTTACGCTATGATTCGCACATTACCGCACTCGTGGTTTTCTCCATCATTCATGAAGCAAAAAAATCCCTGCCAGGTTGCAACTGAACAATGTCTGATTTTAAGTCAGTTAGTAGCAGGGTTGGGGCCATTCCGGAATGCATTCATTAATTCCAATCCAAATCAGGAAATGGAACTGGAGTTGGGATTGGAAAAAGAAACTATGAGGAA
>JAODJU010000130.1:10704630-10734420 GCA_026776725.1 Gnathonemus echidnorhynchus
CATTGGGCTTTATTCTTACAGCAGAGAAGTAGTTCATTATGACTGTTTGTGAATTGGGACATTTCAACTTACTTTTTAAATTCCCATTTAAATTTAGTAGGAGTCGGAGTCGGTTAACTTTTTGCCGACTCCGACTCCGACTCCAGGTACCCAAAATTGTCTCTGACTCCGACTCCTCGACTCCGACTTCGACTCCACAGCCCTGTGAAAAACTGGGCCCAGGACTCAAAAGTTAGAAAGTATGAGAATTCCCACTATGCATTTAATTAGGCTTGTTTAAGCTGTTGTCTGAATAAACTCCAGACTCTATAACTATTTGTCCAGTGAAGGATAAAGCTTATCACGGGAAGCACAAGGAGTACAGCCCCTCGGCCCCAAAGCACACACACAGAGGGTTATTTAGGAACACCAATTTGACGTGCAAGAATCAAACCCACAAATCAGGATGTGTAAGGCCACAAGTGCATACCCAATAAGTTACACCCCTGAATTAACGCTCAGATTCAAAACAAGGAAAACTGAAGGCCTGAAATCTATAAAAAATATTTATAAAAATAATAATTTTCTCACAGAAATACATGTGCAGTGTTTAAAAAAATGTACAGTACTGGTCAAAAGTATGAACATACCAACTGAAAATTATCTTCTTTGTCAAGATAACTACCCAAAACACACCATGAGTTTATGTAGAAAGTATTATCTTGTGAATAAGGAAAGAGGTGAAGTGATGCGACCGATGACCTGGTCCCCACAATCCCCTGACCTAATCCCTATAGAGCTGATTTGGGATGAGTTGGATCGAAGAGTAAGAGCAAGGTAGCCAACCTGTGCCCAGAACTTGGGGAAACTCCTTCAGGACTGTTGGAGAAGCATTCCAGGTGGCTGCATCTGCATGATAGTTTAAAGAACGTAAATAGTCTGCAATGCTGTCATTGAAGCAAAAGGGGCCATTTTAAAGAGTTCAATATCTGAGAAAATGTTGAGATATTGAAAACGTCTCTTGGCTGTTGTGATGTTTGATATGTATTACTTTATTGCCATGAGGCGTTTTACTATAAGGTGAATAACAGACTAAGACAGAGATAAATGCAGGAAAAGCAAGTATGTCCAGACTTTTGACTGGTACTGTATATTTGTGTAGTTTCCTCCTCTAATTCAGAACATCCTATTTGTTCAATGTTAACGAATGATTAATAAATTACTCTCAGCTCATAATCACTGCTGTAAGATAATTCCAGAACAGATTTATCCAAGTTTATTTTATAATTTTGTAAAAGCTAAAAAATGGGAGAATATTTATTCAGATAATTTCGATTTTGGCAGTTTTTTTTTTCTCTTTCCATTCTTACAGTCAGCTAACACTAATTCGGGATATCAGTACTGAATAACAATATCACATCCTCAGGTAATGTGTTTGGTTTGAATAAAGTTTGTGAATTCACTCAACATTTAATCAATTCTAATTATCTCCACGCCAATAACAATTTGCATGCTGTGCAGAGTTAAATGGTACTGACTCCATAAGATATTTTGATAATATATTTTTAAAAAATAAAATTCTAAGCATACTGTATTGATTGACAGATGTGTACTTTTACCAGGTAATACAAAAATCATTTAACTTGGTGTAAGCATTAAAAAATATTAATTAATCAAAGTTGATCATTTTTATTACATTCACAGTTATATTAATCATTTCTTTAAATTTCTCTCTTTCTCAAACAAAAAGAAAAGCCCATTCCCTTTCAAGCCATTGATATAAAAAGAACCTACAGCTGAAGAAACGGACAAATGGAAGTACAGAGTTGGAAGAGACTCTTTGATGGACCGCAACGCTGATGAAAAATTTGGATTAAAGACGCCAAAACTTCATTATCTTTAGCTTTCCAGTATAATTGTAATATTCCCTGCTAATTTTATTAAAACCCCAATAAGAGAGCTCTATTCTTTTACAAGGACATGGACATGATGGTAGTTTTTACCCATCATTTGAAAAAAGAAAACAAAAATAACATCCTATTTTTAACTTTTGCTTTATTTTTTGTTTGTTATTTTGTTTCCTTTTAATCGATGCAGGTGACTTGCACTATTTATTTTCATGTTTTAGAAAAAGGGAAGCACTGTGACTCAGGACTGTATGCATATATACTAATTGATAAACAAAATGGGAAGAAAAGCAAATTATGTTGTTCAAGCCGACTATGTACAGTTGAGAGTTCTGGAACTACTTGCAAAAAATTCATAGATAAAATGAAAAAAATAGTAGTTGTTTCCTTTCCATTAGATAAATTATGCTAGAATTTTTCTCTGGGTAATGTGAACAGAATTGAATGTAATTACCTTATTGTCTCTTCTAATGAGTGGAATTGAAATCATATGTTTGACTGACTGAAAGAGATATTATCAAGAAATACAAATCACACTCTCCCTGACACTTATACATGTATTTTTGTAATGAATTATTTGTTTTAATGCAATTATTTATGTGTAGTACCTTGTTGCAAAAATATATATAGCAATCCTATAATAAGCAATTTGGCCAGCACAAGGTCTTAAATTATGTTTGTTTTTTAAAAAGATTAGTCATTACTCTTTAAAAAAATGGTAACACTATACTTGACAGGGCACAAATAATATAGTAGTACACTATTACTTATGTATTAATTAACCACAAACGAAGTCTTAGTTATATACTGATCTCATGTTAATTCATCATTAATGAATCATGACGCATGTTTTATCTCAAGCAGTTACTATATTTGTTACTATATCTGTTAATTCTGTAGACCTGTAAACTACAGTACTGAAGGAACAACTCATGAATAACACAAGTTAAATACCGATCTGATATTTGTTAATCATTAATGAATCATGATGCATCTTTCATCCAAAGCAGTTACTATAGTTACTATATCTGTTAATTCTGTAAACCTTTGTAAACTACTGAAGGAACCACTTTAGTAACAAGTAAAAATTCACCGATTGCAATTTTATTAGCTGATTCTAATTTCCAATTTTTACTGACTCCAGTTTTCTTTCTAAGAACTATATATAATTGACAGCATATACAAACAAAAAAATCAACTTTTCCTCAATGCAAAATTTATTTTTAGAGTTTATTCTATTTTCATAATAAAAAGAAAAATGTTAAACTTTACAATTTCTGCACTAAGTTAGAGGAACTTCTCTCACTTAACTCTCAAAATAAAGTGCTCTGTGACTTGAAAGAGGTACAAATAACAATTAACTGAAAATGAGCTGCTGTACACCCAACTTTATCTGACATATTTTACTTTACCAAACAAAAGCAGGTGCAACAGATTTAAATAACAAATGTCAGTTACTTATGTCATTTTCCAGTATGCTTAAATTCACCAGATAACACGGAATTTACAGTCCACAGGTTACAATACAAACCTCCAAATACAACTAAGTGTACTATTCTCTTACAAATAATAACAGGTGCAGGGTAATAGTATTAATACCAATGTCGCATGTTACGCACAAACAGTTCTAACATCGTTAGTAAGCTAGATTATGATCAGGCTTTTTCATACCTTCATACTGCACGGACATTTAGCGCAGGGGGTTAAAGTTTCGCTAAAAAATGTTACTCTGTCATAGGAAAAAAACCTTAGTCGGCTTTGCAATGTTAATGATTATTTATCTTCAACATCATCTAGTAAATGTTTGATAATCACTTTAAAGTTTACCTCCGATGTTTCACCACGTTTTCGGCTTTATATATAGGCCTATTACAAACTGCAATCTTAGTGTCATCTTCCCTCACAGTGACGGACTTCCACACTAACGATACGTTAGCACGTGGCCGAGAAGGTGCACGCGGCTGTGCGTATGATGTGTGGTGCATGTGTAAAATGTACCGGTTCGGTATCGGAAATATATGAGACTGACCGGCCGGGCTAAACACGGGGAAAATGGGCCGATTCCGGTCCCTGGCCGGTCTGTAGTAACAAGTGATGAAATACTAATGTCAGGTTTACTCATCATTAATGGATCATGATGCATCTTTTACCTTAAGTAGCAACTATATTTGTTCATAATTTGTACTTCAGTAGTAACAGAATTATTACTGAGTATTTTGGCCCTGTCAAGTGAATTGTTACCAAAAAAGAAAAATTATCTTGTATGTTTCGTAAGCACATGTTAATAATACTATTGTATTGTTTTGAACTATTGCAGTACAAAACGTGTGATTGCAAATTATCCCTTCATTATCCGAAATCTACCTAATCTCTGGTAAGTACAGCAGCTGTGCCTGTGTACCAATAAATCTCCTTGCTGACTGCTCAGCTCTACAATCTTTTGGATCTGTTCCTGTTGTTGTGAATGAACGTTTGATCTGATGCACAGTGTACACATAAGTGCTTTTTTGATTTTTTTCATGTCTAAAGGATTACTGCCAGACAAAATTTCTTGATGCCAAGTAATGGATCAGTTTTTAAAATGAGTTACCTTTTATTAATAAGATTTGCTGACATTTATCATCATGCAAAAAGTAAGCCTTAAGCTTACTTCTGAAACATTTTAACATTTACCTTTTCTTGGAAAATATAACAAATCATGTAAAATATATCGTATCCGTGTACACCTTCAACTATATGTTGAAATATATACCAGAAATTGTCAAATTAACCTTCCACAGTCAGCCAAACAATATTAGACAACCTTAACATCATTTCCTTTATGGACTTTGAACTGAGACATCCTGAGCTGTAATTTAGTTCGTTATTTGTGGGGTGGTTACATACAGTTCTGGAAAAAGTAAAAGACCACAGCAACATTTTTAGTTTCACTCATTTCTCAATTTATTGGTATGCTTCTATATAAAATATACAATTTTTGTAAACTCCAACCTGGCTCTTCTCTGTTTCTCATTAGTGAAGGGCTTCTTCCTTGCTTTATGGGACTTTAGTCCTGCTTCTAGGAGCCTGTTATGAACTTGTCCTAGCATTGCACTTCACACCACTAAATGTTTCTCATTCTTTTTGAAGGTCACTTGTTGTCATCCTCCAATTCATGAGGCACTGCTGGACAAGTTGATGGTCATCTCTGGCATTAGAAAGACTCTTCTGCCCTCTGGCTGGTTTCTGGTCATTTGCACTGTCTCCTACTTCACATTCTTCTCGTGTACTACTATCTTAGAAATTTTGAACCTGGAAGCAACCTGCTGCTCAGTGTAGTCTTATGTCAGCAGAACCAGCATTAAACAAAGACTTAAAAATGGAGTGGTCTCTTAATTTTTCCAGAGCTGTAGGTAGGCATGCCCGTGCCTACCATTAAGTATACCGAGGTCAAGTTAACTCCAATAACGACGATCCATTACAAGCACACCTAGGAAGGGCATACACTTTCGACCTCGGTTAAAAATCCTGGCTACGGCCCTGTAGGTACGACTCCAGAGCTGGTTAATCATTAGCAACCAAGACAATCACAGAGTCATAACTGTGCGGTGGCATTGAATTGCGGTAACACATCCGAACGGGAGGGCATAAAATTATGGCCACTTGTCTGTTTGCGTTTGGAGAAATTCAGATATAATTTAATGCCTATTTTCCCCCAAATTGTCGAAACTTGCTTACCTCACGACATGCTTTAACGTCGCGATGCATATTGAGATTTGGGCCGGTCAGGTAACATCGCGATTGAATATATAACGTCTAAAAAGACATGCAATTGATTGGTACATTGCAAATTGAACTCTCATGCATTCGATCGCCTCGTTTAAAAAGTCCACATTTTTGTTTAAAAATTTACGTATATAATTGAAGCTATTGTTAATAAAGTTTTATTGATTTTTGGTCAGCTGGCTGGAGTGGGATGCTCCATTCGAGACTAGTCTGTACACACATTTACATGTATGTACGAGTGTCATTACCTTGTAAATAGTCTAGCTGTAGGGTTTGCAAACTACCCCAACACTTTTAATGTAGCTAATTTTAGGTTTATGATGGAATAATAAGTCTTAAAGCATAAGTGTCACGCCAGATGCCTGAGTGAATTCTTAATGACACTCTTTAAGTTACCCGAGGATGCCCCACCCCCGTCATTGTGTGCATGTGTGGTTGAAAATGAGTGTGGATATAGTTGATAATGGTGGCGTGGTCAATTGGACCTGATTTACACTAGCAAATCAATCTTTCGGCTATTTACTTGAAAGAAGATTGAAATGTCGCAGAACTAACCCCAACTTGAAACCTGATGGTACTGTCTGCGTTAGCTATTCCAAGGCAAACGCGTTTTGAAGTCAGCGTTGATATAAGTTGTTTCAGGCTTCGATTTCTGAGACACGGTTCGGGTCATACTTCGTTTTTTGAAGGGGGGGAGCTGTGAATAAGAAAAAAACGGGAGAGGTTTTCTAGGTTTGTTATGGTGTGCACGAAAAAACTAATTGTGTAATGGTTTTGAAACTGAGACGGAAAACAACTAAAACGTTGCACAACAGGAGCAGCCTGTTGAGCTCTCAGTTACGTTATTAATATTACAAAACTCATCTTTCATTTCATAATTAACACTATAATACGTGTAAATCACGAATTTATTATATTTAAATCAGGGCAACTATATTTTGCAAATATCACGCTTTGTACCTGTTTTATTGTCTTACGACTGTGTGTGTCACGTGGCTGTTTTGGTCCAATCATGATCGCGTGATCACGCCAGCGGTAAAAGCTCGGCTTGTTTTATTAGCTCGATTTCAGAGCTTTTGGGCGCATTCGAGCTACTTGTGTTGGAGTATTTTGGTTATCAGTAGAGTTTAGTATTTTATTTTTTACGTAGTTATTCTATGTGAAAGTAAGTCAATCTAACGTGTTCTTTAGTGCTTTTCTGTTTTAGTGTTTCAGATTGTTGGTGATTAAATTATCGGTACTCCTTTAGCGTGTGCTCTACCGACTTTCGAGTTTAACCACTGGGCGGCACATAAATATTTACGGTTTCGGTGGTGCATGCATTTTGTGTTATATTTTTATTAACTTAACTATTTGAAAGTTAAAAAAATAAAGGGAGATATTTAAAATAAAGGCAAGGGAGAGATTTAAGTCACACTGTTATATGAACTGAGCTGGTACGGCACACGCTAAAGTGGCACCAAATTATTAACAATTTCCATGTCTTTCAGTGCAGTGGGTGATAAGACGTTACAAACCCTCTGACAGGGCGGCGGTTTTAACCCTTTTTCGCAATGGGATTACGGAGCACATACATCCAGCGTTCTTTAAGGCTATGTGTCACCCTGACAATGTGGCTCTGACTGCAATAATCTCCGTTACTATCTACATGCTGGGCGGATGCACCTATAGCTTGGCCTTAGTGTCCGGCTTAGCCTGGGTAGGGATCGTGTACTACTGCTGCCATGAGACCTACGCCGGCTATGTTGAAGAGAAGCTACACACAGACATGCGGGACATCCAGGCTAGCTTTCTCGACAACCCCGATAGCTGCTTTTGGGTCGCAGAGGGCATAGTCGACGGAGAGACTGGGATTTTTGGCATGGTTGCCGCAGTGAGGAAGGCGCATGATGGCGAGAAGGAGGAGCAAGAGCGCTGTGGCGAGATTTTCCGCATGATCGTCTCATCGTCCTGTCGCCGTAGTGGCCTGGGCACCCGACTGACTCGGACTGCCATCGAATTCTGCCGGGAGCGGAAGTATTCAAGAATAGTTCTGAGGACCAGTTCCATCCAGACGGCAGCTATAGGGCTCTATCTGAGACTTGGCTTCAAGCACACACAAACAGATACGTTGTCACACCGTCCTGATTGGCACACGCGGGTCACAAAAATCACTTTCCCGCGGATGGAAATGATTCTGTGACACGGACGTCACATGCGCTGACTCCTGTGCACCCTGAAGCCTTCCCAACTCTCAACACGGATATGTTTAATGCACATTCTCCATTACTGTGAAGATGCTGTTCCACTCTGTCCTTTTATAAATTTTGATATTTAATTGACAGAATTTATATAGCACATGGCAGTGTATTTCGGAAATAACTATGTGTACAGCTTCAGATGAAATAATTAAACTTTAATATCCTTTGCCAGTTGGAGGGGAAAGATAGAGAGGATTTGCCTAGACGTGCGAAAGCCACGAAGTGTTTTATATATATGGTTTTGTGTGGTTTCTTTGAACTGTGGGTCTCTTGTTGGGATTTTATTAATTGTATTACAAGATTTTTATTATGCCTCATAAAAAGCATGTCAACCCTGTCAGGTAAGAAGTATGACAAGGTGGACATTTTTAGCTAAAGTGAGCATTTGATGAAAACACGAACTTGCAGTGAGCAAAGTTATCACTTTTTCAAGGAGGCATTGTTGTGCTTCAAACATATATTAATATAAAATATTAATTAATTGGACATTTATTAATGACGTTAAGTTTGACCACAGCCAACTATAGACAATGTGGGGAAAATTAGGAAAAAATGGTATTACTACTTAATGAGCATGCAGGAGTTGTACTCACTCCATTGCGGGAAAGATAATATAATGGCTGTGATATGATTGATGTGAAAAGTCGGTCTCTTAAAGGAACAGTTACCTCAATATGACAGGGTGGACAGCAAGTACATGAACACACAAAAAAGTTTAATACTGAGATGACAGAAATGCAACTAACTTGTCACAGACTCTGTACTGTGAATGACCTGCATGTTTGTTTATGTATGAAATCAGGTGAGAAAAAGTTACGCCACGTTTTAAAAAGTCAAAGTGCTTCTGAATGGTGCAAATATCCCATGAATGCAACAGCCCATGGATATTTTTCCTGTGCAGATATTGACATCAGTCAGGCACAAGTTTTTGCCAGTCGTGTTAGAGATAGCAACTGCTGTGTCAGAGGAAATGGGGCCACCAGCTAAGAGGGCATATTTGCTGGAAATGTTTATTGAAAATGGCAGCAAAACCACAGCTTGGAAATCAGGTAGATTTTTTTAAATGAACATATCAAATCACTACCACTTAGAAGCAGGCTAAACGGTTAAAATAGTTCTGCTTAATGTTCATTAGAAATTACAGTGCATACGAAGTTGAAAATGCTAGTGTGACGGGACAGATAAATTTTCATGAAATTTAAAGAATAATAAAAAAAAAAAATCACAGTTTTATTTCTGGCATATAGTTTTATTTTTCATTTAATGTAGAAGCAACCGATTGAATTATTTCATCATTGCTATTGCTTTACAGTTTCTTGGTGGCTGCACCAGAAATATGGTTATTTTGGGAGCACATCATTTCATACTCTTTAATGCTCTGAATTATTTGGGGAATGTTATCAAAATAACCTTAAAATAATGTTAAGCATTTAGTTCTGTACACATCATTACAGCACTAATTCGTGTTGTATCAATTGTATCTTTCCTTGCATATCACATTGATTAGAGGCTAAAAATCCCTGTGAAGATACATTCATAATTTTGAACTTGTCACCCCTTTATACACTGTAGTACTTATTTTAAATGTTAAATTTAAATGGCTTTATCACCTCAAATGGAAATGTATATATACACAATTTGATGGTTTTTTTGTACACTTGTTACAAGCGTTGCGCACTACTGTAAATGAAATGAGTACCGTGTCTTTGGTATAAGCTTTTAGTATTCTATATTCGTATTTTTCTCTGTACAATTGCAATGTAGCAATTCACAAAAGAACAAAATAGCGATACTATACAAAGTAAAATTTTACATCCTGTATCCTATCAGTAGTCCAAAGTGTTTTACAACAATGCTGGAGTTTCTGAAAGAGAATCGAATTTACAACATTGCAACCCAAAGACAAAGGAAATAAAATTAAAAAAAAAACATCTTACATATTGTGTGCTCAGAGCCAAGAAAATTATACTGGTTTATTTAAGTCCATTGTTTCTGTACATGCCAGGATTCTCTTAACACTGCGAAACAATCGAATAGTAATCACAAAAATTAGAGTCAGAAACCTGAACCCCTTACAAATTCCAATTGACAATCATTCTGTTACACTATGATTCCTCAGAAACCATACTAAATCCTTCCTTTTGCTGCAAACAGGCTATAATATTTACATTCAATCTTTATATATTATACAAAAAAAAAAATGCCATAAATAAACATCCCAAAGGAACTTGCTGAATTAGCATCCAGTCTTTGTGGTATACTATGCCCCAGCGAAACAAACGAAAAGTTGCTATTGTTACCGTTTCACCAAGCTAACATTTCGAAATGAACACTGTTAAGAATTATTAAAACTCAGATTTTAAACCTGACCCATGACCTATTAGACTGATTCCCAATACAAGTAAGGGAGGTCTCTTAACTGGCCACTATTCTTCCGTGAATGTGATGACATCGTACTGGATGCCTTGCTGCTGCATCTGCTCCAGCTGCTCCGGTGTGGCCTCCGTTGCATACACCGTCTGCGCCTGTGCCATGGCTGCATCCGCCACGGCTGTAACACAGATAAAGCAGCATTATGAGCATATCTGACACTCCCATGCTGTCATGTGACCACTTAAGCGAAAACCACTAAAACAAACCACTTGGGCACATGTTATAGCTAGCCATCTCTAACTTGTTTCCCAAGACTGCGACATTAACTAAAGCTCCTCTTCCTCATTAAACTGACAATTGCTTTGAGATCCATCTTCAAAGGGCAGACGTACCAGTCACAGCAGAGTGGGCAGCAGCTTCTAGATCCTCTTGGCTGACAATCTGCTGCTCCGAGCTGATAGGTACGTACTGGATATGGCCGTCATGACTCAGGGCGATCTGCACGGAGATGGACAAATACATGGTCATGGTTCATTGGAGTTCCTGGCCACAGACAGAAAGTTCAAAAGATGCTCCTGGTTAAGTCAATCTATCAACCCAGTGCACCAGCGGCCCTACAGGTTAACCAGCATGGTGTTATTCGCAGAACTGATGCATCATTTCCTCACTCCTCTTAAATGTCCCACCTGCTGCTCCTGAAGGAAAGTTCCTCCTTGGTCATACTGGATGTGAGCTATCTGTCCATCCTGCATCTGGACCAGAGTAGAGAAGCCAAAAGCAGAAGAGTAAGGGAAGCGTCGTGACTATGCTATCATTCTGCTCTCCGTTCTAATGCCACCCGTACCTGGATGTGGTTGCCTTCAGAAACGACCACATATTCTTGTGGGATTAGATGCTGGACTCCATCTTGGGAGATTATGTATTGAACCTGCAGGTGGCAGTGAGGGGCACGTTAAAATGAGGATGGAAGAACGAGTGAGGGGGCCAGAATTCACAGTGAGCTTTGTGCTCCAAACCAGCAGAGCTTGGCTAATTTTTCAGGAACCACCAAGCAAGCATAGATAGCAAGCAAAGCCACTCTTTGATTTCCCAAACGTTTGTCTCGGACATCACTGACAAAAGTGACAAAATATTCTCATAATTGACACTCGACCTCAGTGACCTGGTTTTCAGCCGTGACTAGGTGCTGCACAGTCTGCCCATCCACCGTGGTGATCTGTTGGATGTACGTAGCTTCCTCCTGCAAACACAAAGTCTGCCCTCAGCACCTAAAGGCCAGGCTGCTTACATCCAACTTTCATCAGTTTATCATCACAAATAGCCCAATACATATGAAGTGAGTTGAATTAGACTGAGCCGAATGTGGTCCGAGGGTCTTCAGTGCCTACCTGGTCCGAGAGGCTCTGTTCTTGGGCTACAATGATATGCTCTTGGGCCAGGGCCTGCTGGAGCCGCTCGGGGGTGAGGACCGTTTGCCCAGCCTGCAGAGCTGCTGAGGGGACAGCGGGGAGGTAAAGAGACAAGCGGTGCATGGTGAAACCAGCTCCTTGGGACTAGATCATGAAGAGCTACACCAAGTAAAGTGCCTATGGATGGAAAGCTTTCCATCTTAACCATGACATGGAAATTAAAGTTCTTAATAGACTTCTATTGGATTAAGCTCAGAAGCCCAGAGGTGAGCTTGTGATGAGACCAATTTGGCCTTTGTCTCCTTCTTAGGCTAGCAGGCACCCTACCAATTCCAAAGACCATGTCCATTATTTAGTAACCAATGGGCATTAAGTCAACAGGCAGTAAAACCAAGTTACTGTTTCAAATGACACCCTGTACTTAGCTATGCTATCCATGTGATAAAAACAGAACAACTACCAGATGAGGGAAAAGGTCAGACACAAACTGGTTTCATAGCTACTGTTGCACACAAAGTAAACGGGCAAGCTTAGGCATAATAATTAGATTTTTCTCTCACACACATTTACATACAATTCTGACTTGGGTATAGGCTTACATATCATACATTTTTGGCAGTGATGTGCAAACACTTTTCTACGAACAGGGGGCGTGGCCGACTGGCTGGGGGGAGGGCGATTTTGCATGACCTTCAGTCATTGAAAACAGGTCATTTGGAACATCGAGATCTCCCCCCCCCCCCCCCCCGCCATACGTGCATTACTGTATCATACACATCACCCATCCCTACTCTAGGAAACAGCAGCTGTAATCATTTTATTGCCAAATGTCTAAGTATGAACCTGAAAACTACTAGGATAATCTGTGACAGTACGAGACTCTGAGACTCTAGCCACGAGAGAGGGTGGGCCGGTGAGGTCGCCGCCCTGGAGGAGATGCTCACTCTGCAGCGTGGCCAGTGCTTCCTCATCACTGTTCACGATGATGGCCTGCTGAGACGAGCTCGGTCGCACTTTGCGTGGGGGCGGGTCCAGGCTATGCAGCCTCTCCATGTGGAACTTCAGGTGTCCGTTACGGTTGAACCTGCACAGGATTTTGGGGGTGGATGGGTTACAGCATTACATCTGAAACCCCAATCAAAAATACATATATACACATAACCATCTGCCACAGTGAAGCACTGTGTCCATAACTGTACAGGTTACACCAGGAGTACAAATAATAAGGTTAATTGTCTTCCATCTTAATGGATTTTACTGAGCTGACAAAGCTTACAAAACTACAGACACCAGCAACTGAGGGTTTGGGAAGATGGTTTCTGTCCAATAAACATCCAGGATCCCCTTTATGAACCCACAGCCTACTTATGATGTCACCATTCCCACTAACCTACCTGCTCTCATTGATCTGAACACGGTCGCTTATAAAAGGAACATTCACAGCTTTAGAAGGAATCATGGAGTGTTTCTGACTCTCAAAGTACCAGATTTTAACAAGACTCGATTTTATTTCAGGCTTCATGACGAGCCCCCATCATGCGCACCTCTGCCCGCAGACCTCGCAGGCGAAGGGCTTCTCATTGGTGTGAGTCATCGTGTGACGCCGCAGGTCCTTCTTGTTCTTGGAGGCGAAACTGCAGTGTTCACACTTGTGCGGCCGCAGGTAGGCGTGCATGCCCATGTGCGTCTGGGGGTCATGGGGGAGATCGCCCATCGTCATGGAAGTGCATACATGCAAACATTTATAACTGAAATATAACAGGGCTTCGAAAAAACAATATAATTTGATAATAACTGCAGTAAATTTGCATAATTTTAACATTTAACAGACAAAAGATAATGTAATTTATTATATTTGTTAGTGTTTCATTAATTATCAAATCAAAGAAAAATAATAAAAAAAAAAAAACTAAATTTTTACTGCAAATACAGCTACAAATGATTTGGAACTTACTTTTACTTCCGGCCAGGAAGATGCCGTGAAGTTGCAGTCAGGGCACTTGAAAGTGCTGGGGTCCACGTGCGCCCTCTTGTGGCTCTCCATGTCAGAGCGGCCATGGAAAGACTCCATACAGATTCGGCAGGAGAAGCGCTTGGAGTTGACCTGCTGCTGAGGTGAGCCGCCCGGGGAGGGGGAGCCGGGGTCTTCGGTGCTCAGCTGGGGATGGCCAATCACAGCAGAGAGAGACGAAAACCCGCTAAATGCTGCCCGGCAGACTATTTTATACAGAGACTTACCACACTCGTCAAACACGCCGGCGCATTATTCCTCGAGGTAAATTTGAGGTATGAACTAGACAGTAGTTAAGGCAGTGACTAAGCTTAGACTGTTACAGTCATACCAAACAGAGCATGACACATTCGCAACATCTATACTTAGTAGGCGCACCAGTTTTATAGGCTAAGACGAGTGTTTTGGGTTACATTTGCAGGGAAGTGCAGAACCTTAGTTGATACAGCCATGTTATTTCTCAGTCAATTAATCATCCATCTATGGTCCAACTGTTTATTCTAACTGGGTCCCAGAGGGGGGCCTGGAGCCCATTCCAGCACAGGGCAGGGCTGGGGCACGGCACAGGCGCACACCGCCACCCAGTCACACGCTAAATGAGGTGCAGAGGCTTTCCTCCCCCCAGCTGCTCACCTCCACCTGCTGCACGGCGCTCCCTCCGATGCCGGTCGTTAGGTAGTACTTGCCCTTGTGCTCTTTGATGGTGCCAGAGAGAGAGCCGCTGCTCACGACAATGGGGTGTGACCCGGGGCTCCCCTCCGCGCTGCCGTCATGCCAACAAGCACAGAGGTGGGGGGGTTAGGGGGTCGGGGAGGGTCAGGAGAGCCGGCACAAGGACGTACGTCCCTATCCGTAGGGAGTAGCTGTGCCTCCATTTTTATTTATATCCTGCCACCTCTGTGCTTATTTTGAGCAGCCACTTTAATTCAGGACGGCTCCGACCGCTTACGATTTACCCAGGTTTAGTATCGTGCTCAGGTGCACCTTCTGCCACCTGGATGGCCCACATTTTAGATGCTGGTCCAGTATTTTTTTTTTTTTTTCTTGCCAATAAGCTACCTACTGTGGGAAAGTTACTGCTTCTAATCCTGTAGCTGACAGAGTGATGCCCCCACTGGGCCCTGAACCTCAGTATGCTGACTGACCCTGTGCTCTGAATATAAACAAAGAGCAAAATGGGATAGGTGACAAACGCCCAGTTCACCCACAGGGATGAATTAAGTATCATTATTAGAGCCCCACATGGTTAACTGTTCAGTGATTGAATGGATCACACTCAAATCTTAATAACCTAAAAATAAATCAAATAAAAACTGCCATGACCTCTGCTGCTGTATGATTTTCTGTGTGACGCTTGGCTTTAAAACTACACCTCCTCTGATTGCAGCAGCGTTCGCAGTGCCAGTGTCCAGGACTCCTTACCTGTAAATGGTGGCGCTGCTCTGGATTTCCTCCCCAACCTGCTCAAAATCTGCACCCTGGTAGGCGTTGATGGAGATCTGCTCGATCTCCCCGGCCTCGTCCACAGCCGCGGCCTCCAAGGCGGCGCCGTGCTCTGCCACGTGGAAGGTCACGACCTTCTGGGCCTGCCCCGCTGAGTCAGCCTCCTCTGCGGCAGAGCCGTCGACCTCGGACTTCAGCACCGCCACCTAGAGGCGATGTGGGGCTACGTCACCCGGGAAGCACTTTTTGGTACTTTGATTTGTCGGTTTCATTTGTGAACCTTGGCTCAGGACGACTCGTGACAGAAACGAGGGCTCCTCAAGGCATAATTACAGAATGTCACTGCCGCCACATCCTAATGATGACACGTCACACCGAGTGTGCCCGTCACCAGCGATGAGACGCCTCCCAGGGACCTCACCTGCAGTGAACCCCCTGCCAGATCTCGCGGGTTGCTCATGTTCAGCAGCAGGTCCAGCGCGTTCTGCGCAGAGAGGTCTGAGGAGTCTCCTATGGAACCGGAGAGAGAAATGAATCTGACTGGAACCCCAAAACAGCACAACAGTCACTCCATACAAAAAGCATTACATCTCCCCCACTACTCTGTCAAACATCTTTGGACAAAAACCTGTACAGCTGTGTCAAGCATGAAAAGCACTACATTACCCCATATTCAACAAAAGATAACCATGGAAATGTTGTGCATTTGTAAATTAATACTGATTTAACGGGACATCTTGTATCATTATGGAAACAGGTTACGGTACCAGCGATGTCATCTCATTTGACACTGTGTGAGATTATATTTCACCCACAAAATCAGCAATTTGGAGCAGCCACACATAATAAATCTGCAGTTTCAGCTGACATTGCCAAGAAGGGTCAGTTTCCAAGGTAAAAAAAGAACCACCTTCTTTGCCTGCACATGAGACAGTGAAATGATTTATCTCCTATGTTAAAAACTCCAGGACTAATGTCACTAAATAGGATGTTTGTCGTACAAGGTGACACTGTACGGGTGATTAAAACTGAATTAAGCCGTTACTTTCCTTAATGGGCCTAAGGGCACAGTTATGCCACACTGCCACCATCTGTCCCCATCTGGTTTAACACGACCGGAAAATGTGTTCAGGGATTTAAGCAGGCGTTTAATTTTTTAAATTTCCTCCACTTTTAAAAGCATGCAGGCACGATTTACACCATGCAATTTCCCCACTTAATGGCTTAATTAGAAAATAAAAGAGGTTAATTAACTAAGAGCTTGGCCGGAATGAGATCCAGCTCATCCTGCCACCTAGGAGGACTGGAGTTGTAGGTTAATGAATACAAAAATGAAAGATGATTGACAGGAACATACGTAACAAAGCAAAATGCAAGGAAAGGGGCAGAAACACATCCAGCCACGAGGAGCAGTGCTGATTACCAGCAGCAAAAGCAGACATTTGTATGAGGCCCGTTGGGGCTGCAGCCTCCCCAATGGCCACAAACAGGGGACCCTGCAATAACTTTTTGAGTAGGGCCCCAGAAACAATAAAGTCCCCCCACTGACCATGTTCGTAGATTATGGTGGTATTCCCCAGGGAATCTTGGGAGACGGACGCATTCTCCATGGTCTGAAGTGCTTGGAACTCGATGGGGTCCACGGACACCTGGAAGACAAACCAAGTGGTTGGAAGGTGGCGAGGATCACTGCCCTCCCCCCCCCCCCCCCGGACATGAACCGGCCCCGGGGGACTCACGATGGGCCCGCGGATGGCGTCCTGCACAGCCTGCGTGTGGTCATGCTGCTGCTTGAGCTCCTCGATCTGCTGCAGCGTGAAGAAGGGCCGGCGCCGGCGGGGGGGCTCCTCGGGGTGCGTCACGCACCAGTCGTCGAAGGCCTCTAGGTGGCGACACTGGATGTGCAGCCGCAGGTTCTTTTTGTGCTTGGTCATGAAGTGGCAGAAGTCGCAGGAGAATGGCTTCTCACCTGGGAAGGCAGAGCAGGGGTCACATATCGGGGGGGGGGGGGGGGGGGGGGGGGTGGGGGGGGGGTGGGTGGGGGGGTTAAGGAGACCAGGAGCCCTGGATGGTGTCACTTTCTTTGTGGGAAGGCAGCTAACAAGCTATGCTAATGAGCTCCAATGCACTGACAAGCACTAAAGGATAATTAGAGGTCAGCACCATACATGGCATTTAAAAACGTTGCCCACACAGAATTTTTCCACCTCAATCAAAACATTTTGCTACGGACACAGGCAAGTCTTGCCACAAACACATTTGTCCGTATATTATTATTATCAGGAAGTGTCATAACGATCAAAACGATCACAGCATAGATAATTAAAGAATTAAACAAAAATTACATAATCCTGCTCAGGTTTGAAGTATCAGAAAAATCTTAGAGGTCTCATGAAGCTAGGAAGAGCACAGTCGCTGTGAAGGTGATTTTGGTAGGTACCACCTGTTAGCGCTGGCAGGTATCTCACCAGTGTGCTTGATGGCCATGTGGGAAACCAGGAAGTCCTCCTTGGTGGTGGAGTACTTGCAGTAGTCACACTTAAATGGCTTGTCACTTGTATGTGACAGCTGATGGTTCAACAGTAGCTTCTTGTTGTCACATGTGTACTCGCAGAACTCGCACTTGAACCTGATTGGAGGGAAATATGCAGCGTCTGCTCTCCTATTCGCTAACACACAAACGTACTAAAGCATCTTCTAACATTGAGAGTAAAAGTTAGAATGAGTGCCAACTGGATTTCCTGCTCACCTGCTGTTGCCGTAGCTCTGGATGTGTGTGAGAAGGTGCATTTTGAAAGTGTACCGTTTCTTGAAGGACTTTCCACACTGAAACACAAACAAAATGAACAAAGTACATAGATGTTAATCACCTGAAACACCCATGTGACTACAGCAGCCTATCACAGGAGTCAACGTTAATGCCCTACTATCAGGATGTAGCAGTCATTAATTATGCACTGATTAAATGTATGCATTACATAAATAATATACTTTGAGATTTAAGAGTGTTTATGCATAAATGACGACATACAAGAGCAAAAAGCTACATGAAATTTCCCAACTAATTTTTCATAGAAAAGAAGGAAGAAACATTTGTACAGATCAGTAATTTACTTTAAAAGCAGCTGCTTTGATTGAAAACATTAATGTGTAATTTCTTAAATGATAATCCATTTCATACTTGCAAAGATCCAGAAAACAAATCCACACAAAAAGAGCCACACACTTTGTTTCTTGGCATATAGGCCTACCTTGCTTGGCCTAGGTACTTGGTCCTAATTTTTCAAACTTTATCAGAGATTCTCCAAAGAGTTCAGATCATGCCTTTGGGCACAATTTTCATTTCTCAAAAGTAACATTTTGCCCCAGAGGTCCTGTTTTTTTTTCTTTTTTTACCCAGACCAAAATGCTTTCTTTTGCAGTTTCCTTTTGCTCCATCTATTTTCCTCCCCGCTGGTGAGAGACGCCCCCCCCGCATGACTTTGCTGCTGCTATCCACACTTTTTAAGTTCTTCTTGCCACCCTCGCATACAGGCCAGTAATGTGCAGACCTCTCAATAATCCAGTGCTTCCAGCCCAGGCCTCGGGAACCCTCAAACAGATCATGTTTTTGCTCCCTCCCAGCTCCCAGTTGGATTCTAAATACGGGCTGTCTGGCAGGGAGCTGGGAGGGAGCAAAAACGTGAACAGCGTGGGGGTCCCAGAGGACCGGGTTAGGAAACACAGACCTAATCCACCAATATATTCTTGCATATTTTCCAACTCTACAAATTAATTTATTACTAGCTGGAAAACAAAAACTGCAGCATGAGTTTGAATCCCTTCCGCAGCGGGTGCGAGGTCCTTCACCTTGTCGCACATGTGTGGTTTCTCTGAGCTGTGCGTCTTCATGTGCTGGGTGAGGCGCTTCTGCATGGGGTACACCCTGCTGCACACCGGGCAGGGGTACTGCGTGACCTTGGGGGCCTGCAGGACACCGAAACAAGCCTTCTATGGCATGAAAATCAGATACTCAGGAAAGTGGTGTTTACATATTTACATACAAACATAAACATCAGTGTCATTAAATATTAACATGACACATACTACCAGTCAGAAGTTTTTGCACACACTGAGATTTTCTACATTTGCCTGTTACTCACTTAACATTTACTAAAAATACACTCAATGTTCTTTGCTAGCAAATAAATTTACAGTAGATTCACCATTTGAGTACCTTTATTAACAAGAAAATGTCATATCTTTGATTCACCAAAGTAACCTCCTCTAGCAGAGAAAATTCAAGGCATTCATTATACAAGAGACATTAAATACTGCTCTGTTTCATGAAACAGTTAACTAGTGCAATTAAAGATAAATGACAGCCTAGAATTTGACTCACCATCACCACACAACCAGGTAATATGATGATGTCAGACATGCGATGTTACATACTCTTTCCATGTTACAAAGTAAACTTGTTTTATTTCATTTATAGTTGTTCACTCAACTTCCCAGTGCTTAGAATAAAATATCTGCAATTTATGAAATAATTGTAAAAGTGGTGAAAAACTGTGGTGTTTAAAACCTTTGACTGGTAGTATACATCTTCACAGGTACCACAATATGTATGAATAATTTACGAATATTAACCATACACTTATTTAAATTGCATGATGTTTTCAGTGATTTTTAGATTCTGCTTTGTTCATTGTTTGTTCTGATTGACATCTACGTCATATAATCTACAACTTCATCTACATCTAAAAATCAATATCCTGCCTGAATTTTTTACTTAAATTATTACTTCTTTTGTAATGTACTCCAAAGTCTATTTCACTTATAACCTTAAAATTTGAAATGCTGTGTTCATGAAAGATATCAGAAATGTCTTAACTGTCAACATTAGTATCACAACATATGAAACATCAAAATAAATGACATTACAGTTCATGCGAAACACATGAGCCTTTTAAAGATAAATATCTGAAACTTACCTGGTCAGATTTCTTTTTCCTTAAAAAAGAGGAGAACCAAATAAAATCAAATGAGCAAAGCAGATTTTGACTTCCAAACTAAACCAACATGTTTACATATTTTATAGAATTCATGTAGAATGGAACGTATACCAAAATTCAAACAATGATTAATCTGTATTACAGAAATCCCGCTGCAAAAGGACATTTTACCAAAATCTATTCTCATTTTGTTTATCTCAGCAGAATTATACTCCACAAGATAAATCATCATATATATTTTCTGAGGCCAAGATGTTCAGTGTGAGACCGAAGTGGCAGCTCTTACTTGTCTTTGCTGTGGACGGCAGAGTGACGAATGACATCCTTCTTGTACACACTAGTGTAGTCACACTCGTCACACTTGTATGGCTTTGTTCCCTCGTGGTTGAACATGTGTTCCTGGGTCAGAGTGAGAGAAACTCAAGCAACTAGACTTCGGAAACTTGGATGCAACCAATTCATTATCAATTCTGAAAGGTATTTCTGTATAAAAAAAAAAAAAACGAAGCACTTTTTCAACAAACACAAATGATTCTAACTTAGAAACTGAGCAACAGCTGCTTCTCTGTGAGGAGAGGCCTCTGTGTTATTATGATAATCCCAACATGGTGTCAAACTGCTTTAAGAATTTACTGGTTGCCATAAGGACACTTCTCAGTGAAGAGAAACTAAAACTTGACAGAATGGCCATCTCACAGTACTCTTCACTCACAAATACAAGTCACAGATTAATACCACATTTGCAGTAAATAAATGAGCACATACTAAACTACGGGGTGAGGCTTAAACTTCATTTTAGCTACCTAGCTGCAGGGGTGCCCGCTATGCTGCAAACCCTATGGACAGAGCATGGCTCTCACTCACCTTCAACGAAGACCAGCGTTTGCACCTGTAGCTGCATTGCAGGCACTTGAACCTCTCTGGGTCATTGCCATCATGGGAGTCTATGTGAAAGCGAAGGTCTTCCTGAGACAGAAACCGAGAGCCACATATCCGGCAATTATGGGGCCTCAGCAAGGGCTTCAGGGATTTGTAGTACCTACTGCAATGAATTAGAAGATAAAAAGGGAGGAAAAACAGAATATATTTTATTTCCCTACTAGAACAGCGTGCTCTGATCGCCTCTTGCTGGTGGTCTCTTACTTGCGGTTCAGGTACTTCTTATACTTCTTACGAAGAAATCGCTTGGAGGGTCGCCCTCGCTTTCTGGGATAATATTCAACCTCTTCTGGTCCTGTATTTGAGGATGGATCTTTGTTCTCGGAATCAGACTGGCTGATGCCAGGTTCAGCTCCGTGTCCATTGGCCGAGGAGACGGGTCCACTGTCCAGCCCAGAGGAACTGGCCTCCTCAGGGGCCTGGGGATCTAAATTCTTATTCTGCTCGGGCACGACTGGGGTATCTGCTGCTGCTTCTGAATGAGGGAAAACGGTCCAAAACGATGGAATTAAAACACACACAACATATTGCAATAAAGCCAACAAGAAAGCTATCAAGCTAACTGAATTGAAATACAACATTAGCTTTATTTATTGATGTTTTTGGAGAGTCACCTTGGCTATGGGATTTGCTCAGGTAGTACGGAAACTTCCTGGGTCGCACCACCCGACGCCGTGGCCGCTCGTGGGAAAGGCAGGAAGAAGATGGAACACTTCGGAGTAGCGCCGGTTGGCGCCCCCTGCAGTCCTCATCAGCTGGATTATAGTCGCTGTCGTCTGAAAAAAACCAACTGAATGAGAGCTTCACTCACTACAGGCATATGCCCCTCCATTCAGGTATAGATTCATCATCAGTCTAACCTGCTGCGTCGTCAATGGCGCCAGCATCAACGATGTCATCGTCGTCTTCCTCCGGCAGCTCCTCGGTCTTCACCTCGTTTTTCTGAGCAGCGGCCGAATCACTGCGGCGTGGCCGTCCTCGACCCCTCTTCTTGGGCGGCGGGCCACCTACGCAACACAGCAACTATCACTGAATTCAGCTACTGGACATCCAGAGGATTAGCGTACTGCAATTTAGCTTGAATGCATCCAAACTCACATGCAGCTGAGACGTCTACAACTCCCAATGAAGCTCTAGAAATTTCTATTATATTCTGAGACTCGGGAAGCCTATTGAGGCTGCCCAGGCGTACCTGCATGCTTGAAGTGCTTGTCTCTCATATGGTTGATGAGGGTGTCTTTGGATATGCTCTTGTATGGACACATCTTGCATTTGAATTGCTGCACAACCACAACCTCCATCATCTCCTCCAGCTCCGCCAGGTCTGGAGGCTGATCCCTGAGCCCAGTGCCCGTTTCAGGTCCGGCAACCCCAGCACCATGGGTCGCCGAGTGGCTCGGTCTCTCCGGGAGCTCACCGTCTCCCGGTGAAACGACCTCATTAGGATTTGATGAGTACCGGCCCGTGCTACCAATGAATTGACTGGGCTGGTCCTCACCACTACCCACATAGTGGTAATCTTGTGGATGATCTGGGTTGTGAGAGGGTGTGCTATCATCCACGTTGACACTGCTACCCTCCATATAGCTGGAGTGCTGGGGCTGGTCAGGGCAATCCAACGAGCTCTCCTCCACATAGATGGAGCCCTGGGACATGCTGCACTCAATGTAGCAGGAATGTTGCGGCTGGTCCTGGGAGTTCTGCGTCTGGTCTGGGTCATCCATGCAGCACTCCATGTACTGCGAGTGCTGGGTCTGGTCGGGTCCACCAGTCACGCACTCCAGGTACTCCTGTGGCCGGCTCGAGCTATCTGAGCTGCAGTCGATGTATTGTGAGTGCTGTGGGTGACCAGCTCGATCGGGCTCACTCTCTAGATAGCGGGATTGGTGCAATCTGGAATGAGGTGAGGGCCTAGGGCCCCTCGAGTGAAGCTCTGAATTGTCCGGCCCATCCACACCACAGTCAACGTAGTGGGAATGGCGTGTCTGATCAGGCCCCTCCTCAGTGCAGTCCAAGCCTCGAGAACGCTGGGGCCGGCGCAAGTGGCACACACCCATGCTGTCTTCCTGCTCAGTGTAGCCAGAGTGGCCTGGCTGGTCAGGCTGATCTGGGTCCATGGTTTCGTGGTCAGGCAGCATGCTCCTCCTGTCTTCCACAATGTCAGATTGCTCCAGGCAAGTGGATGTCGGTCCTTCCGCAAGGGCATCGATGGTAATGCGATTAGACAGAGCAGTAGAAGACATTTCAGACACCATGGGGGCACCTGATAAGAGAAAACACAGTGTCTCCATTTGTACCCATTTCAATAAACATCTGTGGTCCCAGGTAATGTAGCCAAAAGTAATAAAAAGGACCAGAAATCCCAGAAGGGGCACATCAATATGGTCTTGGAATAAACTACAGTATTATGTACCTAAATGTGGGAGATGGTCAACCAGTTGTTTTTGCCCAGATGTTTTTTTCTATTAGTTTGGATGCCTATGCTGCAATAGGTTGAAATTTTCCAGTTTTGTCACATATGCCTCCGTGGGATTGGCCCCCCATGACAGTTACCAGGATAAGTGTTTAGAAGATATATGAATGAAAGGAAGGATGAATTGATGTATAGTTACTAAATTCTAAATAACTGTAGTCAAATAACAATACAACTTACAATAATTTCCATAAATGGAATTACGTAAAGACTAACCATCATCAGGACCTTGCAGAATAAGATACTGAGTAGTCTCAGCGTCTCCATCCTCTGCACTCGTCACTGCAATACAACCTGCAAAACACAGACAGGGTTCTTAGCAAAAATAATAAACCCATGCAGAGAAATGAATGATACGCTATCTAGTGTCACTTATTGTAAGCACAAATTACACAAAAACAGAAGTTTTTTCTCTTCTAAACTCCTTTTCTTGAACTCTTTAAGGAATTTTCTTCCTACCGTTTATTATGTCAGGTCCTATGGTAGACTCAATTATCTTGTCAATAGCTGATCCAAGGTCTGAAGAAGTGGAGGCAGTGGAGTCTGACACGATCATCCCCCCATCTGACACCACGCTGGAGTGAACCAGCACTTGGGCCGACTCAGAGACCAGGATAGACTGTGTCACCGTGGAGACACTGGACACACTTGTTGACTGGGCCACAGAGGAGGAGTCTGGAAGATGAATCACGCCCCGCACATCAGTGCTAGAGCTGGTCTCAGGTATCAGCTCCTAAAGACATAAACCAAAGAATTGATAGAGAACAGTCAGAGGGGAAGTCACACGGGCAAACCACACCAACGCAAAGGTACAGGAGGCTCACTTCAGGACAATACAGTGAACTAAATACTAAAAACAACCATGGGAGTACTTCTCCATGGCTCTTCTTACAATACGTTCCTTGAAATTCATCTGTGCCATTTTGGTAAAAACAATTAGCAGTGTGAAATCTAGTAGAAATCATTTTAGTCAAAAGCCTCTGCCAAGCAAGATGGATGATCATCCTCAGGTTGCCGCGGACCTACCACAAGCCCTTCTGAGCTCTGCCCTACATGGGAATCTGACTCAGGTGCCAAGGTGGGCACAGTAACAGTGTCGCTGCTGTCGGCAGACATGGCTTCCGATGACTCCATGCCCATACCACTCTCTGAGGGCTCCTCCAGACCAGACGGGCCTGCATCACTGCTGCTCTCCACCTCATTGTCCTCTGAATCCATTTTGACCTGCACGAGACAAAAATGAGAATGGACTTGTCATAGGGTCATTGTTTCCGAAGGATGGAACTTATGACTAAGCCTTGAAATGTTCAGTGTATAGCTTGAATATTCTTGAAAGAAAGAGTTCATTTGTCTCATTAACTTTACCTTTTTAAGAACTTGGTCACACAGAAAAATCATACATTTGATGTATCAATAATTTTAAAAGCTATCCAGGTGTTTGGAAGCATAGTAGCACAGAGACAGGAGCTTCTGAGCAAATGACTAAAAAACTGCCCCCGGTCTGTGTCAGCACATTTAATACTTTATGAAGGGATGTGTATTCTCCTAAGAACATTAAAGGTGCGATCTACTACGATCTACTGGAATAACTAAATGTGATGGAAGGCAAATAAAAGAAGATTGTTTGTTTGAAAGTACATTGCACACAATTAGACATAAGAGCAAATTCTGTAATCAAGCCAGGCTACTCCACGTCCAGGATGAGTTTTTCTGATCCAACTGGTAATGCCATGTTGACTCTACATAAAAACCAATTTGAAAAAAAAAAACCTCTAGCTGACATAAAAATATCCAAGTTTGCCATGTTGATGTTTCAGCCTATGACAGAAGATGTATTTGACCCAAAAAGGCACACCCAGTCCTCAAAGATTAAGTGACACAAAGGTATTTATTCCAAGTGGCTCTTATTAAAATTGTAAATGACAAATTCAACTACTCAATCTGCATTTCCTATCTCATGTACCTTTGGATCTCTGTACAAGTCCCCACCTACTTTGACTCACACCAGTATGGCTGCTTGAGTGTAATAAATCATTCTTTAATTCTTACCTTACTCCTTTCTTGAAAGATGTTCCCCAGGGATCAGATATGCAACCAATTGTCTTTTTACCTTAATACCACTGATCTCCTCAACCTGTTTGCTTTCACAAATGTAGGACACTTTACTACCAGTAGTACTGATTCTACTACTACACACCACCTTTTCCTCTAGTCTAAGATGTGTTTTCCATCTTATGGCCCCTGCCTACTTTTAATATGTAATTTGCCCATCTGCTATTGTCCAATACTCCCCGTTTTGTGCAACGTATAATTTTGTTGTGGCACTTCTCTGAACCCGCACTGACAAATTCAGTTGTTTTCCCTTACCTAGTTCCTAACAGACCAGCAAACATAAAATACACCAAAACAGTGCAATCACTGAAATTCAAGAAGAAATGCAACACCTACCTTAACAAACTACACCTACAAGATGACAGCAACCTTGTGATTCACCAAACAAATAAGCATTCCTGCGTATACTGCAAAGGGTATTGTGAACTAGCATACTATAATATAATATATACAGCTGGTCTTAAGACTTAAATGTTTCTCGTGGTTTTATTTGCACTTGTGGAACCATTGCCTTAATCGCAATTACACTGAGTCAGTCATCATGTACTACAGTTTCTTACGGTAACTATAAAGCTACACAACCAAAAACATATTGTTTAAAATGTAGTCTTTATTTGGAAAGACACTAACATCTTCTAGCGTGTTGTTTCAATAGCGTAATAAATATTAACATCAAGTCCGATATTGGGTGAACTATCATGGTAGCACTGGAGTCTCCTCTTCGGTTTAACTCTGAGAGCTTATTAAGTGTTCAGTAGCTAGCTATCTGAGATTGCAGCTTTTTGTGTTATTTAAAACACTTTTAGCGAAGAATTCGGTCACATGGAAAAAATTTAAATATCTTAATTCAGCAAGGTGGACCGTATGTTGTGAAAGCGCGGCGTATCTTAGCGCGCTTCCCAACTAATTCGTAACGAAGACTGAAATGGTGGCTATTAAATTATTAGAAGCAAACTGCAATAGTACTAGTTTTGTTAATAATCGTTCATTAATCCTGTCATATCACAGTAAGATTTCGCTGGTTGGCTATCTCGTTGTAAGTATTCCAATAATGGTTAGCGTAGCAGCTCTAGTTTTGTAGGAACATGTGCGGACACTGTAACCAGGCCTGGTGAACAAGTAATTATGCTATAATAAAACAACGATCTGAAATTTTATTTAATGCTCGCAATTTAAGAAATAGCTAGGAAGCTGAACACCCAAGGTTATGGACATACTGGTGCCCGCACGGTCAGTGCTGTGTGGGAGAAAATATTATTAGACACATATTCCTTATTTGTATTTTTGTGACATACACAAAGCCAAACCGTCTCAATTTAAACAACAATGTACGTGAACTTAGAAAGTACAAATGTATCCCATTTGGTACAACAGCTGTGCTATCTTTCTCAGGCGTCTCGATCTGACTCCTATCACAGCCGTAATACTTCATACAACAGCCCCTTTCTCAAATAAAAACCCGGGCCGTGCTGCCCTCCCCACTGCCTGCTGCGAGCCGCCATTTTCCTGAGTCACTTTTCGATTCAGGCAGTCCTCAAACTCCTATCAAAGGCTGAGGGACCCCCGAGGGCCTCTTCGACACGGTCAGACCGCCTTACCCTCTTCCTTCAAGAATTTTTTTACCGCGGGTTTCTTAATCGCTACACCCCGAAATGACTTTTCTTACCTTGACTTTGGCGCTGGATTATTTTCCTGTCGTCAGTACGTCAGAAACCGCGATTAACAGAAAAAGATAAATGCTCCGGCATTCTTGCTGGGCGCCATCAACTTTTCCTTGGTTAGTTCAGGACGCCAACCGGATCTCATTTATTTGTTTCACTTTCATAAAATGTTCGCCAAGGTATTTACTGTACATATAGCCACAAATATCATGTTACGACGGCTTTTAATATCTGTTTGTTTTAGAAATCAATAGTGCTAGCCGATATTAAGTGTTAGGCCATTTGGTTATTTTTTGGGGGGCGGAAGACATAATTAGTTTTTTTTTTTAGCCAAAGGCGGAAGAACACTACGGAAAGCGGACGGATATTGAGAACCCAGTTATTTAAATTCAACATTGTAAGCTTGCAAGAATGTTATGAGTATTTTTTTCGCCGTCAAGTTAAAACAATTGCTTAGCAGGAGTTATTCGATATATGAAGGTTTGTTGTATATATTAATTAATCGCGTTACGACAGCAATATGTAAACGGGGGCTAAGGTGTGCTGACGTGCAATAAGCATTACGATCCTCCCAACATAAAAGAAAATCAATGTGTAAAGTCAACAACTGTCTGTAAAAATTCGTCATTCATAATAGATCATTAATATGCGCAATACTTTCATGATATAAACTGTTCACACGATGGAAAATCGTTTAAAGATAAATATGCAGTGTGGCATTTAATTGGTCGTTTGACTAATCCGCCAATACGGTATTCAACAAACTGAGTATTTTTGCGTTCTTATAAAACATTGTGCAGGTTTAAAATGTTAGCAATTACTTTGTACACACAGCGATCCATTTGTCAATCCAAACGTCTAATTCACAGTAAAAGATTAAGCTTTGCACGCAAAATTTCAAGACTGGCATAACAAACGTAGAAACGGTAGTCTAAGTCACATCAATAGCTAATTAACGTAATACTGTATGGTAATTGTATGATACATGCAATGTTTCTATAAAACTTTCAGCTTTCCTATTCACTACAAATGTACACTACAAATGTAATGAAGTTAGGCGGGGAGAATAAAAAATATTTACATCAATTGACAAAAACCCTTGCACAGTTAGGTGATGAATTAAATCAATGCAATTTTACCCCGTAAATGTAAACACAGAAGTTATCATAGTAAAAAATAATTTCGGCGCTTTATATAGGCCACAGCTTATATGATGTAACTAAACTTTAATGTTTTTATTACTATATAAATAAACCTCGGATGTTTGCACTTAAAACAGCAAATCCATGGGGGCCTTAACCTGTTCTTGCACATAGTGTATGCTTTACCTGTACTGTGTTTTGGTTCTCTCTGTCAACAGTTATTTTAAACATTGCTTTAAATGTGTTTGTATTGCATGCAGGATTTCTTTCAGTATGATGTTTTCTGAGTTTGAGCAGTGTTTCATATAGGGCATTTTATTGTGTCATGTAACCGAATGTTATAAAATTAAGCTTTTTACTTATATAGATGGCTTCAGTTAATCTTTTGATTATATATTTGGATATGTATGTGTAAGAAAACAATAAATATGATTATTTGGGACATGCCTCTCTCTGTTTTTCTATAAGCACTTATTTGTTAGGTGTATCGTGTTCCACATATTAGGAAGCCTGGGAGAATGGACAGGGTTCACCTTGGAAAGGACACCAGTCCCTCTGACAAGTATGTAGACTTAGATACAAGTCTTTGATTTGGAGGGAAAATATAGAGCAGTGCATGGCTTTCCCTGAACCCACACTATTTGTGGTGTGTTTCAGCACTTCGACTCATTTGCACTAAAGACCCAAAAGAAATGTATTAAATTTGTAGGGATGTTTTTCAATGTCTTCAAATAATAAGTTTAGACAGTAAACATAATGAAATAATGTAATAAACAATAACATTCCATAGCATACAAATAACATTTATTTAAAATGTTCCCACAAACATGAAGCACATGGAAATGCTGAGATCATGGCCCCACATTGCCATTTTCATTTTTTGCATAAATTAACCTTTTTTAAAATGACACAAGAGATTGCATCAGTCAGTTTTACATTTTTTGAGTGGGCTTAGGAATTAGTAATTTCATTAAAGTGAAAGAAAAAATAAAAGGCAAAGACAGTAATGGGTTAGTAAATACACATCAGAATGATCTACATCATTGTATTTCTATTTTCTGTAGGGCTCTTTTCAGTTTTTCTTAAATAGGTTAATAGTTTAATCACCCAATTGATATATGGTCCCAATAATCAGTATATCTATCAGAATCTTGGAGAAGACCCCAATTTACTTTAATTACAGATTATTTTTCCTCTCCCTATCCAGACATTCCCACAAATCTTCCATGTATAAAGGCTGTGCCTTAGATAATTTTAAATTGTCTTAGGAGCTGATGCTTAGTAACTCCTGATAGCATCTGCAGACAAAGGAATTACAGCAAAAAAAATAATATGTGTA
>JAODJU010000130.1:10750494-10762863 GCA_026776725.1 Gnathonemus echidnorhynchus
CAAATAAACCACCTTAACCATGGCGTTTTTTAAAGTAATGAAGCACTTTTCCGCCAATGTAAATAATAAAGTAAAGCCCAGTGGAAAAACTTACCAGTCAGGGTGGGGAGGGAGGGTAGACTGGCGTCTGTAAAATTCACAATTATATCACGGGGAGGGGGTCATAGCCCCGGCAAATCGATCGGTCAAATTTAAAAAGTTGAACCGTTCCCTCTTTTGCCTGGGCTGTAGGCTGTAGCTTAGTGTAGCCTATCCCTTACTCTGCCTCTGAAACTAAGGCTAGTCTTTGAATTTTTGCAAACATTTGATCAGTTGTGTCAAGTATCAAAGGCATGGGAGATGTAATGTTAGTCTATTATCTTTGTGCCCTTTTCTTCTTCTGTTACGTCACTTTGTGCTGGTTCACTTGACAGTGAAACAACCGGTAGCCTACGACTGGACTCCAGTGTGAAAAGAAACCTGGGTAGCATTAAGTGTCAGGATAGGAATATTCCATTACAGTCAGGACGGGGGGCAACTATCCTGAAAATGGTCACTAAAAATGCTGCTATAATTTAAATTATCATATTATGTTACATCCTTAATTGTAACTTCTGGAAATTCTGTCTTCATGAGGCCCCTAGTTTTCAGGACCCCAGGAGGCTGCCTACGCTTGCCTTATGGTTTGACTCCTGAACCTTTGTATTTATGATCAAAAACACCAATCTACTAAATGCTTCTACCAGCAGGTCAAACCTGCAGCAAATCATGCGAATACTGCTAAGCTAATATAAATAAATACAGTGGTACCTCAGAACTCAAACTTAATCCATTCAGAACTGGGGTTTGAATCCTAAAAACTTCGAGTTCTGATCGAATTTTCCCCATAAGAAATAATGGAAAACCAGTGGTACCTCGGTTCTCGAATTTAATCCGTTCCGGACTCCGGATCGAATCCTAAAAAGGTCGAGTTCTGATCGAATTTTTCCCATAAGAAATAATGGAAAACCAATTAATTGGTTCCCGGCCACCCAAATTTACACCTAAATATGTTTTTTTAGAATTTAAACACAAAACGAACTGGATGAAACAATAAGAGCATTTTTTTCTTAATGGCTTCCAAAATGATAAAGATCTTATCCCAACATTACCCCTGTCCTGTCCCGATAGTCCGCTCCTTCCATGTGCCACGCCCCCTCATTAACATCGTGAGGGAACCCCATGTGATCAGCTGTTTCTGGTTGTTGTAATTACTCCTCTGTATTAAGTCCGCGTTTCAGTTTGTTTCCCCAGTCCGGTCACTGGGTGCGTTCGACTTGCTTACAGCGCTGGCTTTAATGCAATGCATTACGGTTAGATGTATTGCGACCTCTCACCCGGCTGCACAAGCTGGAACCGCCTCCGTGACGAGGCACCTTTGCCCTTATTGGCTGAAAAGTTTAGTTACACGCATGAAGTTTCTGCTATTTCTCCCGAATATTACGTAAAGCAGTGAGAACTGTTTTTCAGTTAATTTACCTGGTAAAATAAGGTTTAAATAAATGACATAAATGCTCTAATAGTACACGTAAGTTAGTGGTTTATTTATTGTTAGTTACTGTAATGTTGCGCTGCTTTATTTGGTTAATCGTCCAGTCTGTGAAGAAGGCATTCAACTAAGAATTGCATTGTAGTATGACTCATTTCCTGGCGCGTACAATTTATATTAGGTCAGTGTTCACTCTAATTGGTTCCCGGACCCAAAAAATTGCACCTAAATATGTTCTTTTTTTTAGCATTTAAACACAAAATGAACAGGATGAAACAAGAAGAGCATTTTTTTCTTAATGGCTTCCAAAACGATAAAGAATGTACCCCAACACTACCCCTGTCCTACCCCGATTGTCCGCTCCTTCCGTGTGCCACGCCCCCTCGTTAACCTCGTGTGGAATCCCCATGTCATCAGCTGTTTCCGATTGTTTTCATTAGTCCTCTGTATTTAGCCCACGTTTCAGTTTGTTTCTCCAGTCCGGTCATTGTAACGTCATTGTGTTGTTCTGCCTGTTCTCAATTAAACCCTGTGTTTCCCGATCGCTTGAGTTCTGTCCCTGTTTCCCCGGTCCTGGCTCGGCAGATCGTGACAACCCCAAGCCATGCCCCAACACTGTGCCAACACTAGACTATGCCATGCGGTCCATTGTTTATTTTTATTATTACTCTGTATTCGTTAAGTTGTTCGTAAATCGCAAACATTTAGGTTGTAACACTCGTACAACTATTGCGTAAATTTTTGGTGAGCAATGGCTACCAAAATGATACAAAGTACAGTGTATTACCTGATATTTTCAATAAAAAAAGCAGTATCACCAACAAACGATACTATCAAAACGAATGCGAGGCTGAGAATGAAGCTTTACCCTTTGTTTCCACTGAGAGACGTGCTGCGTGACTCAATTCTCCGCGTGTACAAGTTGAAATCTTAGGTCGGCATTCACAGTTCGACTTCTGAGATTCAGATCAAGTTCTAGGTCATTTTTTTCAAACTGGTTGATTTGACTTTTAAGAAATTCGAGTTCTAATGAGTTCAAGAACTGAGGTACCACTGTATATTTCTAACTGACAAATGAACTCTCAGGCTCGCTCTTCAGGTTGATAAATACTCCCATTTCAGATCCAGAATGAGTTTGTATCAGGATCCGATCCGAACTTCTGAACGGATTAAATTCGAGTATTTCCTTGGTTTTAATGCAACTAGCCAAGTCCTTTTTATGCTGGCAGCCTGGAGCCATTTTATAACTCTTCTGTGCCAAAAATGAACTGACTACCTTTTTATCCTACAAATAACTCCCTGTTCAGCCCCAGTGTTACTGTCTATTATTACTCATATTTAAAAGTCACCTTGACAACTCAAGGTCTTCTTATGTCTCTGTTTCAACTACTCAGCTAATTATTTGTAAATGTTGTTTTTTCAAGCCATCCATGGAGGCACATAAAATATTGCAGGTTCTCTGAGTTCAAATTCAGTAAGAGGATCGTATTATCAAAAGGAGTCTTTGTGAAGGAGTGGTCAGCTCTGAGTAATGTTCTTTTCTGACCTGAATGCCTTATTATGAAGGGCAGCATGACTGACATCGATTTTGGTGTGAGTGAAGGACTCCATCCTGTGGGCTGTGTCCTTGAGAGATACAAGGTGAGAAAAAGACTCTTTCTTTGATTGCTCTGGAAGTCTTCCCTGGCATCTTTTTCTCCCCTTCAGTTGCTGCCAAAAAGAGACCATGTGTATTTCTTCCTGTTGAAAGCATGTAACGGCCAGGGAGAATGGGCTCTCACTCTCTGCTCTTGAGGTTTTTTTTTTTTTTTTTTTTACTGCAATGCAGTTCATTTCCCATGTTGGGTGCATCAAAGCTCTGGTGAGACTACTCCCCCCTCCACTCCCCAATTATGGTACCTTTGGAAGGTTAATTGAAATCCAGGCAAATATGAGAAGCCTGTGCCACCTATTCTCGAGACGTGTACACAAGAGCAACAAAGGAGTATTTGCAATCACCGAAATATGCATGCCATTTTGAATATAATTCTTAATCACTCAAGTAGCAATTTTCTATCAAAAATAATTGTGAAATATTTTGTAAAGGTTACTAGAGTAAATTGTAAATTGTAGTATTCAATAACAGTTTTAGCTACATGCAATTAAAAACTAGAGCAAAATACAAAAAAGTTTTTTGTGCTATAAGGTCCAATATAAGTTCCAAGAATTCCAGTGTACTTGTCCTCCTGTACCTGTGCAAATGGCAAATCAAGTTTCAATTTAATTGCATTCAATAAAGGAGCGATGACACAACCTACGATTACCAGTGTTTATTCAACCTATGGTGACGAGAAATTGTGTAACTATGTGAGCTGATGAAAAGGCTATCTCGTAGTATACATAAATAAACAAACACAGTGGTGGATTCCTACAGTACAAGTATCAGATACCACCGTAATTGTTTTTTTCAGCTGACATTTGTCTGGCTGTCTTTGCAATTATTTTTGGCAATAGATTGGGTGTGGGAGTGATGGGTTTCAATGGCAACCAGAGGCCACAGAAGCAAATAGAATAGCAGTGCTATCTTCTCTCCTACCTGTCATGTAGTTTATTCACAACAGGGGAGTGTGGAAAGGACTTGTGAACACCGCTGACGGTGAAGCATTATCTACAATATCGACGCAGCATGATGAAGGACTGTATGATCCATTTGACACAGTTGATTCTGCACGGTTTATCTGATCAGCTCCTTCAGAGTGGGGTGGAGAGGTGTTGACTCATTTGGACTCATCGAAGCGAATGAACCTGGTGGGAAATAAATCGGTAGGTTATATGTGTATGAATAATTAGCCTACTTGTACTGTGGTTGGGCCTAAATGCATTCAATTTAGCAGGGAGAATATCCCTTATCAATATGCTGGCAAATGCTATTATCAAAAGAAATATTACAAAATATGGAACTAAATCCCAAGGACACGTATATCGAACCAAACAATTATGGGGATAACAACTAAGCTATTCAACAAAACAATTAATGTAACCTAGAAATGTTCTGCTGATATCTAGAATATAGAAAATATAAAATTGCTGTATTTGCTTTGGTCCTTTATTATATTACGAATGATTCCAAATGCCCCCACGACATGATAAAAAACTGTTATTTTGACATTGTGGGGAGCATTTTTTCAGTCTCCACAAAGGGAAACTCAGTTTTATAAAAATCTGTGACTGCAATGATAAAACATAAAAATGCAAAAAGTCTTGTACTGTATTTTGTTTGGTTATTTATGCTTAAGGTTAGGGCTGGGTACAGGGCCGTAATAAAATTCTAAGCTAAATATTCACCTGAATAAAAAATTAGGTGAACTAACGTTTCACATAACTAATTACTTAAAAATAAATAAACAGCTTATGAAGGGGACGGTATTAATGAGGTGAGTGACGAGACTGGGTGGAGCTTAAGGTTGTCATTGTTGGGATTAGGGTATTTCCCATAGAAATGAGTGGACGGTCCCCACAAAGATACAAATAGTTTCTTATGTTACCACTTGGCGGTCCCAGCGGTCCTGACTGAGTAATTTTAAATGACAAGGAGCTGTCTGAATGGATTCATTCAATGACACAGTTAAGCTATTGAACGGATGGCCAATGTAGGACACTTTGTACACCTGGTTTTGCTCGAGGGGGTGGAGAGAAAGGAATGTCAGACATAAAAACAGTGGAACTCCAAGGACCCATCAGTTAGGCTCTCTCAGGTGCACTATCCTACAGCTGGAAGCGCAGACTCTCTGCACAGAAGCACAGACCATGGGTGTTTATGTTCTTTGCAGTACACTGGCTGATTTTGCTGAACAATTTAATCATCTTTAATCATCTTCCATAATGACTTATCCAGTAAAGGGTTGATGTAAGCCTGCAGCCCCTCCCAAGAAGCACATGGTATGAAGCAGGAGTGCATCCTGAATGGGATGCCAGTGCATCATAGGACACATATGACACGTCACACAACTGGCAGTTTAGGGATACCAGTTCACCTAACCACGGGCTTTTGGACTGTGTGAGGAAACAACTCTGGATGGATGAGGCTACAGTGCTAACTAATGATCTGCCATCATGCCTCATGGCTTTTATGTATGAAATAACACATTCATACTCTGACATTCTGATATCTGATATTCAGCATGGAATTTAGACAGTAGTACTTGGCTTTGAGTGCCTGCTAGGATAACATGGACAACGATCCCCTTCTTTGACATCAAAGTGTTCAAAAGAAAAACTACTGCGGAAGAAGTAGATGGTACAGCCAGCTACAGAGGGATCTCAAGATTCAAGGTTTTTATTTGTCATATGAATGTGGTGATACACCAGCGGTGAAAGGAAATTGCCGCTACTCCAGACTGTGCAATAAACAAGGTAGAATGATAGCGAAGTTGAATAACTTAACAAAATAGTACTAAACACATTACACAAATAGCGAATTTTAGTTTTTAATCAGTGGTATTAATGACCCTAATGGCGTGGAGGTCGAAACTTCTCAGTCTCTCAGTCCCAGCTATAAGGATCCGGAGGCGCCTACCTGAACACCTACCACTGGAACACTTTATGGCATGGGTGCTGAGTGGGGCAGTGATGAATAGGGCAGTGATGGCACCAGGTGGTGATGGTGCCAGGTGGTGATGCTGTAGCTGCTGTACCATGCAGTGCTGCTGCAGCTACCATACTGGGCGGCGATGGTACCAGACAGTGATGGTACTTGGTGGTGATGGTACCAGGCAGTGATGCTGTAGCTGCTGTACCAGGCAGTGATGGTGCCAGACGGTGAGGCCATGGTCTACCAGTCAGGGAGAAAGAAGTCACAGAGGGAGGAGCTCAGTCCCAGGTCTCTGAGCTGGGGAACCAGCCTCAAGGGGGACTATGGTGTTGAGGGCGGAGCTGTAGGCAATAAACTGCAACCTCACATAGTTCGCCTTTCCGATGTCCAGCTGGGAAGGATGGAGTGAAGGATGAAGGTAGAGATGGCATTGTCCTGCACCTGATGAATGTGTGCTTTCTTATGGCTGTTTAGATGTTTGAACTTTTAAGCATACCTGTTTACACTGTGAATAGTCATTTATGAATTAGTCTGATAAAAAGAAACAACAGTAATATGGGATGTTATTTTAACCAATATTTGTCTAAAATCATATTGGATTATTTTTACTTATACAACATTTTTCATTTCATTCATTGTATCAATAACAATCGAACAATTTACCATCGATTACTCATTATTATCGAGGCATTGTGAGCTGGCTCGAGCCCACAGAAGGACGTGTTGCTGGATTTTTTTGGTAGTGATTTATGTCCTGTACACAGCTTTGCTTAATGATAGTCAGCTGCTTCACATTAACAAAAGTAATGGAATATGTAATCTACTTTGGCTGCCGTTCATAGGGATTCCCCAAAGGCAAAAGCACAACTTTGAGAAGCGTCAGCATCCTTGGTTTAATGCTGTTTTCTCTTACTGGCCCTTAAGGGGCCGACGCCTTCATTTTTGTCTTCAGTTCTTGTGAACAAATCAGTGCTCACTTCCATAGCTTGCAGTCCTGCTGGTATGGAGTCTGCTCTACAGTTTTGGTCTCAGTTGTTATGCCTCCCACTCAAGTCTGACTCATGACCCAGTGAATGTGTGTTGACTTTTTTGTTCAGGTAAACCTATTACTCTCTGGGGTGCTGATTCAGCCGTATTATTATTTGATTGGCTGGCCTTTGTAAAGTACACCTTGCTTGATTTCCCTTCCTAGCTACTTTATGCTCATTTTGATTTTCACTGTACAGGGTGCTATCCAGGTTGATTTAGGCACAGTGGTTAACACAATGTCATCAAGAACACAAAAATTTATACAGAACAGTGTCAAATTTGTGCCTTATTCTCATTAATAATCTGCATATGACATGTAAATGTATTGAAATGAGAACAATGAGGAGGGAGGATCCTGACGTTGTGCAGCCTGTGCTCAGAATATTTTGGGAAAACAGACTATTTACTATTTATTTGGAGCACGACGTCATGTCATGTGAAACTTAGCAGTGCCTCTTTGTATCGGCTGGGATACAATTTTAATGACTGCCCATTGTCCTCCTACATAGCAAAAACTCTTGAGACCTCATTAACTTGCTAACAGATACTCTAGTATGAGACAGAATTGAGCCATCAGAGGAAAAGCCATTTCAGTACCTTTGTGTGTTGCTAACGCATACATCTCTACTCATTGCTGCTTTCAGACTATGGGCTGTGTCTTCATCATTCTTAAGGCATACATTTTTGATCATTTAAGGCTCTACCACATATTTCAGATTTCACGGTTTCAGTTCCTGGCTAAAGGAGTCATAAATAATACCAATATAAGGTGTTGGGTCCCAATAAGAGAAGCATGTCACGTCATTGAAATTTGGGCAAATATGAATTTTCATAAACAAATCATTATAGTAACAGAGCATTACAGCGTACATTTTTTATTTCTTAAGTAATCATTTTGATTTCTTTGATTTTTGGTTACTAAATGTCCATTGCTACAAAATGTAATGTATGGCACTGCAAAAAATAACTGCACAGAGACAAAAGAAATCCATGGTTATTACCCCCTTCAGTGTTTGGTGTTTAGGACATTTGTGTACAGTGTTCTTTACCATGCTGAAATAGATATTTTTTAGTGTTAGTGATATTTTGGGTAGATGAATTGGAGTTTCTTGGATGGATGTGGAATGAATTATAATTTCCCATAAGAAATAATGGAAATATTTTCCCTGTAATAGAGTGGTTTCTTGTGCCAATTAGACAGGGACAGAGGGGTATAGGTGCAGCTGCAGCAGGAGCCATGATCTGTCTTCTCGCTGGAAGCGCTGACTTCTCTCTGTGTTGGTCCATGTTCTCTTATGCCCTTTATCTTCATGCAGATTTTTTCCTGAGTACCAAACCAACCAATCCTAAGACACATCATTCATATCTATGATCCTGATTGGATAATAGTGACTAATATTCTTAGTCCCTACTATATATATGTTTTTTAGTTACATTTACAAGCATTTAATGGTTATTAATCTGGCATATTAGGTCTTTGAAAGTGTAAGAAACATGTAAAAGCCTTTTGAAATATCCTCAGCCTCTTGATGTGTGCATGAATTTTACAAGCCCTGCAAGAATATCCCCACGTGATCTGTTTTAACTTCATTAATCCACCTACTCCAAAATACCCAAAGACACTGGCTGTGAATCTCCTACTCCACGCATAGGTTGTTTAATGCTCTTTCACGTGTGATCACTACAGAGCCCACAAAGTATTGTAAAAATGGTATTTTTATCTTGTGCATACAAGAAATTATCCAAACATTAATGCAATGGTCACCAACCCTGTTCCTGAAGAAATACTGTTATTATTTTCACTATGCAATAAATGACCATTTAATGCTGTACACTGTCCTATAATGAACTGCTTAAAGCACAATATAATTGACATGTCTTATTTTGTTTTTGAGTTATTAGTCCATTTCCTTATTCCAATGGACACTGAATGTACAGATTGCATTTAGTAATAATGATATATGACAATACATAATCTGAAAATCCAAGTGGTGTGCATTGTCCCCAAAGTCAACTGTTCAAAGCTTTACTAGACGTTTTAAATGTTGTTTTAGAGTTATTATAACAGTTATGACACTACGAAGAGACACTCAAGGCGCCTGACTGTATGTGAATGTGAAGTGCACATGGCAACATTCAAAAATTAATTTTGCCTGTAAAAAAACTCTGGAAACTCTAATTGCTGAGCCAACATCTCGTTAGAGCTGAAATAGCCTTTTATAGCTATTAACAAGATTAAACTCAAATTGCAGAGGGCCTGAATTGCAAAAATGGGGTTCATCTTTGTCTGTGTTCTGGACATCAAGAATCTATGATTAAAAATTGTCTGGTTTGCTTTTGTTAAAAGGTACTACAACCAGAAAACTTAATATTGAATATGAGGATCTTTACCAGGGTGTAACAAGAATGTCTGTGTAAGACATTCTAAGACAGAAGTAGAACGGTATGAGCTGTGTTCGCCACACCATGTTCACAAAAATGTGCTCAGTACCCTGATTATACTATGTGCACAAAAACAAACAAACAAAAAAAAATTCTTCGTGACTTTACGGGCTCAGTAGATCACTGTGTATGGAACCCGTGCCATGATCGCAAACATGGCTCCATAATAATGGAAACATGAGCAAATGAGATTCTGAATTTAGACTTTTCATTGCATTGGCTGGTGGACAAACAACAGATCATCCTATCAGTGAGGACTTAACTTCCCCTAAAGGGTACATATGATCATTGTATGATTGCCAGCAAAGGGGGCTTGATTTACTACCATCTCTGACCCATAGTTGAAGCTGTATAAATTTCTACTTTGCATAAACAACACATCAATAATGTGTTGACACTTAGTTATTTTCCTGAATCCATTAGAAGAAAAACTGCCTTGATGAATGTGAGACTCTGTAACTCCTTTGATTTTATTTGCCTAATGTCATTACGCAGGATTATTCTGTTTGTTGTTCTCTTGCACAGAAGTCTATGGCTATGCATTTATGCAAAAGCGCCTTGGAGCAGGGAGGACTTTTTTTTTTTAAGAATAAATTATTAAGAACCACTAAAACAGACTATAATGTCTCAGAGGTCCATAGATGTTAGTCATAGCTGTATCCTGGGACAGGATTTTCTCCTTGCTTGTTACAGCTCAGTCTTCACACCAGTAAATGCAATGAGTGTCATAAATTAACCTAAGGCCATTAATGATGTTCTAGCAATGGATATAGCTTGAAAACACGATGAGAGACCTGAATGGTGAAAATGGGAATCCCTGGTAGGGACATACTATTGTGAAATTGTGTGAGGACCTGATTTGCCTAAGGATACAGTATAGAAACTGTAGGAATGAGGAACACTCCTGAGGTGTACAGGTTTCCTTGGATGATGTGAATAATTAAATTATAATAACCTTCAAGATGAAGGAACATCAAAGGGAATAAGCTGTACAGCTTCTCTCCACATCCTAGCAACACATCCCGATCAGAGTTCGCATTCATTTAAATTGAAAATGACTTCAGATCAAACAACAGAACTCACATTAACAACAAGTGGAGAAAACCTGCTCCTAAGGAGGGGTGTAATTCCTGATAACTGTATTGTATTTATAAATGTTGCTTAAGAAATTTTACCTGACCTCAAAACATGACTGTATGTGGCTTGAATGAAGTTGACTTCACACGACTGCTGAGCAGACCTCAGTGTCCTCCAAACCATCTATCTTTCACTTTCTTCTGAGTGATGATGTAGCTCTTTCTCCTACTACACTTACAGACATTAAAGTGGTTTCCTCACCTGTGTCTCCAATCTTCTTCATCGCTTTTTCTGATTTTATCCCTCTGTGTTGAACCTTAAAACCCGCATACCGATAATGCAGATACTTCATCTGCCATTTGTACAAACACGTACGCCTGCTTTAGTCTTCACATTTCTCATTTTGTTCACTTATGAGACACAGAAACAGATATACAGACGAAGAGAGCAAAGCTTGTGGTCAGAGTGCAGGGGCAGTCATTTTTCTGGCACTCCTGGAGCAGTTTGTGAGCTTAAGGGCCTTGCTCAATGGCCCAAAGGTGATATGGTTACTCTGCTGGCCGCAGGGTTCAAACCAGCGACCTTCAGGACAAAGATCTAACTTCCACAAAATTTACATTGCTGGTGTCATAACAATCTTATAATCCAATAGTGTATGATTTAACTCCACCAGGAGCTCAAGCCAACATCTATTTTCAAAAGTGAAATTTCAGTACAAACTATTTTCAAGAGAAGGGAAAGTGTGATAATTTTAAAGGTCATTTTGACCCAATTTGCACCAATGACACACTGTTCTACATTTCACCTGACCTGTTTTATCCAATTGTATGCCAAGAGTGGTCCACTTCTAATACCTTTGAAGCTTTGGGAGGTGAGCCTGATATTTTAGTTCAGAAGGCTGAATTGTGACAATGACAGTGCAATGTCTGGCGGGGACAATGAGGAAGACAAAGGTACAGGAAGCTTCTATTTCTTTTGTGAAAGGGAATCTGGCTCAGAAAAATACCAAAATATTTAATTAAGTGAAAGCCTGTTTGTTGTATTTTGGAAATTGTGTCAGTTAAATATACATCTGTACAATTAATCAAGTTATTATTAAAATGTGTCAGTAGGATGAGGGTCAAAAACTGTGATTAAACCAGCCGTGCCACATCATATGTTTTTAAAATTATTATTAGACCATCAAGTGCATAAATTCTACCAATACTATCTGGGTTTGGTCTTACTGGCAGAGAAATTGTGTTTTCTAATGAAACAAACAAACTACTAATACTGTGTCCTCTCTAGTTTTTCCTTTATATTTTTCGGTGTTAAAACTGGTTAAAACTGTTTAACCACATGTAGGTAGGAAAACAATAAAATAGCTGGGGTAGCTGTAGAGATTACAGTCAAAGATGTAAAAAAAATCTCCCTAAATTGTAAGATAGCACCCCCTAGAAAAACAGATGCTTTTGGGAGGTGTGGATGACAGCTTGAATGTCATTTCTTCTGCTTCCGCTTCTGCCTGTTTTGCAATATGCCTGTACCCTTATATGAGATAACAGCTGTAAAACCCCTCTTCGCAGCACTCAAATGTAGCACGTCCAGCATCAAAAAAACTTATAGGTTGACAACAGGGCCGGAGTGGGACTCCTTTTCAGCCCTGGAGTTTCAAGCCTTAGACCGGTCCACTTTAGTTCACGACTGACTATATTAAAATAACGTCATTTCCAATTCAGTGCAAATACAGTAGCCTAAGTGTTGC
>JAODJU010000130.1:10773025-10810750 GCA_026776725.1 Gnathonemus echidnorhynchus
CCTGATTGGCTGGGAGCTGGGAGGAAGCAAAAACGTGGACTGTCCGGGGTTCCCCGAGGACTGGGTTGGGAAACACTGCTCTAGAGTTTACTCTGAATGGTGCAAAAAACAAAAAAACATACAATGAGTGACAGTTCTGCAGATTAAAGCACCTTGTTCACAAGTGAGGTCAGAGGACAGTGACCAGGGTGGTTCAAGATGACAGAAAGGCTACAGTAACTCAGATAATCTATCTGAACAACTATGGTGAGCAGAAAAGCATATCAGAAATCACAACACATCAAACCTTGGCACATGGGCTACAACAGCATATGACCATGTCGGGTTCCGCCCCTGTCAACCAAAAACAGAAAGCTAAGGTTGCAATGGGCACTGGCTCACCAAATTTGGACAACTGAAGTCTGGAAAAGTGTAGCCTGTGCTGAAGAGTCTTGATTTCTGCAGAGACACACAAAGGGCAACATCAGAATTTGCCATCAACAGCATGAATCCATGAATCCAACCTGCCTTGTGTCAACACTGCAGGCTGCTGGTGATGTAATAATAGGGGGATGTTTTCTTGCTACACTTTGGACCTGTTAATACCAATCGACCATCACCTGAATACCACAACCTATCTGAGTATTGCTGCTGACCATATGCTTCGCTTCATGACCACAATTTACTCATCTTCTAATGGCTACTTCCAGCATGATAAAGCACCACGCCAAAAAGGAAAAGTCAAGTTAATCTGGTTTCATGAACGTGACAATCAGTTCAGTGTTCTTCAGAATCCAATAGAAAATAATGGGAGATTTGCAGCATGAATATGCCACTAATAAATCTGCAGAAATTTCTTGTGGTGGATGAGAATCTCGAAGGAGTCTTATAAAGAAATCCTCCAGAGCTTCAGTCCTCCAGAGTTGTGGGTTCAAATCCCACCTCTGCTCTGTGTGTGGAGTTTGCAGGCTCTTCGGAGGCTGCCCAGGTTTTCTCCTACGCTCTAAAGAATTTTTCCATGCTATTGGTAAAGCGATGTACATAAGCCCGTTTTTAAAACGTATTACATTCATTTAATATCCTAAATCCCCTGTCCAAATACCTTTTCCAGGCTGTTTAGAAGGTTATGATGAAACCCAGTCAAGTCTTCCTAAATACTTTGCCTGCCTAATTGTTCTCTTTGGGGCTGGTGATTTCTATGATTTCTAAATTTATGTCGCCCACCTCCAGATGAGACTGGGTAAGGATTTAGAATAGAAGCTAATGACTCATTACTCTTCATTTGGCAGCTTGCATCTTTTATAAGATGCTGTGACATAGACAAAGTTTGATAAACCAGCTGATAACTGCTGAGCCAGACTGTATTACAGCACAAGACATTCCCATTCTCATAGTAGACTTGTGTGACATATTAGATATAGAGAAACATTCTAAGGTTACATAAAGTAAAAGAACAGCGTGTTTTTGAGAGATTTCACAACATTAATTTATAGTCTGTACAGTACATGTAGTTGGAGGAATGTAGCTAAGGTTTTGGTCTATGTACTGCAGTCTTACAAAAGCCAGGGACTAGATTGAACATGGATCCAGGGAATCAGCCAGGTCCAGAGCCAGAAATGAATTTTGAGGGGGGTCTGGCAAGTTTCAAGGAGGTTCAAACTCGTTCTTTTACTACCAAGCTATGTGCCTGGTTGGGAGAAAACAAGTTCTGTGGGGGGGAGGCATGATTCAAAGTTTCCCATAGTTTTACTGTGTGTCTGGAATCAGCAGCCACTGCTTCTATTCTAGCCCTAGCGCGATTCCTGCTAAGGTATTACTCAACCTTGTCTTGAAGGGTAGATGTGACCTAGTGGAGAGAGTTTACTTGGTGGAAGGTAGGTAATAATGAAAGGCCATTATTGTGTTTCTTACGGTTCCACTAGCTCCAGCAGTCTATTGAAATTGAGTGTCTTGGCTGGTAACCAGATTGCAAGGGAAGCAGCCAATAAGGTTCCAGAATGATAATAATTAGGACAACTGCTCATTACTGATTAAGGCCTATGTGGGTTTCAGGCTAGCACTTTTAACTAAATGTGTAATGTAGGTACCGGCATATGTGATGATACTGTGAATACTTTTCTAATTAATGGTGCTTCCCTGTTGTCAGAGTATCTAATTTGCTGGATGCTCAGCTTGTTTTTGTAATCAACCTGACAGAAGGTTGAGTACTTTAAGGTAATGACGTATGACTTCAAGTTTACAAGCCCGTGTGAAAATGTGAAAATGGCTTTTGTTGTAAGTACATGTCCTTAGGCATTAAATTAATCCACAAATTGGATTAAAATCAATCCTTTTTGACTGCCAAAATCACTTTGCATTATGTTAGTATATTTAATTAAACATAGATCTAATATTCCAAATCCAATGCACATGCACACATACAGATGGATGTATGTTGGCATCTTGCCTGTTCTCTGCCTTTATAGTTAGTTTCTTCCAAATGCTCACTTACCCAGAACTATCTAGCTATGTATTATAATGTTCCAAATTTCCACACATCGCTGTATGTTAATTTGGAAAGAATTGTCAGTTAAATGTAGATATAAATACTTAAACCTACCTCAACTGGCCAAGTGTTTTTCTTTTTTCAAATCCAGTTGTTACTCAAGTTTGTTTTTTTGCTGGCAATTTGCATAACTGAGTGATTGCTTTTATTTCACTAAATTATAGTAGTATCTGAAAATTGTGTGAAACTGGCTTTTGTTGAATGTAAACCAGTTAAGTCTGGCTGGAAGCAGTGCTGAACAGAATTGCTAACATAATGTAATTAAATCTTCAGTGCCACAGCGATGCGTCTCAAATGGAAATGGGTTGTCAGTAGCTGAGCTTCTGTACAAACACTATTGGATTTTATGGCCTGATTTTTTCCCTGATATTTGTGTATGTTAGGCATTTTCTGTGGAAACAGCATTCACTGATTTTTTTTACCATACATCACAGAGGCAATATTTTATTGTTCTCTGAAAGTAGCACTCAAAGTTTGAGATGCTGTGTGACGAAATTTAAGTTCAATTTATATGTACATAGCTCAGTTCAGAGGGTATAGTAAGTAGGAATGTAAGGGAGTTTATTTCAAACGTGAGCTATTCGATACGTTTTTATTTAAAAAAAATAAAAAATAAAAATAATAATAATAATAATAATAATAATAATAAAAGACCTTATCTAACTGACAGCCTCTTCCGAACGCTTCTGAAAGTTCCAGAAATGTTTTCACTTTTATGTAAGAATTTTCCCCTGCCCTGTATTTTCTATTCTTCTTGCCACAAAAGATTAAACTGACTTTATAGCAGATGGGTTTTCCAGGGTGGAGGGTCATGCATTGAGGATCTGCTGCTAAAGTGTAAAGAGGGCCTGTGTCTTGCAAAGTAAAGGACGGGTAAAACAAACAAGCAAGTCGGCTGCTTGCTGTATTGGAGAGAAGTGCTGTTTCCAGGGTAACCAGTGGCTGTGATTGGTATTTGGAGCAGTAGGAGGAATGGCTGAGGAGGGTCTGATGTTTCTAACACACGTCTGTGATCACCTGGCTGGCACTGGCAGGGATGCTGCGTCCTTCAACGACGTAAATGAATTTCCTCCACATCTCATGTCCCTTTAAAATGCAGTGCAATGCATATTTGTAAGAAATGCATTATTTTGCATGCTCAGTGGGTTGCAATTTCTTGGTGCTGACAAATGGATGGAATACATGGAATCATCCATATTATTGTCAATAAAACATGAAAAGGGAATAATAAAGAAACAATAATAAAGAAAACAAAAGGGGAAAAACAATATTTAAAGGTTTCAGTATTCAAATACTTTTGTGTGACCTGTATTCAAGGTTAATGGTATGCCCCTTGTGGACAGTAGAAGGTGTAAATTTGATATGTAAACAATTGCAGCTAATTATATGGTGCTTTTTATAGAATCGTGAGAGTTCATTACAGATATTCCCAAAGTAATTTTTATTTTAAAATTTGTATGCCTGTATGAAGAAAAAAACAATACCGTTATATAATGAAATTACAGTTTTACTTTTTTTAGTATAAAATGTTGAATGTGTCTTGTCATTTCCAATTAATGCTGATTCTGTGTCACATTGAGCATTTTTTTGCTCAGTGATTTTATGAGTCAGACAGTGGTTATTGAGTAGAGAATTATATCTGAGTAGAAACAGCACTGTCATTTGAATAAGCAGCCAGTTAATCACTACAGGGTTTTCAGACATCTGATAGACGTCAGTCCAATCACCCAGGCAAAACGGACTATTCAGACCAGGTTGGTTTTTTATAAACACCTTGGTCCTCTTTGATTTAATTATAAGCCTGCAATTTTTTTATGTCAGAATTTAGCATGTGGTTTTACCTAGAATAAAATGCACACAAGTTACACAGAATATGTCCTAAAGGATCCTGTGTTTCTCAGTGTACCACAGCTCTACTTCCCATAACATGGTGTGGAAGGGAGACATACTCTGTGCACCGGTACAATGGATTATGTTCATTGGAACATTATGCAAAAGGGTTTTGCTGGTTGTGTAGGTAAAATCCAAGGGCTGTTTACCCTGTATAATCGCCATAAATTGGTCTGGTGGACCCTGGCGACTCACTTCAGCAACTGTTACAGACCTGTATACCAAAACAGAGAGATACTGGATAAGAAGCAAATTGTGCTTTTGCCTGGACTTTGATACTCACTCAAAAACAGTATCATATATTAATAATGTTTATATGCATATTAAATCAGAGCATTCATCCATTTTGGATACCTGCTTGCCCTATTCAGGGCCACAGGGGTTTGGAGCCATTTCTGGAAGCTATGGGCACCAGGCAGGAAATAACCCAGGATGCAATTCAAACCCATCGCAGGACACACACACACACACACACAGGTTTGTAATTATATCTTTGTGGGGATTCTCCATTCATTTCTATGATGAAAAGTCTAAACCCAACATGGCGACCTTAACCCCTACCCAGCCCTAACCTTAACTATAAGTAACCAAACAATATACAAAAGTTTTGGCATCTTTACTTTTTTGATTGCATTCACAGATCTTTGTGGGGACCTGAAAAATGGTCCCCATATCGTCAAAATAACAGGTTTTTATTACATTGTGGAGAACATTTGGTCCCCAAAATGTAATATAAACCTAATTCACACACACATGCACACAGACCTGTGCTCAAATCTCTGTGGGAACTGTCCATTCATTTCTATGGGTAAAATCCCAACAATGACACCCTTAACCCCTACTCAGCCCTAACCATAAGTAACCAAAGAATGACTTTTGGCATGGTCCTCAGATCAAAATAACAAGCTTTAACAAATGTCCCCACAATGTAATGTACACTATGTTGCCAAAAGTATTGGGACACATGAACTTTAATGACATCCTATTCTTAATAGAGAAGAAGGCCTGGCTTGCAGTCTCTGCTCTAATTCATCCCAAAGGTGTTCTGTCGGGTTGAGGTCAGGACTCTGTGCAGGACAGTCAAGTTCCTCCACACCAGACTCACTCACCCATGTCTTTATGGACCTTGCTTTGTGCACTGGTATGCAATCATGTTGGAACAGGAAGGGACCATCCCCAAACTGTTCCTACAAGGTTGGGAGCATGAAATTGTCCAAAATGGCTTTGAATGCTGCAGCATTAAGAGTTCCTTTCACTGGAACTAAGGGGCCAAAACCCAAACCCCTGAAAAACAACCCCACACCATAATCCCCCCTCCACCAAACTTTACACTTGGCACAATGCAGTCCGGCAAGTACTGTTCTCCTGGCAACCGCCAAACTCACACTCATCCATCGGATTGCAAGACAGAGAAGTCCAGTGACAGCATGCTTTACACCACTGCATCCGACGCTTTGCATTGCACTTGGTGATGTAAAGCTGCTCAGCCATGGGAACCCATTCCATGAAGTTCTCTATGCACCGTTCTTGAGCTAATCTGAAGGCCACATGAAGTTTGGAGGTCTGTAGCTATTGACTCTACAGACATTTAGCGACTTCTGCACATTGTTCGCCTCACTTTGCATTGTCCCTGCTCTGTCATTTTACGTGGCCTACCACTTCATGGCTGAGTTGCTGTTGTGCTCAGTTGCTTCCACTTTGTTGTAATACCACTAACATTTGACCATGGGATATTTGGTAGCGAGGAAATTTCACGAATGGACTTATTGCACAGGTGGCATCCTATCACAGTATCACGCTGTAATTCACTGAGCTCCTGAGAGTGACCCATTCTTTCCCAAATGTTTGTGGAAGCAGTCTGCATGCTGAGGTGCTCGATTTTATATGCCTGTGGCTATGGAAGTGATTGGAACACCTGAATTAAATGATTTGGAGGGGTGTCCCAATACCTTTGGCAATATAGTGTATATCTGATCACATGTGCACACACACACTCACTATTTACAATTTAGTAACTCTAGCTAGCATTAGCATGTCTTTGTACTTTGGGGGGAAACCCCCCGACGACACCAGGAGAACATACAAACTCCACACACGGAGCCAGGATGGAGACTTGAACCCTAGCCCCACCATGCCACCTCTAAAACTGAACAGGCACGGTGTGCATATTGTTCCTGGTGTTTTTCATCCATCAATCCATCCATTGCCTTGTTTATTGTATTTATGGGCTTACACACAATAATGGAAAGAATTGATAAAAAAAAGCATTAGTGTTAACTTCTACTTTACTGCTGTACCAAATGAGTAGTTGTAAGATGAATTAACAATATTAAGAAAGAATGTGTTTCATAGCTTTATTGTTTTATAATCAATACTTATGTTGTAAATATGGCACATCAGAAACGGTGTTAGGGAAGGTTTAACTAAAAGCTAACCCTAAGCATGCTGCAATAGTTCAATGTCAGTAACCAAGATTCCTCCAACTGTCATCATTTTCCCAGGAAGCCGTTTTGCTATAAGCGTTGCAAGAGTATTCATAAGTGAAGACTTACAGCGTTTCGCAAATTGGCCGTGAAAAGATAAAGCCATTAAAGAGTCCACACTTTTAATGGCTACTTCCATTTGAATATCTGAACATCTCATTTTGCATTTAGTCAGCCGAAGGATAAAAGCGTAGTTATTGTCCATTTTTAGCTCTGCTTCAGATTGAAATCACTGTAACTCTCCACGTCCTACCCTATCATCCTCACACAAAGCCGGGCACCGGTGGAAACACTTTTTATTGCTGTGGACTGTAAGGCTTCTGAGGAAAGCATTCAGTGTTCTCTCCCAAATGGAAGCCTTAAGCCCAAGTGAATATTTGATATCCATAAAAAGTATAAAATGTGCTTTCCTCTTTCACGAGCTCGTTCTTGCATGATATGAGTCCCATGTTTGGAAAACAACCCAGGTTTGACCCCTATTTAATATTCTGAAAATTGCTCTTAAGATCATGAAATATTCCTGTTAGATTAAAAAAATAGTAACTGACTGGAAAGCTTTTCTGAAAAACTGTGCAATTTAACACTAAGCTAATGAAGAATGCAGGTCGTATCTTAGAAACCAAAAGAGAGTTATATCCAGCAGGGGTTCAATTATTACCCTGTTGTAGCCTTTCAAGCTCTCTGGATGGCTCACTGCATGCTAGTTTGCATGCTTGTTTGACATACTCTGTGCATTTTGGCTCCCTGCAGACGTCTTCATTCACCGCGGCACATAGTAACCCCACTAATCAAAAATTGTCCACTGCAATCTTGTTACCCTGTGACCAGCTTTGAAACAATTTTGTGTCTTCTTGTAAAGGAAGCAGCACCTTATTAATTGGATTGCAAATCTTGCTCTGCCTTATACTAAATGCATTAAATGTTGCAAGAACACAACTTTGGTGCCAAGCTATGTTACCTATGATACATCTGCACAATATGCTGTTTTTATATGATAGTGTCAAGATGGTGGGAACTGCAGTTTTGCGGCATGGTGGAGAAGTGCTACTTTACATAATAAGGCGGTATGTGTCAGCACCGAAAGTGGAAGGACTAGTCATTGTGGGGAAAAAACTGGCTTGGCGTAATGAGTAGGTGGCGTAATGGGTAGTGCTGCTGAATGGTTTGTATGTCGGACTAAACGGTTGTTTAGAAACCAGAAACTGGAAAATTGCTGGAATGATCTTCTCTTTCAATGCAAACATTGCAATGTGATATGAATGTTATTTCAAATCTAATCAAACTGATGAACAACTAGGTTAGTTAATCGCATGTACATTATAAAAATGGTAAACGAATGAATAGATAGATAGATAGATAGATAGATAGATACTGTAGATAGATAGATAGATTGATTGGTTTATTCACAGACTAATTCTACACATATCAAAGCAGATTTGATTTTTAATTAAAGTTTTTTGGGATGCACATTATTTATTTTTACTGAATGTACTGAATGGGTGATGTGGAAATGGGTTGGTGGATGGATGGATGGATGGATGAGGTACAAGGATTTGAAGACGATGTCTCCCGGCTGGCCTGGGAACGCCTTGGTATTCCCCCCCGGTGGAGCAGGAAGAGGTGGTTGGGGAGAGGGAGGTCTGGGCAACCCTGCTTAGACTGCTGCCCCTGTGACCTGACACCAGATAAGCAGCAGATAATGGATGGATGGATGGAACCGACAACCTATAAACGCTGGGCTATCAACCAGTCGGTTTTCTGCGGTCTGTTATGCCCTTCACACAATGCTCAGCTAGCTCATGAGTTGCACTCAGACTGATAGACCAACGAGGCCCTCAGTGCCACTCAGATATTAGGAAAAGTGGGCCCGTGTGACCCAGCCGTATGTGAGCCCTTCCTGGTCATCATTATCTGCCCACTTCTTCTCAAAATAAATGGCATTTAATCGTCCTTTGGAAAATGGGTCCTGTTAAGTCTGCAAGCTGATGTATAGGGGTTTTCTCCCACATTTTCTCACAAATACTTATAATGTACATCTAGCCGGCTGCCACCTGCAGTCACTGGAGTGTGTTTGTCTGATACTCTAAACTGACTCCCCAATGGACTAATTAACGAAAAATCGCAATATGCTGATTTTTTCCTATCGCCCTTCAGCATCTGTGATCTTGCTTACAACTTGTATAAAATGTGGGACTAAGCGAGTGCCAGGAATGTAACGGAGTGATTTTTTTTTGTTTTAAATTTCAGATTCATTTTTAAATCAATGGTGCGTCCAGTATATCAAGTGCCTCAGCAAATAATGTTCAGATTACTAATTTTTACCCTTGTTCTCAATGCAGTCTATTCCATTGCATTAATGCTTGAACAAATCATTCTTTTCATAATGTTTATTAAGTAATTATATCCACCTTCAGTCAAAGAAAAAGCAGCAGTAATCACGTACTGCAATCTTTGTGCTTCAGCACTTTAGTTACAGTAATTACAATAGGTCTTGCTTGAATTTCCAGATTTAAAAGCAAGAAAATAAAATATTTAATTTTGTTTGAGCAAGGAGCTTGATACCACAGGATTGTGGGCATTCTTCCAGCTTCTGTGTGTGTGGTGTTTGAGTGGGCTCACTGCTGTTTGTCCATAAACACACAGTTAGGTGAATCTGTGTCTCTAAATTGCGCACAATGATCGTGTTTCACCATCCTATACTGGATGTGACCTCTTTACTAGCATAGAATCCAGGCACAGTAAGTCCTGTATTAAATGGTTATGAAACATGGATGAATAGATATACTCATGTAGAAACGGCCTCATTTAATGATACTCATTGTAAATACCACATTATTGTTACATAAGGTTACAGTATTGTACACAGTAAAAGTGTCTGACGTATGTTTTTTTTTTTTTTTTTTTTACCTTGGATGTACGTTTACTGTACTGTAGGACTGATTATTTGATTGATTGCCTGTTCCAGAATTAAACATATGGGGGGGAAATGGTAAAGTCAATTCTGAGTGTGACAGGGCAGAAAAAGATGGAACTTTAATTTAAAAACGGCAAAGAAATATACAGCCAGCTGTAGTTCCACGCGTCCCCCGTATTCAGCGCACTGACAGCACACTGAGCACCTTAATTCTCCATGCGCTTCTGCATCACACGTGCGCTCATAACCTGAATGCCGTCCAATACAGCTCGCATCCAAGGCGCTGCATTTCGCTGCTGTATAATTCATCAGCCGCCACTTCCTGCTCCGCTTCCTTCAGCTATTTTTAACGCCCCGTGCTCGCTTATTTTTGTCATTATCGCATCCGTGAGAAAACTGAACAGGCCGTCTTTTTTAAAGCAGTAAAACCAGCGCGCCGACTAAAACATTAACGTTTATATCCAGTCTACATTTTCTTACGTTTTGACATCACACACTATCTATATTTTACTTATTTAGCAGACGATGTTATCCAAAAGCGACGTAGATGTATCGATCGCAATTGCTTATCTGCAACGTGTCACCTGTCTATATAAATTTTTATTACTGCGCCAAGTGATTTAGTTCCGTAATATAGTTTGATAAATAATATCTGCCAACGTTATACACTTGTTCGTTATCCCTTTGTGCAACATAATGTTTAATTAAAAATAAATCCAGTGAAAAGTCGTGCACACAAGCATTTTTATTATCAGTGTTAAATAAAAATATCCACATTTCCCCTCCAAATTACAATGGAAATTTTTCGAGTTAAAGATAAACGTTAAAGTACAGGCTGGAGGGTAAGCCAAACCAGTAACGTGTTTCTTGTATCAAGCCTTGCTTGAATAGTCTAGTTAAATTATGTATAACAACACACTGCAAATTAATAATGGCCAAAGCCTGAGTTCTACATCGATGAGTGCAGGGGGAGTTTTCTTTACATTGATGAAAGTAGGCCTACCCTACTGTTAATGTATTCTTTGGCAAAAGGGCTTGTATTATATTTTGTACTATATATTTGATTGTTTTGTAACATTTTAGTGGTCAAAAAAATCAAATATGGTTATAGTTAAAAATAGTTTAATGATTTGCCTAGGTGTTTTTTATTAATTCAAAATATTGCAAAGTTGAATGAAGCATCTAATGAACAGTATCATCTTTCTTTTTAGTGGTTTTATTGTGTTGTGCTCTAAAAATAAAATGTGCAAAATGCATGATTATACAACAGAAAAAATCTTGATATATTGATAAATTGAAGGATAAAAAATTGAAAATGGTGTTACGTTGCGGAGACTAGCTAGCCGAATGCCATTTAAACGGCTTTTTATGCTTGCCAATTTTAATACTATGTGGTGAATATTTCCATAATATCAGGGCACTTTACAAAGCTATATTCTCTTTAGTTCAGATATGTATCTTTGGTTTAAAACAAGGCTCAGGTCCCTTTGGGTATTGCAAACTGATTATTTCAAAGCTTCCGTGGTCTGTGAAGACCATGTAAGCCTTGAAATGTTAGGTGCAATTTTCCCCCACACATTTAAAAAAATGTCAATATGTTGATTATCAATGATTCAGGCTGACTACTGGCTCCCACAGGCTGGGATTTCCATCATTTGCGTTGAACACATCAGTTCTAAGGTGCCCTTTGTAAAGAGCTCTTGGGAATTACTCTGATGAAAAAGATAACATTTTTAAGACTAAGAGCAAAATGGTACATACCTGGGAGTTAATTGTAATGGTGCTTGGATGAGGGAATTCGCTAAGAGCCTGACAGTACATGGCTGCCTGAAACCGGCTGATAATAATGCAGATACATTCAATAAATAAAGAGGAAAAGCGGAAAAGGAAGAGAGGAATCCTTCAGCAGTGAAACATGCAGTGGTCCTCTATTCATTTCAAACCAATGAATGGAAAGGTTTGACTTTAGAATAAATCAATGCTGTCTGCTGTGACTCTGCTGTGACTCATTTCTCATGTTTTCTCCCTTCCGTTTCTTTGGAGGAAAACACACAAGCAAGTTAATTTACGTGACTCTCCAACCTTAACAAAAAAAAATATTATTTGAAATTGTATATTTTCATATATCTGTATATAAAATTATATATACAGCCACTCCCCAGGTTACGAATGAGATCCGTTCCTTAAGTCTGTCCCTAAGTCAGATTTGCAGATAAGCAAAAAAAGGTAGATACAGTTCTTATTTATTGTAAGTTAGTCAAATGTTTGTCTTAGTACATAGTACATATTTTACCTTTCTATACATAAAAAACTTAAGAAGCACTTCCAAATACACGAAAACATCTTAAACATAATGCAGCACGTATTATTATTATTAATAATATTAATAATAATAAAAGTAACTACATACAGTACTGTACTGTACCTTGAGCTGATGAACCGCTGAACCCGTGCAGTGTTTTCCTGAGTATCACAAAGTATTGCGTTCATTCGTTATGAACCACTGTATTTAAACAATTTTTTAAAATATATAATGGCTTTATGGCAGTCCATTAGTAAGTACGAGTTGTCCGTAAGTTGGACATTCTTAACCCGGGGACTGCATGAATTATATATTTATTTTATCTGTAGTGTACTATATATTAGGTAATATATATCTACATTAGAAATTGACTAGAAATTAAATTTTGGCTGCGGACTTTTGGGTCCCTTATGACAACGTCTTTTTTTTGTAGAGCAAATTGAGGGGATAACTTTTGCCGAACGATACATTTTGCCTACCGGGGGGGCCTTGCTGGCCCATATTCCCATCGGCCCAGTGGGAAAATGACCACCCAGTGTGCCAGATAGCCATTCCAGCCTTGGACATATATATATTTTATATATATTTTATAGGTCTGATTCACAGCACTTAGATAGGCCAGAATTTAATGTAAACTACAAAAACAACCGCAAAACTATTTATTGTCGAGGGTAATTGTCAAAAAAATCATGAAAGCATATGCCAAACACAGAATGTATTGCCATTAAGGAAATGGTCGCACTCTTACAGCTCAGTCTTTAACAAAATCTGCACTGCATGCTTCACAGAACTGGAAAAACCTTTTGCATATAAGGCCAAATGCACAATGGCCATATTCCCTGGTTTAAGGAGCACAAAAGCTGATTGAGCTTTTGAGGCATCTTTCATCCCTTTTCCTACATCCAGATGATTAGGATTGACTTAACGTTTGGAGAAAGACATAAGATCCTTCACCCCAGTGTGTCTTTTGGTACTGGCAGCCATCTCGACTGATGGTATCACGTCTGGTGATATCGCGTCTGATGATTGCTTTACATGATTGTATAATGGCAAATTAAAAGAACCAGGTGTACCCTATGGTGCAAATATGGTGTTCCCATATCCCAGGATGATAATGCCTACAAACAGGTCCGAAAGGTTTCATGAACACCAGAGTGTCAAGTGGAATTCCATCTCCTTCTATGACAGCATTCAATTGTACGACTGAAGCCGTTCTGGAGCCAAAAGGAGACCCTAATCGTTATTAGGGTCTTGATATTAATGTATTGTTAGGTGTTTTCCACCCTGATAAATATATTTACTTTACTTCTCTTTTTTCCAAAAAGGTGTCTGGGAATATGGGAAAAATATCCATAACCAATTAGAAATTCTCAGCCTAGCTTTAACTTGTAAACAACCCAATAAGCTGTTTGTACTTCACTTTCTAAAGTTTCAAAGGCTTTACTGATGATTGGTTTGATAACAGACAGGAAAAATACACAGATAACGGAGTTACTGAGGCGGTGATTAGCTTTTGCATGGCACTGATTTCCCAGGCCAGGCTGATATGATGGATCGCTAGATTTTTCTTGAAAGCTTTTTTTTTTTACTGTAGTAGCTTAAATCTCCTTTACTTATCTTAAAAATGTAAACAGCAATGGAGACTTTCTAAAACACATGCCCCGGAGAGCACTTCTCGGCTCTGCAAACAGAAGTTAAATTTCAAAACGCATATAAAATTGTCTTCATGGGCAATTGCGGTGGAATCTCAGTTATCAGCAACAAAAGAAGCTAAAATCTTTGTTGTGGGTCTTCAGAGCTCAGTTAATTAGCATTTCTGAATGAAACTCACCTAATGCCTAAGAACAGGTGATCGTTTAGTCAATATGAAACTCAATATGTTTGTTTTTTTGTCCTGTTCACATAATTGTTTGTCCACATTATTAGCTACGTAAACCTGTATTACCGAAAGAACAAGTATGTGTAAGATTAGCCCCTCTCTGTTAATGCAAGATGAAGTGATCAGTTTACAGCATCGCTGTGGCGTTGGGAACGGCCACCAGGGATTGGCTTTTAGAAGAAGCCAAGAGGAGATCTGAAAGGACTGAAGAAGGCATTAAATTCTCCATAAGTAACTACATATTTCTTCATTCCCAAGATGACTTTGATGGTTAATAGCTAAGCCATTATCACTTAAATAGTGTTCATGGTCCTTGCTATATAATTCCAATTTCCTTTTTACTAGCATAATGGATTAAATACCTCAGTGAGCAAGAGGTAATGAAGAATAATTTAAAAACCATGGTATTAAGGCCTTAAAATTTGTAAGTAGCTGAAATTGTGATGACAGCAAGGTAAGAAAGATAATAAATGACCAACATGTAATATTAGCTTTGTTTTGTATTGTTGCGAGTAGCTCAGTTTTTCTAAACTCCAGTTCCATCATAATCGTGATTTTTAATTGTCTTTTCAATTAGTCAGTTGGTGATCAATGAAATTAATACAAAGCAACAGTATAATGTTTTATGAAACTCTTTTAAGATGATGCGTCCAGTGCACATGTATCATAGCAACTAGTTCAAAATGTTTTTTTAACAATAAACAATTAACACCTCTACTGACAATACTGCTGTCATGCATGCATGCGCAGTGCCCAGTTGCAGAAAATGAATGTGTCTGTATAGACTTAAGAAAAACTTCTCATAAGATTGCGATTCACTGCAAACTGTGGAACTCCCAAGTGCCTTGGCAGACATGATTTTGTATGGTATTGAATGGTGCATATTTACAAACCCAGCCAGCATTTGTACTCCGTCCAGGAGTTTGACTCAAGGCCTTGAGTGAAGAGACATCTTTTATATAAACAGATTCACAATTTAAATGTAATTATTCTATTTGTTTCAGCTTTTCCCATTAATTCTGGTTGCAGTGGAAGATGATTTCCTATGCGTCCTTGACCTTGAAATCAGTAAAGGAGTCTGTTGTCTGTTTTTCTTTAGTATTTATGTGCATTTAGAAAAGGATCTACCCTCAGTCTGAATAGCCCTATTGTGAAAATGATTGAACCAGCCTTTCACCATTTCCTCTATTATCTGAGGATGAGCCAGCACCCTTTGTTGTCTTTTGTTCCTAGTCATCCAAGTATATACACTATATCTGAATTTTATGAATGAATACTGTTTATGTTTGCTGCCGTCATTCACAGTATACATCTTCTAACATATCAATGTAGACCATTTCAGATGCATGGTCACCTAGATGTCAACCTCTGTTATAGATCACCAAATTTCATTAAAGAGCTAATTGCTATATTAATATGCTTATGGAAACAAAAAGCAGTAAAATAAGCCCAGGTAAATGATGCACACGCACCCGACAGTTCACATCAGACAAGTTCACCTTCTTCCATTGCTCCATGGTCCAGTTCTGACGCTCACATGCCCAGAGTAGGTGCTTTTCAGCAATTTGTGCTGCAGTAGCTCTCCTGTGGGATCAGACCAGACAGGTTCACCTTCACTCCCCATGGGCATCAGTGAGCCTTGGGTGCCCATGACCCCATCGCTGGTTCACCGGTTGGCCTTTTTTGGACCACTTTTAGTAGGTACGGACCGCTACATATCGGGAAAACCCCACTAGACCTGCTCTTTTCGAGATATTCTGACCCAGTCAAATATTCATCATGATTTATGACATATTTAAGTTTTATGATTTAGCAAGCAAAAAAAACAACTGCAATTAACATAGGCATTTTGCAATTTGTGATCACTTGTGCCATTTGTTGGTCAAGGCTGCAGCAAGGTCTTGCATTTATTACATAAACAGAAAACAAAGGTATTCTCATAGGTTGCATCCTCACTGGATGCTGCAATTCTCGATTGAAGGTCTGTTGCCACGGAAACCACAACTTTTCAAGAGAGAAACACTTGAGAGTACTAAGGGGGAAGGGAGAAATGATGTTTTTTTTTTTTTTTTTTTAACCATGAAGCACTTCCATGGATCTCTCCATTTGATTCTGACCCGTCCTCCCAGTCTTGTCCTGATTTAGTAACTCCTCGTGCTTCATTATCTGTGTGCTTCATAGCAGCTCTTCGCCTCTGAGGAACACTGCATGCTCCTCCAGCACACGCAAAGTGCCGTCTCCTCTCATTAGACATCACACTGCTCTGCACAGGAGAGCTGGCGCAGGTTTGTGCAGAGTGGAGCATCTTTCCGGGCTGGAAAACAGGCACCATGCAGGCACCTGAAAGAGGACCCAAATTATGCACAATTAGGGCACTTTACCTAAGCCACTAGGAATCCTGTTTTTTTTTTTTTACATTTTTCTTCCTGTTTGACATTGCCCGTTTCTGAAATTGTGCTTTGGTGAAGGACACTAGCATCAATGTATGTTTATTAAATTTTAAATTTGATTTATATTTAAAATAATATTTTGTATTTTTTTTAAATATATATATTTTTTTAAATCACACACTTTCATTTATCAACACACAGGCTACTGTAGGGCCCTGTTTGGGGCTTTTGAGGTTACCATAGTCATTTCTGTATATTTAGGGCTGGAAGCCCATTATAAATTGTTGAATATACATAGCGACTATGTTCAACCCTGGGAAAACAATTTATTGCTGATACATTAATACATTATAGAACAAATAAAGCAGTGGATTGCTATTATTAAAATAATCATTCAGGTGCAACAACGTAAAACAGGATAACTGTATTTTCCCTGGTAAACGATGAATAACAAGCTTGACTTTGCATATGGCTCAAAAAAATAAATGTCAAAATTTACATAAAATTTTTATAAGAAACTATAACTGGTTAAGGGAAAGAAAAGAAAAAGGCTGAGCAAGTTACAGTGCAAAGTAAAATAGTAAAACAGCACATAGATAGCTATAGATAGAAGCCACATTAAATTGTTAGTGACAGTCGCTTTTGCATTCTGTCATCACTCATCCATCAAGAAGTTCAACAATAATTACAATTAATTTCTAAATGCAGTCAGGCAGCATCATATTCTACGCATTTGTATATGTGCATAAAACACATGGCCAAAAGAATTCTTAATAAGACTTCATAATCTACACATGAATTACAGACCAAAATTTCTATGCAATTTTCATTTTAAGAAATGAATTCTTTTTTGAAGAAGCAGCAGAAGTGACAAGAAAGTTTCTACGTACTTATTTACGTTATACGTTATTTAATCATATATTCTACACTTCTATACGACCTGCTTTGTCCAGAATAGCTTCAGCACTGTACCTTAAATTTCACACTTATTACCAACATTGTATCTCTTCACAGATCCTGGACCCTCAGAGTGCCTTGCCAGAGGTAAGACAGATGTTCATTCTGTTACCATGGAGTTCTCTTGGCTGTGCACCAGGCAAATTTGGATATGAAGTTTAGCATTAACCTTAACCCCCTCCCCCCCATTTGAGAGACTCCATCATCGTTTCATGGGGGCAATACCAGTCACTGCAGACAAATCAGTTTGGCAGTGTGAGTTTTTCATTTTCCTTAGTATTAATACAGGTGGCATGAGATTGCATGGGGAGGAACTGTAATAGTTCATTTATCAATATAAATGTCTGACATAATACTGCTGACCAATGTTATTCCCAGACTGGATGTGTTAGAGTAATACAAGGCCAATAAATGCCATTAATTTTGCCTCACTTATTCAAAGGCTTAATAGTACCCTGTAAATGCTGCTGCTCTATACTTTGGTATACTGTAATTACAATTATTACTTACTCAAAGAATGCTCCATTAAATTATACTGGATGCCTAGCATCTCTTGTAATGCTATTCAAAAAAGTGGCCCTGGATGGGATTTAAAAGTGTAAAGTATGGTCATTGTGACAACAGCATATGAAAAATTATTTATTATTATTATTATTATTATTATAAAAAAATAATAAATAAAACAAATCAATAATAATAATAATAATAATGGTAAATGTGTTTACTGCAGATGCTGCAGATTTACTTAATCTCCAAACAACGATATAAGAATGTGGACGATAAACCCCAAGGCAGTAAAGACCTCAGATTTGACACCTAGTGAAGCACAGTAGAGTTTCTTGGGATGTAATTAGCACCTAAACTATGGAGCCAAAATACAAGACAACTGGCAGAATGTTGTCCCTGTTCCCCTAAAATCTGAATGGACAGCAGTGATGATGTTTCTGTGTTCTCAGTGTAAATCACCTGCTAGTGCAAGCGAGAAATGACCTGGCAGCCCAACTGGGATAATTAACTGGCTGCAGTGGTGTAGATATTTTTGGATGGACACTTTGGTTTGGGGAAACTCGCATCAGTGGTCTGTACCACACAAGCTCAGTGGAATTTATGGTCTCCTACTTTGATAGCGAGATTCCCCTTTTTCCTACACAGTATAAAGGAAGAGAATCGACTATGAAGGAACTGTCATGTGCACATATGCCCAAACCCAAATGAGCAGATTTACAGCCCTGATTGTCGTAGTAGGGAAGGACCTGGGCTGGCCATGTGTGTTAATTCTAATTGTGTGTTGAAAGGTTTGATGGCAATAAGTGAAATGCGGCGGTGAGTGACCTTGAACAAGGGCCAAGTGACACAATGTCCAGTGCAAGACATAGAGAAGAGCAGAGGGGAGTTCAGTGCTGTAGGTGTAGTACATTCTAGTACATTTAGTACAGCTTAGAAGTATTTAAGATGTAATAAAAGATAATACTGGGCCTTGGATACCTAACAGGAAAAGTATTATGGTTTACTAATAATGTACTGCAATGTATCAAAAATATTTAAGAAAAATAAAACAGATTGAGACTCCCTGAAATGAAATGGAGCAGCTTAAGAACAGTATTTAGAAGCAATACAGAAATTCTCAAAAGTGTTAATGAGCAGCTACAAATATAAATTAATTCTTGCAATTATAAACTTGAATGGAATTTCTGTATTATTATAATGTATAATTGAAGTTAAAGGAACATATAAACATTTATAGGACAGGTTTATTAGTAAAACATTAAAAAACAGGTGCTGGCACATAAAATAAAATAAAATAAAATAAAATAAATCCAGCACAGCCTTGTAGTAGACATGTGGCTGGAAGGGACCTGGATGGTTAACCTGTTAGATGTTGAAGAAGATACAAGTCACTGTCCATAACATATCTGTTTTTATGCTACTCACTATTTTGAAATTATAACATCAAGGTTTTTAGGAGGATTCTTACCTGGCTGAAATGTCAAAATGCTCCACGCTGTCCACAGCAAAGGAGACCTTGGTTTCTGAAGTATTCTAAAGTTTTTTTTAGCCATGGTATATGGGTCCCCTTTAACAGCTGAGAAACTTGGTTTGAATTATTATTTTGCTGTAATATGGTTAGATTATAATTTGCCTGTTTTTCATAAATAAATAAATATGTAACTGAAAAAGGATTGTATCACAGGCTGGGTGAGTACAGCTGCTGACTGCTAATAAGACAACAGATACAGCCATTAATTGATGTCGTTCTTGCTAAATTAACAGTCATTACTTTCCATTGGGTGCACAATTCAATCTTCATTAAAGTAAGCAAAATGTAATCTTGTTGTAAACTGATGCATACTGAATCTTAGCTTTAAGATGCATTACGATCACAGAATCTATGGAAAAATGGAGGTAATCCAACAATAGCAGCAAGTTAGGCACCCTGACTGCTCGCTTTATCCGCTGTAAATTTGAGTCTCCAGTCTAGAACAATCCCAAAAAATGTATTTGAATATGCAGCTAGGTGGCCGTGTGACACCTGTGTCTCTTCAGGGTGTTTTCTGGACAAGAAGCGCGGTGCTGCTCAAATCTGTATCTGTGAGATCAAATTGTCTGAAATTTGATGGCGGAAGCATGCGTGACCAGGCTCTGTTCAGGAGGCGAGGGTTGGGTGAGCTGCACCTTCGTAAGTCACACTTCATATACCAGACCTTTCACCATTGGTTATGAGAAGAAATTCCTTTTTTCTTTGATCAAACTTTTAAATATCCTTTAATGGAAAGTCCCATTAATAAGAATGAATGTGAGTGAAATTGTAAATTAACAGTCTAACAGCAATATGCTGGGTGGTAGCACCTAAAAGAAAATGTATTGCCTTGAACATCAGCTAAAACATTGTCTCCACTTTGGTAATATGATGTCATATATTAGTTTGGCCTCTTGTCACTGACATAAAGCAACAGACAAATGTGAGCTATATCGTTTAAGTCTAGCAAACGTGACAGGCATTAAGACTACATTTGTTTTCTGTTTAATTAAATATGAAACTTGACTTGAAACCGATACATATTGAGGTTAGCTGTGAATTTTAAGCCTTCTGTAATGCATATAAATCAAAGTGCCTTAGAATCACATTAGCTTCGGCTTAAGCAGTTTATAGCTCTGCATAGTAGCCCAGCCATACAGCTGGATATCTTACTGAAGCAATTCCGGCTTATAGTTTTGCTCAAAGGAACAGTGCGGCAGAGTGTAGCCTGAAATTTGAACTAGAAAAATTGTGGCTGCCACACTTGTTCCTTGGATGGTGACCTCTGTTCTGCTAGTCACCACCAAGAAAATTCAGCTATTGAGTAGAATCCACTGAAATGCAATATGGTAATTTATGCACTCAGATCTTGCAAGAAAGTTGCCTTCATTTTCATTTCAGTTGTATTTACTGGTCTCACTCTGACCACTTGTCAAATGTTAAATTTTACATTTAGATATTGTCTTTATATGAAGATGGTGGCACAGATTTCATAGAACACTGAAGCTCTTGCAGTTGCATACAGGCCGTGTAATTATTCTGCGGCCAAGAATTTAAATGGGTTATGTTTACCAGCTCTTGATACAGTGACACACTAATGATCTGGAAACCTTTTTAACTGTGTGATTGTCTAAGTTAAGTGAATTGTTTGTTCTTGCCCAAGCCCACATTTTTATTTAGGTTTTTCTCTCACCGTCTGTCCCAGATTTATTAAAATAAAGCAGGTTACCGAGAAACTGTAAAAGGGTTTGACCCACGCGTCTGTGAAGATTATTTCCTCTTTTCATGATTCCCAGAAAGGGCCAATCCAATGTAGAATTTGTCATTTGGAGAAAATAAGTAATAATTCTGTGAAGAATTCTTGTGGGGTTTTACCTGAAGTTTTGCAGAAGGTAGATAGTTGGTTGACTCTAATTATTTGCTCAATTTTAAGTGTGTTACAGTAATTTTGTACTTCTGCTAAGCAATGAAACAGTCGGCAAATATGAAATTAATAGCTAAGTGGCAACTAGTATTCCTATCAAAAATAAGATCAAAAAGTTTCTTTTAGCCACTTGGTCTCAGTCTCAAATGTTGACGTGATCATCTTAATACCAAGAAATATGTGAATATATGTGAAGGCAGTGAGTGGCTCAGTGGGCCAAGTCTCTGTGCCTGTGATTATCAGTTTGAGCCCCGGCCTCAGCAGACCAGTCACATGTCAGTGGATTCTTGAGCTGGGCCCTGAGCCCCTAGATCCAGTGGCACTGCATGTTAGCTGACCCTGTGCTGTGACCCCCACACTATGGAGAGCAGGATGGGGTTGGCAAAGAGAAGAATTCCAGTGTACCTGTACTAGTGCAAATGGCAGATGAAGCATGTTCGTTTGTTGTTACCCAACCTACATTGCATCTGACCCCCACAGCTCCCCCTGCAGGTGGTGAGCCCACAGGACGGCCCATATTATCTCTTCAGGCTATGCCCAATTGGGCCCCATGGGTGGAGGCCCAGCCACCAGGCACTGGCCTTCAAGTTCCTGCTCCAGGGCGAGGCCCCGGTCTCCCGAATCCAGGCAGGGTAACATGGTCCCGTGTATTTTCTGTCATCATGAGGGTTTTCTGAATCACACTTAGTCTGGCCACTCACCTAGGATCAGTTTGCCTTGGGAGACCCTACCAGGCGCAATTGCCCCGACAACATAGCTCCTAGGATCATGCAGACACACAAAGCTCTCCACTATGATAAGGTGGCGATTCCTGGAGGGGCTCTCAGCTTAGATACCTGCCCCAGCGATCCAACCTCAGTTAAGCAGCAGAAAATGGATGGATGGATGATTGTTGTTAAATTTGAATATCAGGCTAAATATAAACACAACGTGCTTTGGATATGGTGGCATTATTATTATTATTATTATTGGCTGGGAACGGTGAAGAGAGACTTATTTGCCTGGGTTGGGCACTTCTGGGAAAAGCTGGAGGAGGGTGTCTGCTGGTGAGAACGGAGTAAGCAGAGTTACCTAACTTTCCATTCAATCCATCTCACAATAGAAGGTTGACAGGAAAATCCATGTTAAGGCTGCACCTGGACAAGAAGAAAACTGGACCCAGTTCCACCGCACACTGCTGTAGGAGGGGACCACGAGATTCCCGTTCCCGCCAAAGCTGGGGCCTGCCCACTAATTAGGCCACAGTGGGAGTCAATTTAGACATTGTACAGTGCCCTGCTTAGTGTTCACTCTCTTCTTGAGTCCAAGCCAAAGCACTGTGTGATTCCACAGCTTCTCATCTTGCCTGTTTCTCAACTGTTTGCCTCACTCCTGCCTGGTCTTTGATTTGATTGCCCTGCCTTTTGTTTACCATGCCTTTCCCAGACTTTGAGTTCTGCCAAGTTCTCTGGCTTCCTGCCCTCCCAGGTCTCCTGACCCCAATCTGTCCGACATAGACCTTTTCCTTGTCCTCTGAACTGGTGCTTCCTAGTAAATAGATCTTTCCCAAGCTTGGGGTTAACTCTGTTCTCTACTTGCTCTAGCTTGGGACTGTGGTCACTTACAGCTAGTTCACCCAAATGATTGCACACTCTTTTTAGGGCAGAAAAGAGAGCAGCTTGGAATGAGTTGGTGGCGTTCAGAGGACCAAAACTTGTTAAAACATACACTTCAATAAGAATTGCTTAGTAAAAGAGTGTAGGAGATGAGCTAGGTAACTAGATGCTACAGAGTGACTGGTGCTGTATGGACTGTTTGACCCACCATTAAACCATTGTAGATTAGAATGGCACACAGCTTAATGACAATATACTATAATATGAGCCCACTAAATTGATAACCTCAACCCTTGGATTTGATAGAGGAATATTATTTAGGTTGCATGGGGGGGGGGTCATTAGCTATGAGAGCTAATCTTCTTGTATGAATAAAGGCCCAGTTTAAGCTCAAAATTAAATCATAACCATAGTTCAGGCTTTTTCTATGTGTCACCCATTAAAAAAAAAACATAATCATCAGTACTTCAAGATAGCGAGCAAGCTTTTCCTAATTTGTTGGATTCATCATTTATAAAACAACAGAATTAGCTGTTCATTTAGTACAATAACTATAGGTCCTGGTGATACTATTATAGATTGTAGATCATAAATGGCATCATACTCAGCTTGGTTATAAGTTCATCATATATTGTCCACATATAGAAACACTTTTACAGAATCCATGACTCAGACTTCATACTTCTGGACTAACGGAATTAAGTTGTGGTCAAGGTGTTTTAAACATTAACCAGTTGGTCACATGAGTGGTTCCAGGATCACTGCCTGTCAGGTGTACTGCCTTGTTTACTGTGATTTAAAAGGCAGTTAATGTTATACTGTACGGTTATTTATTATAGGCATGGATGGCACAGTGATACAGTGATTATGACTGCAGCCTCCTGCCCTGGCTGTGTGGATATGGAGTTTGCATGTTCTTTCTGGGATCCTCTAACAGTGAGTGAGGTCCACTGCTGCAGGGGCTAGTTGAACCTGCTTTCTGAATTGGACATATCTTTGGATAAAAAGTATTTTCTAAATAAATGGTGTTTCTAAATAATCCGTATTTAATGAGTGTGAGATGGGTTTGCTCACCATCCAGGGTTTTCCCCTACCTGGTGTCCTGTGCTTCCTGGAAAAGCCCCAGGCTGACTGTGACCCTGGACAGGATTAGCAGTTATGGAAGATGGATGGATGTTGAAGAAGCTCATGGCTGTTTTATTCACATGGAAACTGTGATTGCGTCTTTTTAGATTCCCAGCCCTTTTTAGATACATTTCTGCATATTGCACCTTGTTTCTTTTTGACATGAGATTTTTGGGATCTGTTAAACACATTTGCTTATGTGACTCTTTCTTTAAAGAGTCATACACAGGGTCATCGCAAAGCTTAAAAATCACCATATTACAGAAACAATTTATTCTCATGGACATGAATGCCACCTGGCACACACTGTCTCTGTCATTTTGCCAAGTGACACAGGCATTAATTAGCTGCTTTAGATGGCCACTCTGACAGTCTCAAATTCACATGACATATTCATTTATGGCAGTTGACGTTGGTCATCTGCATGCCTTACCCTGTGTCAAAGTAATATGGTTGACACTAATAGAGGCAGGAATTTCACACAGGAAGAACAACAAAAATATTCAAGTCATTATTACATAAGTGGCTTTTTAATTCAAAATGACCAGAGGTGGGTAATTCAGGTCCAGCATGTAACAATCCAGACCAAGATTTTGTTTCAACTAACCAGCTGAGTACTCTGTGGCTGTGAATTTTTATAGTAAACTGGTTGGTTGAAACAAAACCTTGGTCTGGATTTTTACTTTCTGGACCTCAAGTATCCACCTCTGAAAATGACCTACCATTCAGGCCAAGGAATAACCCAGAATGGGGGGCCAGCCCATCGCAGGGCACACTTACCTATTTCTCTTAACCACTTGATGTCAGTCTCAAATGTTGATATGATCATCTTAATACCAGGAAATTCATGAGTAAATTTGAATACCAGGCTGAATATAAACATAATGGAACTTTGGTAACTCCAGTTAACCTCAGCATGTTTTTGGACTGTGGGGGGAAACCAGAGTACCAGGAGGAAATCCCACGACAACAGGGAGAACATGCAGACTCCACACACACGGGAACCAGCCTGGTCCATGAGGTGTGAGGTGATGGTGCTCCTGCACCACCATACCACCATTTTTTTTTCTAAAATAGTAATAGTAGTAGTAGTAGTAGTAGTAGTAGTAATAATAATAATAATAAGCTAACCATTTGAGCAGCAATTATTTTGACATATAGGAATAGTAGAAAGTCAACGTGATGACATAGAGAAGCTAGGCTACTGTGAGAGGCTAAATGGCGAATATCTGTGGCTAACCTCGCATTATTGGGTGAGTCTGTCAAACCCGTCTTCTTTGAGATATATTTACATTGCAGTCATTCTGTGGTGATATTTCAGTTTTACTTTGCAATACTTACAGGTGATTGCATTTTCATTCACTTTTCATCTTAAGTGCTTCCACACAACTGAGGTTTCCACCATATTGCCAAGGAATCAAGAAGGACAATTTTAATCAGTGGTTTTAAATACTTGAGTAATCGAGTTTAATTGAGTAATTGTGACAGCCCTAGTAATATTCTTGCTATTTCATTCGTAATTTTCCAGTGAAAAATGGATTACAAATATGAAGTTATTTATGGATTGCTTCTTACACATGACTTTCCTCTAGCGGAGTATAGCTAGTAAGTGAAGTTTTGGCAGCAGTACCTTAAGCAAACTAAGTAAAAATGCAAAAACACGAGACAGAAATCAAGACATCTCGCAGGAATATCTCATCCACTCAAGAAATCAGAGCAACTAATGAAAATAACATTAAAACTGATTAACATTAAAACTGTGATTTTTTGTGCAAAACTGACCTTTTATTAAGCCGCTCACATTTAATATTTTACAAAATTTTGGGACATTAAGGAAAAAAGGTTAACGTAGCAGAGCTGTACTTCAGCAAGGTGCGATTTGGACATATGTAGGCAGAGCTGGGCTCCATTGGGCTCCATCAATATTTAATCCCTGCTTTTAATGGACATGATGACTGACTCAATGGCCCCAATAGACTTGCTAATTGGATCATGTTTTTTGTCATTTTTGTCATCTGTCCATTCAGTTTTATTTTCATATCTCATGCATGGAATTATGATGACATGAAGTTGAATCATTTCTTGAATTATCTCTCATGTTTGCTGTAATGTCGCTGTAGTGTTTTTTGTGTCATTACTTCTTTCCTTGTTTTTCCTGGAATGAGGTTGCAGTGGACATCATGGGTGTGACATCAACTAAAGATTAAACATGCAAAGGCAAAACAGCACAACTAATCAGGAAAACATATTTGTTTGCAAAACTACAGTCTTTAGTTCAAAGAATGAACTGACTTCCTGCTTCGATATTAGGGATGATCTTCATAATCAATCTAAGCTCAACTACACTAGCAGTTAATGGTTTCATACAATTCCCAGTCAGGATTCTACCTTTTAATAGCGCAAAAGATAAAAAGGATTCATGACAGCTAAGATCTTGAATAAGTGGGAAAAAAACAGTAATAAAGAGTTTAAAATGTGATAATTACATCACTTATTAGACGTCCAATGAACATGCTTGTGTTTTCTTGTAGCTTCTACATCTTCTTATTTCTTCTTCAAGATGTTTATGGAGATGCATTGGCTTTGGATGGTGTAGTAAATATAGAGATTCTCTTCTCATGTTTACTTTAGATGTTCTGAAGAAATATATATGTACAACCCAACTTTTGGGTTGTTCTTCAAAATCCACAGTTGCTGTTGTATATCTTACTAGGGGTTCCGTCTTTTTTTTATTAAGATTCTTTCATCGATCTCTCCTTGCTAGAAGCAAAAAAAAATGATTTTTTTATATTTTACTTTTATAAATTATTTTTTTATCAACTGTAGAATGAATAAAACTGCTATAACCGATTATTTTGAACCAACTATCATTACTCAAATTTGCGTACGAATGGTCTTGAGTGTGTGTAGATTCTGTTCTTAGCTAAGAACAAATTCAGGTAAGAAAACACTGGTGAATGTCAGAATCTTCGTAAAAAAATGCGCACGAGGGGTTTAAGAACAAATTTGTTCATAAGAACGGTTCGTGAATGAGGCCCAATGAGGGTTATTCTCTCATCAGGCGCTTAAGTCAAAAAAGTGCTTAAAAAGTTACATACTTTTGAGTATGTTACAGTAAGGAATTCATGACCCATATTTTGTTTTTGGAACATCCATATAGGCCAACTTTGGCTTTTTGTCCATCTTGCTTCAGAACAATTCTGTGCACAAGCAAATATGCCTAACCAATAGATAAGGTGTAAATGTTAGTATTTTTAGTGGCATGGACTGAAAGTTCAGAATTGCTGATAAAATTATACAGGTATAATGCCATCATATAACTAGTCACTGCTACTAAAAACTCACACATGTACTCCATTAGGTGTAAAATGGTTACTAATTTGGTGAGTATCCTGGTCAGGCAGTCCCACTGGGGGCCCCTGACCTAGGGTACACGGTGTATATATTAAGTGTATGTAGCCTATCTGTACAAAAATACGGAATGATGAAAATGTTTCATGATCCATCCAGAAACACATCCCTGTCTGTCCTTCTTTCACAGGAGCTCAAGTACGTGGACTGTGGCTTAGGATTGCGAGGAAACACTACTTCCTCTGAATCTGTTTTTTTTTTTTTACTCATTTTAATTGAAAAAATATTTCTTTAACCAACCAGTCATTTAGCCTAACTGATTTGCCTACTAGGCATGTTGACATAGCATATGTCAGTTGAATCCTGCTAAATGGTAATATACTTGTGTATACTTAGGTTTAAATGTATAATCAATGTAGAAAGTTTTGTTTTCTTACATGTTCAGCTTTCTGAACACTGTGTTTGGCCATGAAGAGGCGGGTGACTTAATACAGTCCCCCAGAGCACGTAATGAAAAATGGAAGCCATTGAGTCAGTGGCAGAATGGCAGAGTCATTTAATGCAACATGCCCATATTTTGGTGTTTCTCTGCCCAAAGGGTCTTCCTGGCCTAAGTGCACATAAACTCCAGACTTAAGACCTGTTGACATAAGCAAGTAGAAGAATTGACCTCAATGTCTTATTGGTCAGGTTTGAGGAAGCTCTTAATTTTTTTACAGATACACATTTATAAAAGCAAATACAAAGTTTGACTCAATTTTTGCTATACGAAAATAAAAATGAAAAATATATTAATTAGTTACTGAATTAACTGCAGTTTAAAAATAAATTCATTGCTTAATGGGTCTTAGAAAATTATATCATGGCATTTAGTCGTTTATCTAGCTTGAACTTAATATGTGCTAAGCATTCATTAAATATCATGCTCTTTCATTACTGCTGCTGCTACTACTGAGGCCTGCTATCCCTACTGGGGCATAGGCTGCCAGCAACGCCTACCCAGGCATCTCCGGACAGAGCTTCTCGTTCCAGCTGGCTCCAGGTATAGCCCATATTTTTTCATGTCTCCCTCAAGCTTTCAAGCCCAGGTGTTTCTTATTGCCCTTTTTTCTTCTTGCCTTGGGGATTCCGGAATCGGCCTGCCTGGTGACACTGTTATCACAAAACAAACCCTCCCCTTCCATTCCATCCCCACCATCTCTTAAAGAACAAGACCCATTTTGTTTCCAGACTGAGGTTTCCCAATTGCTTGTTGATATTTCTGCACCTATGGGTTTTTATGTGGGGTAACTGGTCCAATGTGAAACCCTCATCCTTTCTCATCCAAACTTCGAACCAGCAGTTGCACAGCTACTGTTTTGTGAAAAGAACACAAATAGAACATATAAATTCAAGGGAATTTGTTTACATTCTTCAAACATGTTTCTGTAGAAATTCCAACTCATTCACAACAAAGAAGTTGAATTCAGTATAAGCTAGCATGGTTCCTTATAGCAATTCATGAAATTGTTTGCTGGAACTGGTTTTACTCATTCAGATCCACCGAGGAGAAAACAAACTATTGTACACAAACAAGATGAGTGATTTTCCCGTTGTGGAACACCAAGCCTGTGGCTCACAATTTGGCAGAACGTTTTCAAGTCTGTCGGTTTATGTCAATGTGGTTTTAGCTAGTTTCTTTGGGAGCCAGTTCCAATTCTCACAGATCCTTGGCTACAGTCCCTGAGCTGGGTTACTTTATTTTCTGTACTGGTAATACATCTGAAAGAGTAATTTCACTCTGGGGACTGGGACTGTGGATCATGTCAACAGATGTTATTGAGTCAGCAAAAATAAACAAATTAATTACCAGTTGTACGTAGTAGCATCAATGGATGAAATACATTTGTGTAATACAGCTAAACAGAAATGATTTTGTAAGGACATTTGGGTGCAGAACAATGAAACCTAACTTCATAATAATTCAGATTCTTTTTTTTCCGTCCCCTTTTCAATGGGACCTAAAATCACCTTATATAGCAGTGCTACAAAGTAATTTTAATGTTTTACGTTACTAGCTCTTACATGCATACGACGTGCAATGAAATTTGAACAGAGCACATAACTAATGTCCTTGACTTTTATTCAAATGTTAATTACTGTGTGTTTTGGTGATTTATTTATCTTGCAACCCAGCAAGTGCCATGTGTGGTCCCCCGATCACCCTTCTAGGTCCACAGCCCTATTGAGGCTCTCTCTTCGGTCTCTATGATGTGTTGCATGGTTCTCTTGCTGTGCAGACCTGTGAGGTCGGCGTGTTTCAGGACCCCATAGAGAGGCTGCCCTCTGAAGCCTTCACACCTCATCCCGCTGGCCAACCACTGTGCCCCTGCTCCTGCCTCTGGCTTTCGCCTTCCTGCTCCTTATATTTGGTCTTCTTCCTGAACTTTCTCCATACAAGGACTAGCCAGTTCCAACAGAACTACATGTTTTCCTGTCTCTGACATGTCTGGCCTAAGTGTGGTTTCTGTAATGAACTCTGGGAACATCCCCAGGTCCCTTACCTTCAATAAACCTTTGACCTTTGATAAACATAGCAGATAGACCTCATTAAATAAGATTAACAAAGGTAAGAAACGCGATGTACCAAACATATCTCAGAATAACAAAAATGACATAACAAGCTGAGGTTCTGAAATAATAGCTATTGTGATAATGAGTGGGTCAGAGAGCTGTCAGAATCGTTCCTGATGACTCTTCTCATTTAGCAGAGTGTGCCTTGAGTGAGAAACCTCCAGAGCTAAGTATTCCTCAAACGCATATTTAGAGACCCATAAACCATTTCTCTGTATCTGCCGCTTTTGGCAGTCCTGCTTTGCTTGTGTTGACTCACTCTACTAATGGCTAATGATGTGTTAGCTTCTGAAAATGATTTCTCTCGAAGTTCCTTGCCTGCTGCCTTCATCTGTGCCTACACCACTCCTTTCATAATGATGCCTTCCTTTCTGTGTTGCTAGCCTCCACAGGGGCCTTCACTACCAAAATTGCCCTGTAACTAACCTACGTGCCTCATGTCACCAACCTACTCAACCAGATCTGGTCTCTTCCCCCACAACTGCTTACTGGACCATGTTTGCCTTTGTGCTTCTGCTAGCTTTCATCTCCTTCCCTGGCACCAATTCCTTTCCTTCCTTCCTTCCTTTCCTTACCCCTTTCCTTTCTTTCCTTACCCCTTTCTTTCATTACCCCTTTCCTTTCTTCCTTTCTTTCATTCCCTTTTTTCATTCTTTTCTTTCATCGTTCCTTCTGTCCTTCCTTGCTTTCCTTCATTTCCTACATACCTACCTTTCCTTCTTTCCTTCCTTGCTTCCTGCCTTCCTTTCCATGTTTTCCTTCATACCTCCCCCCCCCCCCGGGTATCCCTGGAGGTTCTCCCTGTGGTCTCAGTCGATGGTTCTGCCTGTGGTTCCCCTCAGCAGCAGTGCCTATGTGGTGCTTCCTCTCTCACTGCACTCCAGCCTTCTTCCTCCTCTCTCCACTCCCTCCTTCTTCCAATTCCCTCCCCAATCTCTCTGTCTTTTGCAGCAGAACAAAACGTTTTTCATTTCAGTTTCTGTGTTCTTGAAGCATCTCTAGGGTATTCATAATTCCCAAGTTTTGGGTCACATTCTCACTTTGTTTTGCCGAAAGCTGGACTTTAAACCCAGTTTATATTAGGAATGGGCTGATCCAGATTTTTTTAGTTCCAATCCAATTCTGATACACAGCTGCTGATACCAATACAGATTTCGATACAAGATATGAGATCTTTTTACCTTAATATTTTAATATAACAAAATATGTAATATATTATTATACATACATATTATATATACTTTATAAATATTTTTAAATTATTTCAACTTTTTCATACTGATGAAAAAATCTTCCTAGAGTGTATACGGAAATGACGAATGCTTAAAATGCTGAACAATTTTTCTCCCACTGGAAACAGCGTCACTTACACTCCGTTAAGATAGTAGCCCTTCATGTATTACAAGCTGTAGCGAGTGCACCAAACAGCCAAGGTAGCCACTTCGAAATCATACGTTGTTTTGTTCATATTACACGTGTTGTCTCACACAACTGCGTGCGCTGTTTTTAGTGGGATTTTCCACTAAACGCTATTGTCACCTCTCAGTTTTTACAAAGACTGCAAATCGCTGTGCTACCAGTTGCTATTAAAAGTGTAAAATACTTCCAGATCATCACCCTCTTATCTGTTCTTATGCTACTCATACTGTAAAGGGTGTGCACGTGACGTCACAGCAGGTGGAAGTCACTCCGCTCCACCCCCTGAGTGGCAAATAGACTGAGTGGCACCATTAGCCTTCAGCCTGAATGCCACAAAAACACATTTAAACTGGGAAAGAGCTGTCGTGTGATTGATTGTAGAAATCGATTTTACACAAAATAGGAGATATCTTTATCAACCACTAACATAAGCAACCTTTAGAATCTATCAGTTTTCACTAAACTCTTCTGTCAGATATGACATCTCATTATTCAGACAAGGGTTGTGACTATTAAAAACTGACATTACAAAATATTCCCTGATTATTGGCACCTGTTCAAGATGTGATTTTTTGTCAGTGTTTTTTTTTTGTTTCACTTGATATGTGGCACTATATACAGCTTGACAACCTTCATCTCACATTTAGGCAGTCTGTACTGGATTCTACTGAATGAACAGTACCTTCCATATGTAGGACACCTTCTCAGTGTTGACATAGCTGTCAGAATGCCTTACTCTCCTCCTGCTTCTGACTTGGTAATAGAAATCTCACTAAAGATTTTCAGTCCCAGTTCAAAACCAGTAGTAGTTCTTCGGGTCCTTTCCAAATCCTCAGTTTTGACTTCGCTTCTTACCATTTCAAGCTTCGATGCGTAAAGTAACCAAATCATGGCCACTTTTTCCTCCTTTGAGGATTCACAGTCCATCATACTGTACCAAGTGTGAGCCAGTATCCAAAATTAGTTAAATGTATAATCCCACAAGGTCTGAGCCTAGTATTGTGCCCTGCGATCACCCCATGTAAGGAGATCCCTAGTATTGTGCCCTGCGATCACCCCGTGTAAGGAGATCCCTAGTATTGTGCCCTGCGATCACCCCGTGTAAGGAGATCCCTAACCTTGTGCCCTGTGCTTCCTGGGATAAGCTCCAGGTTCCCGGCAGTCCTTTTCTGGATAAGCGGGAGATGGGTGCAGATAGTCCAGTTGTATAAAAAGATAATGTACAATAGTATAGTCAGACAAGACACTGTCTCTTTGCAATATGTACAAAATGAAGACACATGTGTTGTCTTAATAATTGATACTTTATTAACCCCAGTGGGCGGCTTCTCTTCACATCTCTCTCAACTTGCTCTCTGTAGGTGAGTGCAAACTGGCCACAGAGGGCAGCCACCCAGAGCAGCACCCAGAGAGCTGGGTGTTTAGGACCATGCTCAAGGACTCTCAGATAGGCCAATGCCAGGCTCAAGTCAGCAACCTTCTAATTACAGGCACTGCCCCTTATCAGTGTTTGTACTTTAGTTGCATTAAATTCACAATTGCAGATGAAATACAGACTAAAAACTGCTTGTGCCTGCCTAACATTATTATTATTTCAGACTATCACTGCGGTCAGAGTTTTCTTACTCTGTGTCTCCACTCTAGTAACAGTTGCAGTGCAGTAGTCCATGGGTGATGGATGGTCATAATATATTGTACGGGGCATGCGGTCAAGAATAAATTCAAATTTTAGTGTTCCCATCATTCAGTGCCAGAAATTCACTATTTTTTTTCTTTTAGGTTTAAAAACCACTTACGGTAAACTCAGTTATCGCTCCTGTAGGTATAGTTTTTGTTGTTATAATAATAATAATCGTCATCATTGGTTGTGGTGGGCATTACTGGGGCTGAATGAAAGCAGAACGCAACAATATAAAATTTTGTAAATACTGTATAAGGGACACAGAGAACACATGAGTAATGCTGATGCTGGCCTAGCTTCGCTCCCCATTGTGTCATATATGCAGTATAATACAGTTTAGATAGGTGCTCCAGCATAGGTCTACTTCTCATACTATTGAGGATATGAATATGGGCCCATCCTTCCATCTCTGAGCCCCCTGATTCCCCATGGCATGGAGACCAGAGGTCATCTTTTTCATTTGACTTGATATCCTATTTCCAATACCCTGCCGTCCTCAAGCTACTTCACATATGTCCCTGCACTCAGAATAAATTGAATAACCACTGTGGTCAACTTACTGTATAATTATTGAATTAACTTCAGTCTGAAAATGTTTTTCTTTCTTGATATATGGAATATAACATAATGGGAGAAACAATTGTGTTTTAATTAAATAAGCTGATTTTTTTAGTACAGGGTGAATGATTAAATCAGCCATTTAATTCTGATGAACGGTGAAATATTTGTAGCCGGTGTGGCATCCAGGTTATCAAGTCGTATATTAGTGTTTCTGATGTTTCTGCTAAAAATATTTCTGAGACATGCGCCAAGAAAATAAATTCTTTATAAAAAAATAATTCTTTACTGAATGTGACGGGAATTAAAACAATATATTGTAATGCAGTACAGCTCAGTGTTAGTATGGAGGACCTCCAAAGATCGAGACTAGTATGTGGAAATAGCTATACTTTTAATTTTGCATTATTTTAATGCGACATAGAGTATAGCTATAGATCTGGTAGACTCTAGTATGCTGATTGGCCAAAGTATAAATATGTATAAATAGGTATAAATGTGCTTGGTTATGTAGGATGAGCTGGGCGGTTATCACAGTATCATAAGGAAAATCACTCATGATCTCAAGATAATGGGACAGAGAAAAATAAATAATGCATGTCGTCTCTAGACTCCTGTACAGTAGGGAAAAAAAAAATCCTGATTTTGGCTGGAGGGGGAAATAGTTTTTGATACGTCTGCTGGAAAATAATGGGGTAAGGAGACCGCTGTGTTTTGACGTTACATAAGGGCTTGATAGCGTTTCCCTGCATGTCTCATGCAGTATGTGGCTTCTTGCAACACAAAGGCCTATCACAGCCTGACACAGTGATTTCAGCTGTGGCACCAGTTCCTTGGAAAGCGCGGCACTTTCTGCTTGTGTGACACTAGTACAGACCAAAGGGGAAACAGGCCCGTTTTACTGGAATGGATAATCTGTGTAATTTGTCAGCAGAGTAGCTCAGTGGGCAATACTGTCACGTCGCAGTTGTGACTTTGAATTGGGGCCCTTTGCTCTTCAGAGGAGTCGGTGACTAAACCATTCAGCGAGTCAGTGCATATGTGGACCCTGCAAAGCGCTGGTGTCCAGGGACTGCCCTGCTTTACAACACATGTGTCATGTGACGTGAATTACTGGGAACCTGACTGGATAAGCAGACACTGGCAAGGGTTGATGGTAACCTCCCACTCCTGGGGATTATCTCTTTTTGCCTTCACAGATTAATGCGGTTTGTGATCATTTATGTTTTATGGTCTATTTGATCAATAAGCATCTGCATAATTTTCATGAAAAGTATGCTTTTAAAGGGCAGCATATATATTTAACCAGTTACAAAATTTGCTAAGTATATCACAACATACTTCAGGATTAAGGAATATCTAGTTCCTTACAACTCAAATTGACGATTTTGTTGGCTCAAAATATGATGCATACTATCTTATATTTGTATGTGTTATGTTCAAAACATCCTAAATGTACAGTAAATAATAAAACATTTGCACAGACATGGAAAATAAAGTCACATGTTTAGTATCCTCCTGAGACCCAAGGAAAAAAGTGTCCTTCAATTATAGGTTATTTGTCTTTGGCGGAAATAAGACATCTTACAATTTAGATTTTTTCAAATTTATTTTTATTTTTAATTTCACAGCATGCCCTCTTTAGTGTACAACAGGAATAAATATGTTTCCTTACATCAGTGAAAAGATAGATGCAAAAACAACATGTCCACTACAATGGACATAAATGAATGGGTGGGTTCTCAGGAGGATATAAGGTTATTCTTTTATACAAAATTCATAGAGGATGAAACAAGGTTCTCAGATTTAACTCAATTCAGAAATGTCAGCTGTGTCACAGATATTTGGTAACTCTCAGCTGTATTGCAGTATAGACAAATATCACTAGCAATTTGGTTTTGGGGAAAGGTTAATCTAAAAACTTTTGGATTAAATGTTAAAATGTAAAAGCTTTGCAGAAACACGACTCATAATGTCACTAAGTGGAATAAAACAATGGGCAAGCTACGAGAAACACATAACTGGCCTGTAAATGCCATTGTAATTGCCTGTGAGTATAGCTTATCAAATGATTCCCTTATTATGTACTTTCTTCCACAAAAACTTCTTTTCAGATGCATGCTTGTTTTATGACCCAGAACATTCTTGTTCTGGGTCTGGCTCATGCTTCAATTTAAATGAGCATTTTCATACCTTTTTGAGTGTAAATTTTAATTTAACTCAGATTTTTGCATTTCAGGCACAATGTTGATGTTCAACTAGAAAAGTCCGGTGTACGTAACAGAATTAAATGCTGTAAATAAATATTCGGGTGCTAAGGAAAGTAGTTTTCCAAAATGCACTTATGGGCATTTATGACCTGCTTATTGATGAGAACCTGGTTTGTGTTGTTTAAAATAGGAACGTCAAACTTTGTGGGCAGTGGTGGCTTAATGGCTCGGGAAGTGCATTTGTAGTTAAAAGATTACAGGTTCAAATCCCCGACCAGCAAGGCCCCGCTGAGAAGTCTTGAGCAAGGTACCGCCCCCCAAGCACTGCTCCTGAATTAGCCGCCCCCTGCTATGTTACATATGGGTTAAATGCAGAGGACACATTTTGTTGTTGTGTGCTGTGGTGTGTCAACAATGACCACTGATCACTAAATTCTTAAGTCCTACAGGTTTTGACTTCGTTATTTGATTATTAAGTGTTGTTAATTTGATTTCTCAAGACTCTTGTTTCTTTAATCATATGCTGTGTCTTTTGTGTGCCGTGATACGTTCATGGGAATTTTTGCAACTGCACACCAGCTGCCGGTGGTCTCAGTTCCTGCCTTGGCTGCATGTCCTGCCTGCATGAGGATTTCCTCTGGGTACCCCAGTTTTCCCTGTTTAGGGGAATTGGTGCCTCTTGTGATGGACTGGAATCCCATCCAGAATACGCTCTGCCTCATACCATGTTCTTGCATAATGAGCAGCTGAAAAAATCTGGATGGATGGGATATTCTGCATAGTAGCATATTTGTGCATCAGACCTCTGATTAACTGTTAAAAACTGCAATTAGATGAAAAATAACAGGTTGATAGGAAACACAGTATACACATTTCCATGGAGTCTAATATGCCTATTTAAAACCACAGTGAGAAATGAGGTTAACACATCATATTTAGAATAGTATATGAATCTCTCTTTTTAAAATCATGATGACCCTTCACATCAGTCTTAGTGAGGGCTTGTCATAGCCGAATTTGATTGATAAACTTTAATGAATGAGATGCATTTTATTATCACTGTTGTCAAGGAGCCCAGTATTCCTCATTCAAAAACGAGCCAAAAATACAGAAGGTTCTAGAAAAAAAAACCTCTTTTATTGCTGATAGTGTTCATTGAAAAGCACTACCTTTAATTAAAATGGCAACGTAGAAGACTCATGAAGTACCTGTAAAGCTGGGTATTGATTCATCAGCAAGGACAAACAGGAGTAAATGTATTGTAGGCTGTATGTAGCTGCACCAATCCTGGATTTAAGGGTGAATATGTAATTGAATTGTTTTACTTCTTATTCTTTACATTGTCCAATAAAGTAAACGTGTTACACATAAAGGTATACTGAATGCAGTAACATCAATGAGGATATAAATTGTACTGTAACGTAAAGCCAAAATGTCAGGACCAAGTGACTGAAACCTGACACTCATTAAACATTAAAATGCTGTTTATTAAAGGTGGTTTTCTGAATAACCTAAAATGCAGTTTGTGGTGTATCCTTTCTACATAGCATTTCATTTAATCACTGTTGGGTGTGCCGCTTACTGGCATCTATAATTGTCCTTCAGCGTAGGATTTATAAAACACTTTAACTGGGCAGTCTTGAACAGGCTAGCACAACAACAATATATAGAAACAACAATATATCATTAAAATGGAGGTTTTTAAACTGATACTAGTAATCAATTAGAATAAAATATTTTAATGTGCATGAATACATTAAATTTATGTGGCTTGTAGAGGTCGACCGATATTGAATTTTACCGATACCGATAGCTGGGTTGGTCCGTACTTGCCGATAACCGATTAATTAACCGATAGTTTTTAAAATGGATACTGGATTAAAAAAAAAAAAA
>JAODJU010000130.1:10811734-10830025 GCA_026776725.1 Gnathonemus echidnorhynchus
TTCACATTTACAGAATCCTGTATACGTTTTCTTTTCACAGTATGTTCTCTAATGTTAACATTTCTTTGTACGAATAAAAATGTTTACAGTTTCCTTGAGTATGAGTGGTTTATTGGAGGCTGCTTTTACTGTAAAATCTTTTAGTTTTATTCATAGTTGTATTCTGTTGCTAGACCTGTGCCTCAGTGACAAAACGTCTAAGCATTTTGACTTGCAGTGCTTAAACAATGCCAAAGGTATAATGCATTTTGGGGGCATTGACTATTTATATGAGAAGGATATTTAGTTTTGACACATGGATAAACTGTTTTGGGAGAGATATGAGCTTTTGCAGGGGATCCATGGTGTTGTGCTAAACCATCCAGGTTATTTTGACAAAAGCACTAAATGAATGCACATGTGCCAAGGCAATTGAGAAGGATCTGTGCTATTTTGACTGTACTGACCTTTTATATGGGAAAGGAATCTGCTTTTGAAGCATGGATGAAGAGTTTGGGGAAAGATATTTGATTTTGCTAGTGAGCTATAATGTTGAGCAGAACTGTAAGACTGTTTGGCCAAATGACCTTATGGTTTTGAGAATGTCATCTCGGTTTCAAGAAATGAGCCAAACCAATCGAGAAAAACTGTAATGTAATGGGATTCCAAAAAAATAATGTTCATGTTCCTGTTTGGGTTTGGTAGCGCTGGGTAGCTAACCTGAACTGTGTCCGTTGCACATAATGTTTCCTAGGATGAATGTGTCTTCTAAGTGATGACCATAGCAATAGCTGAGCCAGAAATCATGGGTGGGCCAGCAGAAAATCAAGTGTTCCAGTACCATAACAATTCACTAGGTGACAAAATCACACTACAGACTCAACTACATATTTTTTTTAATCAGTTTTGAATGACCCACACTATTATGAAGACCAAGTGAACGAAGACAAAGAAAAATCTGCCTCTCAACAGTACCTTTCCCTTGATTGATCTAACCATGCACATACATACCTGTAAGACACAATTGTTTTATCAAATAGGTGAATCCCATAGGTGAATTCCATCTGGGTGGTCCTGGCACCTTGATATATTATATGGACAAAAATATTGGAAGGTATTTCATTCAGACGCCTACAGGTGTATAAATTCATTCAGACCCCTACAGGTGTATAAATTCAAGCAGTTAGCCATGCAGTCAGGTTTGCAAACATTTGTGAAAGAATGGGTAATTCTGAAGAGCTCAGTGAATTCAGGTGTGGTATTGTCATAGGATGCCAACTTTGCAATAAGTCAGTTCATGAAATTTCTTCCCTGCTACAAATTTCACGGTCAACTGTAAGTGATGTTATTGCAAAGTGGTTGCATTTAAGATCAACAGAAACTCCGCCATGAAATAGCAGACCTTGTAAAATAACAGAGCGGGGTCACCAAGTGCTGAGGTGCATAGTGCACAGCTCCTTCCTAGAACAGTGGCAGCTGTTATGGGGGGGCATACCAACTCCGGTTTCTGTTGATGGCTAGAATGGAATGTTATGAACGCTCCTGTAGGTATAATGCCTAGGTGTCCCAATACTTCTGTTCATTTCACAATCAAACAGTTGGCCACCAGTGATGAAATAGTGTTATCCATTAAAAATCACCTGCAATCGACCTGGAAACAAAAATACTGGCCATCCCCAGTCTATAGGTTATATAATGCCAAGGTTAGGGAAGAATGACCGCCCCTCACAAGACGGTCAGGTTAGGTGGAGGAGAATGCACTGGAAGAGTGCATCGCCACACCCACCACACGACAAAACACCACCACGTAACTCCAGTTGTCAACCCCCCAGGGAAGATATGTGACCCAGTACAACTCTCTAGAAGTGCCCATCTATCTGCCACAGCCAGGTGTTACGTGGGCATCCCCTTGGCTTTGTCCAGCCTACTTAGCACCCAGTCCATGCAAGAATTGAACAGAATAGGCACAAGGACACACCCCTGACAAACCATAGAATCAACTGGGAAGGACTCAGAGGTTGTGTCTACACTCTGCACAGCACTGACAGAAGTGATATAATGGCTGGCCATTATGTCCAGCAACTTCGAGGGGATCCCACAAAGTCTCAGGAAGTCCCACACGGTAGCTCGATCAACTGAGTGGAACACTTTAGGAAAATTGACAAAGGCTGCAAAGAAACTCGATATTTGCATTTGCACTCCATGAGGACCCTCAGTGCCAGACTTGCAGTCAATGGTAGACTTCTTTGGCATAAAACTAGACTGCTCTGGTTGCTGGTAGGTGAGCAACTTATGGATGACCCTAGAAAGGACCTTACCCAGAACCGACAGCAGTGTTTTCCCCCTGTAGTTGCCACAATAAAGGCGATCACCCTTCCCTTTCCAAATAGAGACAACAAGTGCCATTTTCCTGTCAGTTGGAATGATCCCTGTAAGCAAAGATTACTTGCAATGCCAGAAGGACAGCCTTACCCCCAGACTGTTGAAGTTTACTCTCAATACCACAGGTCCCTCCGGCCTTCCCTACCCCCAGCAGGTTCACTACGTGTTGAATCTCTGTGAGACTGGGTGGTTCACAACTAATCGAAGGATCAGCCTTAAGGACCATGAACCCAACATCCTAGTCTGGTGGACTGGGAGCCCTATCCTAGGATAAGCTTTAAACAGCTGCACAAAATAGCCAGCCTAGTGGGTCACAACTACAGTGTTATCCATAAGGATCGTTCCGTCACCTGCCCTGACTCTGACAGATTCAGATGTGCATAATGCTAAGAATCCTCTGTAAGTAGGACTTGGGTCACTATACCACAGATGGTGTTTCACCTGCTTACAGATTCCCTATCTGCCCTCAGAGCCCTTGCAGCAATCCTTCTCAGTTTCCAATACAGACCGGTGTTGCCATCAAACCTTGTGCTGGGACTCGATAATATACAAGGTGCCCTGTGAGATGAAACTTCTTCTGGAAACACCAACACAACCCCCAGCAACTTTCAGGGTCTCATGAAGGAAGGGACCCAAGTCTTCAAGTTCCTCATATAAACTGCATGCAGGCTCATTAGAAACAGCCTGATCTTAGAGTCTGGCCAGGTCCAGCCCCAGTCCTTGTTCTAGTATGTGGCAACATACTGGACATAAGCTGAATCTTCAGAGTAGAAACAGCAAATCTGTGATCAGAATTCACAAACTGGACACATCTGTAGATCATACAGTTCTGAAGGAGCTTCCAGCCTCTACCTGCGAGGATGTGATTGATCTATCTTCACTGCAGCACCAGTACTGGAGTACTAAGTTCAGTGATGCAGCTCAGGGTACTAGAACGAGGATCCAGTGACCCACAGATGCTGACCTTTTGGAAATTCACAGAATATGGAGCCACTTTCGCGACGGTCACCAGTTCCCTTGGGGACTGACACATAGCCCTGACACTAGTAGTTGCATTGAAGTCACCTATAACCAGGGGAGTGTCACCTCGTGGGCACCCATCAACCACCGAGTGAAGTTGCAACTAAAATGTCTGCCTCATTGAGATATCACTCACCATCACAGAAGCATACAGTGAGACAACAGACGAGACAACCATGCCAGATAATGCCTGGTCTGTGTACCTCAGAGAGTGCTGCCACCAAAATACTGTACAGAGTTTATGAAGCTCCCCCATTAGCAGGGGAAGATGATCATTATGCTGGAGAGACAAAATATTCCATGTGCCTACCCAGATAGGCCGCCTCAAATTAGGACCCAAGTGCTGCCATGCAATGTGCAATGCTTTGGCACCACACCAGGTCAGATCCCCAACAGGCCTGACCCCATTTGCTGTCTGGTTGTTTCAACTCTTCTGGGGCTAAGGCTCCCAAGGGAATCTTCCCGGCCCACCAGGAGAATCCCCAAACTTCCCGATAGTCAGTCCACACCTGTACCTTGTGGCTTTTGATGCTTTTTATGGTTATTTTATTCATGCACGTGTCTAATGATTTACAAGTGATGCATTGGTTACATCAGGTAATTAAATAACATGTAGTATTATCCAGCACTACAAATTGAGTAGAAATATGTAGTTTCCAAAGGCATATTACTCAGTCACCTCACGTTACCAGTGGATTTGTCCTCCAAGGGCCTGTTCCTGGGCCCTATTGTTTTTCAGGAAGTCTGTTTCCTAACGTATCCGAACAATCCCACTGGGATTTCAGAGTACCTCTGTGTGAACTTGAAGCATATCAGTTATTCACAATTACTTATTCTGAATGTTTGTATATGTCCTGCAGCATTTCACTAAGATCATGGAAGATATGTTATTGTCATGTTTCCTTGAACAGATAATTTTCTTTTTCTGTTGGTACTGTACAAATATGACAAGTGGTTTCTTCCTCTTAAAAATGTGTACGTTTAGAGTTACTGTTTGCATTTTTTTAAAGTATTTCTTATTCTAAGATAGTCAGTAAATTGCTATGTCATTGATGGAAAGAAATTCCAGAGCGAGAAATTACGCATGCAGTCCAAATCTGCAGTGTTTATTTCGTTGTGAGAGCTATACACACTGCAGAAGTAAAGAGGGTCTTTTGGGTTTACCTAAACAGGCGGCGGTCAAAGGACATTAATGGCAAAAAAAGCAGGCAAGTGTTATACACTTCCACAAGGTCACGCTCTCCATTTGTGGGGAATGTGCTGTTCTTATACTCCCTGGCAGCTTTCCCTGAGGCTGTTTGGTTGTCCAGTAGATGTTTACGCTTAACATCCCTCACGTGGAGTTCTTCACAATGAGGGGGAGCTGAACCTGGCTCAGAGACATGATACACTGTCATGGAATATACAGTCAGGTATGGATGAAGAGGTTTTCTTGTGACACAGTACTCAGTACTGTTACCTCACACCTTCAGAGCTGGCAGTTTGAATCCCTTGTTCTTGAGGTGTCATAGGGGTTTTAATCTCGTGTTCTCCCATTGTCATCAGGGTTTTAACTCCGTGTTCTCCTGGTGTCACGGGGGTTTGAATTCCATTTTCTCCCAGTGTCATGGGGTCAGCCCAAAAGACATGGCATAAGACTGATTGCTGTTTCGAAATTGTCCATAAAGTCTGTGCCCAGTGATGGACAGGCATCCCATCCAGGGTGTATACCAGCATTATGCTGCCTTGGACAGGTTCCAGGACTGCACTGACCAAGATAAGCCTCTGGAAGGATGAAATGGATACTGGTTGGCAGGGGACACTGAAAAAAACTGAATGAAATGAAAATAAAGATAACTCTATCCAGCTTTTGGAAGTGATTTTGAGGATATTTTTGCAGGTTTGCTGTATTACCCTCCATTTTTTCATACCTCGCAGACTCATGGCAGTAGGGGAGGGGGTTGTGTAAGGATGGATAACTCCGTATATTACCTAAGTAAAGCAGACTACTGTTATCTAACGTCTCGAGGTACCTGTATACATTTTTAAAATTCCCCCAAGACCCTGACTAGTAAGCAGTTAATTATGTGACACAGTATAGCAGGTACTATGAAAATTGGTATCACATTTCCAGAGATGTCTGTTTCCAAATGAAATGCTGACCATTAATCTGAAAATCAAGTCACACTGGTGTTTAACTCTAGACTAGAGATGTCCATCACAAACAAGATGTAATCAAGAATCTATTTCCTCTGCACTAAATTGGCTTGTTTGGTCAGTTGTGCGACAGTGAAGCCCATTCCTGATTCACTGGTCTGGCCTGTCATTGGCTGTGGTAGCATTTCCTCATTATCACAGTCCTATCAGCCTTGACTTTACAAATCCATGGCAACGTCAAACACTGCCTTACAGAATTGGGTACATGGTTAGACAGTATAGAATAATGTACATGATCAAAAAAGATATACTGTCATTTTGTTATATTAAATTAATATATTAGTGTGTCCCCCTTGCCTAAGGCTGTAGCTTTCCCCAATTTCTGTGTGACCTTTTACTCCATACACAGATATGGAGGATGGATGGATAATTATTATTACTGTAAATATTTTATGTGTGATATAGTCGCATCAAGTTGTTCATAATAGAAGACCAAATTACACGATGTTCTTAATTATTAATTTTTAAATTCATGAACCTATGAATAGTGTACAGGGATGATGGCTGCAGTTTTTGTTAACAGTTAATAAGGGTGCGATAGAATGTCAAAATTTAAGGAAGGATGACAACCATAGTGGACCATGTCAGAGATCCAAAATGCTGAAAAATGCTGAACTGAGTTTGACAAACAGGGCTGGGATAATTGAAATAGTTTCCTGAAACAAGTAGCTTTTTACTTATTTCTTTATTTGTTTATTGATTTATTAATAGTACCTGTTGTTTAGCAGCTGCTTTTATTGAAATTGAAACCAAAAACTGTTGCGGACAGGTTATCTGACATGATTGTTATCTGACATGATTGTTATCTGACATGATTGTTAACTGACAGATTATCTTGGCGGTATCTCACCATTAACAAGTCAAAAGGTGGAGACTGATAAGACGAACGTGCGCATTAGCCCTGACTTACAAATGGTTAGAATCATTTTCATTTATGCAAACCTGAAGAATTAGTACCAGACCCATTTTTAATTGTCTGAATGTTTTTGTTCAAATGTTGCCCCAATGCAGGCTGAAACACAAATCTCAAAAACTTGCTTAATCCTCCTCCATATTCTTCATAACCACTCTGCCCAGTGATCAATCACCTGCTTTAAGGCTATCCTCTTTGTCTTCAGGTGACTTTTTGTTTCTTTAGCTTACTTGTTACATGCATTATCAACGCCACTAAAACTGTCACACTTAACATAACTCGCTACTTATATGAATTATATTCTTTTCAGAGCATAGAGTAATGTTCTTAATGTTTCTGTGCTTATAGGTACAGTATATGGATTTTAGTTTGATTCTTTGGTGAACTGTATGTTGATCTGGAAGAGGTAGTGATTTTTTTCATAATATAAAAACAACACAGTATTTCTGATTGAAGAATTTTCCTCTTGTGAACCAATTTAAGTAATACATTAGTTTCATAAACTGAGGGATGTGTATACTTGGTAAATAAATTTCAAAAGTAACCATAATATTAATACAATAGCTACAATTACATTTTCATTCATGGACCTTTTCTATGCTCTGATTCTTTTATATCGTCACTGGTAATTGGGAATGCTGTTTTAATCATTACATTTAACGAAACCCTTGACGGACAGCAGGTTGGTAGGATGTGCCCTTTTTCAAAATGCTGTGCGCTGCACCGTCTTTGCAAACACACATCCCTCTGATGGTTTCCCAAATGGGCTCCGATCTTATCTCTTACACATCTGTACGTAATGGCGTTTAAGTGGAGGATGAAGTCAGAAAAATAAAGGACAAGCTAAAAATCAAATGAAAGTAGCACAGGAGGCAAATTTGTTATCACGGTGTCTGTAATTCACTGGATCCTTATGCTAGTTAATATTTAGTGCCAGCAGAACCCACCTTATACATTATAAAACATTGCGGGTGAGGGCAGGATTAAGGTGATCTTTAGTTGTCTGGGTTTCTATTAAGATTATTACTTTTGAAGTGTAAATTTACAAGAAAAAAAACTCAAAAATATGCATAGACCTTCAGCCTTGTGGCTGTACAGAACCTTGTACAGAGCCTTGTACAGACCTTGTGAAAAAATTCAAGAAATACATGTCACAGTATCTATTAAAAAGGAACCTTCTGTAAAAGGTTGTTGTTTGTTTATATTTATCAGTGTATCTGTTGTGGTGCTCAGGCACAAGAAGGCTTCTTCCCTTCATCTGGTACCATCTTCTCCTCCCTCTTCATCAGCGCTCTATCTCTCAGCAATAGAGGGAGAGGGTGGGGGAGGGAGAGAGAGAGTGAGAGAGAGAGAGAGAGAGAGAGAGAGAGAGAAGGCGAGAGAGAGATAATACCTTGTGAATACATGATGAATTTAGTCATCAGGTTGAGACGCAGTGAGGGCCAGTCAGGCTGCCGGGGTGCGAGCGACTGCGTGACACGAGACCCTCCTGTGCGTCCAGCAAACTCCTGCAGCCTCTCTCGCTCGCCCCCTCTCCCTCCACCTCCGAAAGAGACAGCACTGTGCGCCACAGCAAGCAACGAGGGGGGGGGAAACGGCAAGAATAAGAGGAGGATCTGCTAAAAAGGGGGAGCTCCATCTCCACAGCCGAGCTTCGCCGCGCAGAGAGCGCAGAACACCAGCTTTTGGGCTTTTTTTTCCCCTCTCTTTTTTTCTTGTTTGCCGTTTCTCTAATTGGAAGGACACTTGGAAGAAGGCAGATTGTGGGGGCTGAGTTCCTTCCCTGAGAAAGCCCAGGACCCAGGATGCTAAACAGCCTCACTGACTGCGAAGAGGGTGATGGGGGACCCAACAGCCAGGGTGAGTGACGGAATGTCATAGAGTGAGAAAGCGAGAGAAAGAGAGAGAGAGAGAAGGAGAGAGAGGGAAAGAGAGAGGAAAAGAGAGAGGGAGGCTGTCTTTTTTTCTCTTTCTCATGTTCCTTCAGCTGCTGCACCGGGGTACAATTTTCCCGTTACCGCATGGCTGCCGTGACAGGAATAACAATTGGGTGTGTGTGTGTGTGTGTGTGTGTGTATGTGTGTCTGTCTGTGTGCGCGTGTGTTTTTTTTTTCTGACGGAGGAATTACGAGGGCACTACAACTGACAGACACGCTCCCAAGTATCACCGCGGGGTGTCTGCGCGCGCTCGGGAATTCCTCCAAACGTATCCGCGGAAACATCCATCTGCCTCGCCTCCCCACTCGCCACGCAGCCGCTCGGTTTCACACGTTCCCGTTTGAAGCCGGCGGCTCCGCAGCCTACGCTTAATGCTCGGCAGGTAAACCCCCGGGATTCAGCTCTATATCAATTTAGTCCGCAGCTCAGGCGTCCAAACGTTCGAGCATCCTGACTGCTCCACATTCTGCTCACTCTGAATTCTGTGACTTTACGAGAGAAAAAAAGTCACAGAAAAAAAAAACCGGCACGGAGCATGAATATTTAACTTTATGCAGGTTTCTATCAAAGAATTAGCATGACGCGTCAACAGATCCTTCCGCAGAGATGTAGAAACCATTTTAGAAGTGGGGGGTGGGGGGGGGGGGGCATGTGATTACCTCAGAACTGACTATTAAATTCAAACCTCTATTGAAAAATTGCCTCTCTTTTCTACAAAGCACCTGATGGCATCTTGGGTTGGCAGTGCAAGACATTATTTTATTTGTTAAGAAGCAATGTAAATCCTATAATCATGCAGGATGACATGAATATGTTAAGGAAATTGGATCATTCAGTCATTATCACTAGACTGTGTGTGTGTGTGTGTGTGTGTGTGTGTGTGCGTGTGTGTGTGTGTGTTAAATATGAACATGCGTTCATGCAAATGTGAGTTAATTCTTTAATTCAGTGCAACTCTAAAGGTCATATCTAGTTAATTGATACATCATTGTTTTTAACGTATATGGGATATTTATGCGTATTGTATTTATGAGTAATAAATATAATTCACAATTATCTATATGTATATGAATTTATTTCTTGTGATTTTTTGAGACACACCTCCCACACTCTTCTCCATTTTCCTTATTTAGACATACCCCCTGGTCTTACCTGTCAAGATATGGTTTGATTTTCCAACAATCTTTCAGTGCAATTTAAGGTGATCTGTAGAATGGTACACCTCGCTCAAATGTCTTACATTGTCCTACCTTCAGCAAGAAAAAAATCAGTAATGACTGCCTCAGACAGACTCTGTCCAAGGTCCTGAAAATGGTCCCGGGGGTGGAGTGGGGGGTGGGGGGTTCAGTACATGGTGTTGTCCATGGTGCTGATTTAAGACCTTTCTCTGTTGCTCGATGCAAGAGTCATTCTGGGTTCATGACCATCTTGTAGTAATAAGAAATAATTCATTTTGACAAAGAACTGATCTATACATTTTTAGAGGTCCGAGTCCAGCCTGGTCCCCACAAATACTGCTATTAAATTTGCTGTCTTGCAGTAGGCTGTTTTGGACATAAAAGCTGGCAGGATCTCTGTTAGTGTCGTCGTATTTAGGAGTTCCTCAGAGAGTCTGAGAAAAAAAAAAGAAAAAAAAAGGCCAATTTTGCCGGATTCTATTCCTGGTTAAGAGTTATGGTGCAGTCTGGGACAAGCTGTCATAACCTCATTTTGAAGTAGTGGATATTCACAGTCTTTAGGGATACTGTTGCAGCAACTATCACTTTTGTTCCCACGTGATACGGTCGAGATCTGAATGATAGGTAGAACCAGATTAGATCACTGCATGCCTTGCTGGACAGAGAAAATGGGAATGGTTTCTCAAGTGGGCAAAATATATCAATTTGCCTGCTAGTATAGTATAGTATAGTATAGTATAGTACACCTAGCTATGATTTTAGCTGCCTTCTTCTGCTGTCCTCTTGTGATGATGTATGTGTGTATGTGTAGAGTCTGTAAGCACACAGTCTGACATTCATGTGTGTGTGTGTGTGTGTGTGTGTTTGTGTGTGTATTTAGGTTTGTATGTGCCGGTTGCTCCAGTGGGGAGTGACGGATATTCTGAACTATGTCCCCATCACTGTAGGGGACATCAGGTGGGTGCTGGATATTTCTGAAATGAGTTGCTCGACTGATTTAATTTGCACTGGGCAACTGTATGAAATGTGTGTCGAGTGCCGGCTGTCTTTACCCAGCTGTGAGAGGAATTTAATTGATGGCTATTTTTTACCCCAAGCTGTATTCTGTAATATACTAGACATAGACTAGGAGTCAGTCATTTTTTCATTTCAAGCTGCAGTGTCCTAGACTATTTTTCCACAAAATCACATTTTTCTGGTCAGCACAGTTATGCTGCCATAAAAAATAACTCTAATTGGGGGAACTTGTCTTAAAAAAAAAAAAAAGTTTTTTTTTTGGGGGGGTGGGGTGGGGTATTGAGACACATCACCAGGTTACTTACTGTAACTGAGTCATGGGGCCTAGGCTGAGAGATCACTGACACCGAACTATCCTCCTGCTTTTCCCGTTAAGTCCTCTGCTCAGAACAGCACTTCCACCAGGAGAGGCTCACCATTATAATAGTGATATCTATGTATGTATGTGTATCTGTTTGGATATATGACAAAAAAAAATCATTTATCTATGTATATATACACACACACACACATATATATATATATATATATATATATATATATATATACTGTCTATGTGTGTGTAATTACTTGCAAAAAATCCTGAAAGAATGAAAGATCCTTTTCCAATCCACACCCTAATACTATCTACTATCACACACTCATACAGACGTTCTGTGATTGCATAATAGTTGTCAACGGTTAGTGATTAAAGAGATATAGATATAATTAATCATTGTGATATTGTTGTAGTCATTCTGTTGACTGCCGTTTTTTGGTGGATAATAACATCTCCAGTGCTGTCATTATTTGCAGCAGAAGAAGATGATTGGTATTAATAGTGGTAATTACCTACAGAATAATCACTATCCTGATCTACCTTGCAATTATTTTAACAATATAAAGGATCACAGAGAGGCAATATGTGAGTGTATTTTGCAGTTTTTAGAAATTAATGTTCAGTTAAAACATTATGTCCTATAATAATGATGAATATATAACAAATTTAAAGAGGCATATTCCATAAGTTTTGCACAAAATGTATCACTAGGATAACAGAAGCGCTTGCATCACAATTATTTGGGTAAAGTATTTGCTATTATGAGTGCTATTGTCATATTGGTTTATATGATTTTTTTTCTTACCACAGAGATCATGATCATCATCGACAAAATAAATATAAAATCTTGTCAAATACAGTGTCATCTAATGATGAATGTTACCTAACATGAGGAAGATCTGTCATAGAAGTTAATAAATATTTATCATGTATTTTGTAGTGCTAAAAAAAAGAAAAAAGTTCAGTCATACTTAAGACAATCGATTTAACATTGGATAAAACTTATTGGAAAAAACAGAGTGGCTTCACTTAATATTCAGTCTGAAACTGGTTAAATTTAAGGGTGGATAGCCTCATATGTAATTAAGGGGTGTTTCATTGACTTGAGATAGAAAAGCGAAGTTAGTGAAATGGATTTTGTTGCATGAAAATTAATTATGTGTAATAGAAGTGTAAAGTTAAACCTATCGCCTGGCATCCCATGCTGGGGGTCCCTGCTCATGCCCTGTGCTTCCTGGCATATGCTACTGACTGGCTGCTTTCTAAGGACCATGCACGCTAAGTGTTTCCGGTGCATCAGTGGAACAGATATTGTTCAGTTTCTGAAAGGACAGGTCGGGTAGGTCAGAAATAGGAGATGAGGGGAAAGTGAAGAAAAAAGATTTACTAGAGGAAAAAAATGCATCACAATTCCTGTTCTCCTTCCCCCATTCTTGTGAAACAATTGGCATCCGTGGTAAATGTGTTTTGCTCTTCCCAAAAGAGGACATCGGAACAAATGCCAAAAGAGATGATCTTTTGAGTTTTGAAGACAGACTGATCAATAATAAATCAATAAACCTAACATTGTATAATTCATTCAGGACCTTTACTGTGGGCAGAATTCGGTCAGGCATCTTTCACGTTAAACACCGCCAAGAATCTGTAGCTTAAAAAAGGAAACGAATTGCTCCTTCCTGTTCCCTTACCATCGTGCCATCTTGATGTGTAACACGGTGGGAAGAAAAGTGTCCTTCTTCTGCATATTTCTGGTGCTATAATGAATCCACCTAAAGCTACTACCGCCCACCACTCTCTCAAATATGTCTAATTTAAATTGGAGGAAATTAGATGTGTTTTTGAGGGCGAGAAACCCAACTTCAAAATGAAACCGCAATTTGCAATCATGCTGATTGGAAATCCAGTGGCCAGAAGCACCGCTTGACACATATGAGGGAAATCTACACACGTGGAGCGAAACCCTTGAAAGTCCATCCTTCATTAGACATCAATAAGGTTTCATTTTGAGTACAGTAGTACTGAATAATACCAAATGAGGTGCTCCACCCGTAGGGCCTCCGCTTAAGGCCAGATTCATTTGTTCAGACAGTCAACATATTTTGTTCTAAAAGCATGCTTAAATGCATAAATGCATGCTTAGTGTGAAATACGGCCCAGCAAACTATTTTCATTAAACAGACACAACTAGGTTGTTTTGATATTTACCTTGTGATTGATTCTCATGGCAGTTGTATTTGCAGTTCTGAAGGACCGATGTTTGCAGATTACCATGGACTAACATAACCCTTACTGATTACACACACGGGATGCTGGCAAACTGCAAATTATTGTCAATAAATCCAGAAACATTATAGCATTATAAATTTACCAAACAATACATATAGGATTCCAAGACATTTCATGCACCTTCTCTTTCTCCTCATATATAAGTTTTTTTCTGAATATTTAAAACAGGCTTATATGCATTGCTACCTCATAGGTAATATAGTGTAAGGCTCTTTTTATTGAGTTTCTGGAAACCTCTAAATATTCTCTTGCCGATTGATTTAAGTGGACAAAATAAGCATGCGATTAGACAGACGGAGATGTATTTTGCTCAGTAATTTCCCCTGTGTACGCCCTGCTTGCTTTTCATAGTGCCAACTTTTGGCATGTCGTTTGTACTCAAGCCCACTTGACTGTCTCAGCACAAAATGTAATGAAACTGGAGGGTTCAGATGGAAATTTTCCCTCCATTACAACTCAGAAACTCGTCCACCTGGATTACAGTATTATAGGTGTTCTTTTTTTCTCTTTGGTTTCACGCCCTGTTACAAGGTGACTGATTGGCTGGTAGCCTTATGTCGCTGAAGTTATATCTGATTTCCAAAGACTCCAAGTGTGCGTCATGAAAAAGCGCATCGTTTATGACACCCTGTGCTCGCTCACCGAGATTGATGTTTCTGAAGAGCATCCATAACAGAGTTAATTGACATTGGGCAAGCGGGGGGGCTGCCTGTGGAGAGCGGATGGGCGAATCTGTATCAGAGACAGACAGCCCATCGCTTACTGTTCAACTAAGTGATAATCACACCTTTACACATATAACTAGCTTAATTTATGATGATGAGTGGGCAGGGAGCAGGAAAAACGGCTGTCTGACAGCAGAAAACAAAATTAGAGCTGGGCAAGTAAATATGAGGAAAGGGCTGAAACCGGACAGAGGGGAATGAGCCTGTAACATACTGAAATTACTGGCTGCCAAACGCAAACAGGCATGTCTTTGCCACTTGACAAGGCAGAAGATGCTTGCTACAAACTGCCAGCCACGCTTGACAAGCACATAATTATTTATGGAGTTCTGCCTGGTGCAAAAAATGGTCTTGTTGTGGCAGCACTTGTGGTGTTTATTTTTTGGTGTTTATGCTACTGCAAGAGTGCAGCAATATTTTTGGGGGTACAAGAGTCTCGTTTCAACTAGCTTTTGGATTTGGATAAGGATGGAGCTGGATACAATCCTGAAACAAACCGGATAAATAAAGAATAATGGTAATGAAAGAGCTGGCATACCTGAAGGAAATGGCACCTCAGAGCATTAAATTTCTTGCAAAACATGACAAAATATTGTTCCAAATATCCATCCATCCTTCCATCCATCCATCCATCCATCCATCCATCCATCCATCCATCTTATTGCTGTTTGTCCTGATCAGAGTGAGACGACATGCATCAAGCCATAAGATCAGCCGAGTCCCTTTCTATATTGAAGCATCATCTGAAGATACACCTCTTCAAGGAGGACCTTGGAGACTAATACCCCCCTTACTGTCCACTCGCTCCATTAAAAAAAAAATCCACTAACAATCTTCCTGTGCACTCTTTTTCCTAACAAGCTTTTTTATACAACGTTCTTAGCGGTAATTTGATCTTGATGACAGTTGTTGATTTTAGGTCTAGCTTATGGATCGAAGAACAGTCATGGACTACTAAGCACTGGTTGTGTAAGTCTCTCTGGAAAAGAGTATCTGCTAAATGCTGTAAATGTAAATGAAACAAAAATATAGCATATAGGAATTTTACTTGGCTGAGTCTTGTGCATTAATGGCAAAATGGTAGCAGTAGCACGGAATATGACAGTCAAAAACAGGCATATGGTTTGCTAGCTACTGGTAGACTTGTATATTCAAAAAATATCCTTATCTCTATGCTCTGGCAAAGTCGCCTCCCTACTCTGCATTGAAGTAAATGTTTTGACATAAGCATTTATAAACAAAAAAATGATCAGTGCAGAAATAAAGAACAGCATCACCTGTGTATTTATTCATTAATGTATCCTTCCAGCCAGCGATCCATCTTCCAATCGCTTATCCTGGTCGGACCACAAGGGTGAATGGTTTTAGTTTATCTTCATATATTTACTCTTTCCCAGTGAACATTAGCAGGTAGCTTTTCCAGTTTAGCAGTAAAGAACATATAAAACCATTTTCTGTACCTGTAGTTTTTTTTTTTTCTGTTCTAAATTGTATGACAGGCTCTGCACATGACATTTTAAAAAATATTTATAAATCTACATTTTCTTTCATTTCTTGCATAGCAGCCCAGTCAGAGTCCTTATTGCTGTACATATGAAAAAGGTTCTTAATTTGAGTAACATTGTTAAATAATCCAGCTGTACAATGGAGTACAATGCAAAAGCTATTCTTGTAGCTTTGGATAAAAACATCTGTTACAATGTATTCTGAATAATTATGAATTGGGGTAGCTGTCTACCAAAAGTAGCTATTTTTGTCCCCCGCATTAGGACCATGAAAAGCAGGCATGTTACTGAGAAGCTTTGCAGTAACAACAGAGACATAAAAAGCCGTCTCCATTGGCAGGCGGCCCTTTCTGGAATGTCGGCCAGACAGGATGGCGTTTCTCATACCTGACTGACGGCGATAGTCTTCTGCGTCACACAGATATGCGAGTCACACACAGAGCACAAATGTTAGCATGCTAGGCGTCGCATTTCACAACAGTGATACAATGACACTGTAGATGAATGAGGCAGTTAAACAAATAAAATGTCAAATGAAGCACGTAATCTCCTATTGTTACTGGACATCCAGACGTTCACAGTTTCGTATTTATGTTAGATGCCCCATTTTATTTAGTTTACACTGGCCAAGCATGGAAAATGTTTCTGTTGCTACAAAATGTAGCTGTATGATATAAATCACAGAATATTCAACATCTATCAATGAGAAATTGCTGCACTTTTACTTGCTGTTATTGGTTAAAATATCAAAATGTGCAAGAAGGACTTGGTACTACTGCCTGGCTTGGCTGAGTTAATGAGGATTAAATTCATATGGTTTTTTATCTTGTTAGTTTTTCCTTTTTTGGCAGGTGGGAGATGAAAATGCAGCTTACCTATATGGATACGGTTGCTCCGTCAGGCTTGACTTTATATGTCTCCCTGTTCTGTGATTTCCCATGCTGTCTTAACACCAGTTGAGAAAATGAAACTGATTTTTACTTATTTTTTGTTGGTTTGCCTAAGCCCCCTTTCTGGGGAAATATGCACTATTTCCTTAAATAAATTTGCACAGGCTCATCATGTGATGTGAGGAATAAAACAAATAACTAATCACATCCAACACTTTGGGTTGATTTTGGGTAACAAGTACCAAGTACTGGCTTGCTGCTGGTTTTAAATTAAATTTTAAATTGCTTTTCCCCCTTATTATATTGTCCATTGCATGATGAATAGTTTCAATAAAAAAAAACACTTTATTTTATTAGCTGCTATTTATGAAATATGTAAGCTTGACAAAGTGAGAACACAGTGAATCTCATTAAATTTCTTTAAATCTTTTCACCATACTGCAGTTCATTAATTTACTAATTAATGCTGCTGTAAATTTTACTTGTACAGTACAAGTGCATGTAACTTCTTTAATTTAAAGTTATATCACCCATTTCCCTTAAAACCTTCGTCCTGTGTTAGCTTTCTGTTCCTATCTCTTATGTTAGACGGGTCAGTGCTGACCTGTGTCTTAAATCAGCCAGAAAATAACCTCAAAATAATTATTTATCATCCAATTTGTTTCTTACCTCTTGGTTACCTTGTTAGGCTTCCTTATCCATGAAAAGATTGCTTTTAATATTTTTGGTGTGGCTTTCTGGACCTTTCTTTTGACAGCATACCTCACGTTTTCAATAAAAAAATAACGGTAAAATAAACCTCAAGAGAATTATAAATAAACTGAATTGGTCTTATCTTGCCTTACATGTATGGGCATGCCTAACCTTTATTTTGTTTTGTTATTTTGTTCAAATAGAGATCCCTGAAAAAGTCAAAAAGCCTTGATGCAGTACACAAATCTATGTGGTGATTTTATGCATTTTAAACTTAAAAACGGTTCAGTGCCGACCCTAACACCATGGGAAGCTTAAAATCTATAGTACGTGAAAAATTGAGAAGTAATCTTTAATAAGGTATTCCTTAGAGTCAGCATCCATCCATCCATCCATCCATCCATCCACCCGCTTGTCCATTCATCCATCCATCCATCCATCTTTAAAATCAATTATCCAGCAAAGGAAGATTTCATATGGCAGTCAAAAAAATAAAATCCAAACATATTAGGCAAAATCCGTTAGATATTGTTGAATATGGTAAGCGATCATGACATGTGAATTCAGCAGAACCTTTCAGTGACAAGTCCTCATATACACACAAACCAGCCTGAAGCATTCTTGCAGGACTTCAGAGGTGTATCAGTGAGCACATCTGATCAGTACAAGGTCAGATCAGCAATTCCCTTGGTATCTGCAGTGGAGAAATCTTTTTCCTACAAGGTATTCTCCATTGGGAACTACACAATCATGCAAAGTCCCAGTCATCACTCAACCTTGTTGTTTCAATTGATTTTTTTCCCTAGTTTTCCAGGCAAGACGTGGCCAGAATACAATCACTCACATGGAATGGTTTCTGTAGGGACAGCTTGATGCTTCATATGTTGTTTTTTCCTATTTGTCATAGAAGGAACAGCATTGGGGATGAGTCCTTGGTTGTATGTTAGTATATGCTGCTTATTGTTACATGGTCAAATCTGTACTATTTATTAAAATGTTGCTTAATGAATGTTGTATTGCCAATAAGAAGTATTGGCAATGCAAAAATAAACAAAGTAAACTTTATTAGAATGTACTGCATGGCTGGGGTCTAACATGTTTAAGAACATCAAATTCTCGTGAACAGTGAAATGAATGTTGTTTTTAAAAAATGTTTTAATATCTTGTAACTTACAGTGTTGTGAGTAACGGCGTTTAAGTATAACGGCGTTACTAACGGCGTTATTTTTTCAGTAACGGAGTAATCTAAT
>JAODJU010000130.1:10830125-10843600 GCA_026776725.1 Gnathonemus echidnorhynchus
ACTCAGTTACTATTTGTGAGAAGTAACTAGTAACTATAACTAATTACTTTTTTAAAGGTGCGTGCACAACACTGGTAACTTAACATGGTTTCTGATATGGTGGAGATCCAGCTCCAGACTTTTCCTCAAAGTACATCAACCACCTCCTCATATAATTACTCATCAGTGGACAAAGACAAACATAGAAAGCATAAAATTTATGTTCAGTGGCAAGAAATATATGCAGTGATTTGCCTGCCAATTAAGGAATTGATCTTGAGAACAGATGGTTACAGAAGGGATCATACCCATACTCTTATGAAAAGGGCTCAGTCTGTATCAGAAAGTACCAACCTAGTCAGGTTTCTTGTACAATAGCATCTTCTTCTTTTTCTTGTATTTCTGTATCTCTTATATGTACTGTAGTATATTTTGGACTATATTATAATTCTTTTCATTCCCACATTTGCTGAAGCAAAGCAACATTTCTCAATGACATCATATTAAAGAGTGGTCTCTCTTTTCTACGTCTCAAAGACGACATCATAAATCTCTACATCTCAAAGACATGCTTGAAGATCCTTCTTGTTTGGGAGCCTTGTAATAGGCATGCATGAATAATGAGAATGACAGGGTCATCATCTCTTTGCACAATCCACTGACTAATGATATTATTATACCTGGAACCAAGACTGCAAATAACATGGGAAAAACAGACCTCTCCAGTTAGCCTCATGAGTTGACTAAAGAAATATCACTCATAAATAACATTAAGAATGGCTGACCAAATCGAAAACGTGAGGTTTTAATGAGCTCCTGGTGTCCATGGTTTGTTCCGCTCAGCCTCCTTAAATATGCCGTGTCCCATAAGGATGCTTGTACACTTCAAAGTGACTTTACTGTCATCTCAGCTCTACCATGCATAGATTATACACTGAGATGAAACATTGCTCCCCATTGGTCATAGTGTATGAAAAATAATAAATAGAATATAAATACATACAGCATATCGAAATAAGACATACACCAATAAAATGTAATCATTGACGTACAAAACAAAAAATAAAGTTTAATACTGATTAGGTGGAACTCTATAGAGAGAAACATTCATTGAAAGAGTTATTTAAAGAGATGACGTACTGCTGCTTGTGAATCTCTGGTTAATTTGGTAATTACATATACCAAACAGTTTTTTTTTTCCTTGGGTGGGATAGATTGTTTGCAAAGAAATTATTCCCTGAGCAGGGCATGATAAGGTCTCTTCATAGCTGATCGTAGTTTCCATCTGGTCTACATACATTCCACCATAAGCTTTAATATGTAAGGGAAATAATAGAGCAATGAAAGTTTCTGATAGGCAGACGTGGAAAGTTCAGGTCAGTTGAGCGTAAAGAGTCATGTTCAAAGAGTACTCAACTGGTTGGTTTAAACAAAATCTTGGGCTGGATTTGTACTTTGTGGACCTGAACTTTCTACCTCTGCTGATAGGAATCCTAATGGACAGATTTTCCACTGCTGGCATAGAACAGGGTTCATTTTTTGGTAATACAGATATAGTCTGTAGGGTGAATGGCTGATTATATTTTGATTATATGTGTTTGGCTGGGGTCCATTTCCCTGTGAAGCCCAGCCAGCCAAACCCTCGGCACTGATATCTGCTTTCCAGTCAGGGCTTTTCTGATGGGTGCTGATATCTGCTGTTTAGTTGCCACATTCCAGTGCTTTCTTGACAGATGTACTGCATATACAGCTTCAGTGAAAGTGACATATAAAGCATAGAACACAATATTCTAGCAGTGCTGTGGACTCTCATTATCACGGCTTTTCAGCTCAGATTGAAATAGCGCCGTGAACTTTGATGACCTTCTCTTGCAACACACTTTACCATGCTAAGCTGCTAGATAAACTTGAACTGCCCAAGCAAAGCATTTTAAGTACTTACAGTTTAATACATATTACTTCAATATTGCTGCATTAAATATGAAATAGAAACACCTTCTGGAACCACTAGCTAACTCCCAGGACTGTTTTGCTAGAGGGAATGTCTACTTGAATGTGCATGTTATTTTTTATGGCTGTTTACTGAGGATATCTGAAGCCAGGAAGTCATTGTGCACATGAATGGAACCATGTTTCAATGCTGTTGGTAAGTCAGTGGTGACTCGTCTGGACCCATAGCAATTTAAGCAGAACGCAGTGTAGCTTTTCTCTGATTTGCTATGCATAGATGCACATTACAACCTACAAGTAGCCTAGCAGCTAACAGGCTGTTCAGAGCTGAAAGCATACTTGTTCCAGGCCCAGGGAGGGCCCTTGGTACTTTCAGCAAGGTATTTCACCTTAATCTGTTCAATAGAAAATCCAACCCATATAAAGGTATAATAAAGGTATGAGTAGCTCTATAAACCATTTGCTAAGAAACTAATCTGAGATCACGTAAAATACACCTTCTAATAGAGATTTAGGAACTCATTACATGTAATATTGTGAAATTTGAAATAAGACAACAAATTCAAAAGCAATTATGTTTAATTAAAAGTGAATTAAAATACTGGACATATTAAAAACATCACCGACTGTAGCTGTAGGATTTGTTAGAGGATTTCCCTAGTCCAATCCCTCTGAACATGCTGACATTATAGAAAGAAGTTTGTGGGGTAAACTTATGAGTTCTTGTAGCCCTCTTATTTTGTTAATAATAGATGCATCCCCATGTCTCCAGAGGCTGGGATAAAAGGAGCTGAGTTACAGTGCATGTAAAGGAACTTTTTCTTTATTTAGTTTCATATCAAAATGGCTTCAGGAACTTAGCTCAACCCTTGCAGCACCCTCAGTCCACCAACTGAACTCTCTCAAAACAAAGTACTATCTGGACACCCATTCATAAGGAACAAAAAAGCCTTGTGATGGGTTGGCGCCCCATTCTAGGTTCATCCCTGCCTTGGGCCTGTAGCTGTGGGCCTCTCCAACCCCACCAGTACAGAAAATGGATGGATGGATCATAAGTCGTATTGAATACAAACACATGTTCATTTCATCTGAACACAGTATTAATATTAGAACATTCTTTAGAACAAAATCCAGAACCAGTATTCAGCCCAAACTAAGTGTTGATCACCCTTACTGAGCCTTCTCTGTTCTGTTTGACAGCCTGCTCTCCGGCCCCTTTCTGTTCATTCTGAATTCAGAGTTTGCAAATTACCTATTTTTTATGGTCAGTTCCTGTTTTCAACTGTACCCTTGGATTTTGACTTAAACTCTATTTGCCTGGTTGATTTCGAGCCCGGCTTCCTGAATTTTGGACTACGATTGTGAATTATGGAGTTTTAAAACATGTAAAGGTGATGCTGAAACATAGATGATTTAGAATGAAAGCATTGCTATGGAATAGCGATTCTGGGTCCCTTGTTCAAAACTTGCAGCATCGCTCTGGTCCTTTCTGTAGAGGGGCTTGTGATGCAGTGTTGCGGATGATTAAAGCTGATTGTGTAAGCCTCCCTGACCTTTCCACGGGCCCCTCTAGGTGTTTCCGTCTCCATTGGGTCACGGGTCTCCCTACTCTGACAGAGTGCCACAGGTCTGTCATTAGTGGGAAGGGACAGACAACCATTTCCCAGGAGTGCTGAATATCGAGCTGTAATTGAGTGCCATTTGACCGCTTTGTGCTGGTTTAGGGTGCAGTAGAGGGTATGAGGGTACAGTGCAGGTGGCACAGAGTCTATAAAACATCCCCCAGTGGTGGCAGCAGGCTTGACAATCACGGCCTTTCCCACTGGCACAAACAGGCTATATTTTTTTATTTTTCACCAACCAGGCGTGAAAGTTGCATTATTGAGCGAGCTGTCAAGGGGAGCAGACTTGATACACTGCCAAATTAGAAGAATGTAAGGGATTCAGTGAAAGGTACAGAGTATTTTGGTACCTCTTCTAGTCTGGACATGGACGTACTGTTGTCAAATTGCTTCTTCACTGAGAAATAACTGCAGAGATGGAGACATGCCAGTTATGGTGTGGCACAAGGCATTATAGTTTGTCTGACAATTTTTACCATAACCTGTTCTTTTCACTCTAAACTAAAAAAGTCTACCCCTTACTTATTATTTAAATTTTTCACTGTCGTGTGAAAAAAGACTATAAACAGCTGGAATGTAAGATAGGTGGTCACTGGGGCAATTTTTTTCAGTTCTCAAAAGACTTGGGGCATCTTTTATAGTTTGTAAATAGTAGCGCTGTTTGGTTTCGTTAATCCAGTAAGCTGGCTAGCTGGAATCATGCCTTATTCTTGGCCAGGCCAGTTTGTAAAGCTGTGCATCACCACAGGAGACATTCTGCTGCAAGATGCAGTCACTGCACTTAATTTATACTCGTGACCGACAGTGACAGGGTGATGCCACTGGATGAGACCAATAATTTAACAGCAATAAACCTGCCCAAAGTCACTGTAACAAATAGCAGCCAGGCAATTCGCCATCTGAGCTCAGCGATCTGATAGTTCTGGCAAAACAGTATGCTAATTCTGTATAATAACAAGACCAACCATTATGAAACGTCTCAAAGGCAAACAAAAAGGTTAATTTTTATTTTTGTTTTTCCTTAGGTTGGTAAGAAGTGATGAGATGAGTAAAAATAATCTTACTACTGATGAACTGTCAAATATTTTTGACAGTTTTTTTCTGGAATGATACCAATTAAATTATAGCTCAAGGCATCTTTGGAAAATAAACAGCAAACAAATCCTTCCAGTATTCCTTAGATGCACATTGAATATGTACAGGACTGTTTCTCTTGTTTGCATCTCCTGGTATGGTCCTGGATGTTAGGGTGTGATGCTGTCTGTGTTCCCAGCTTTCATGGCTTTGATTTGGACTTGGTGTTTATTGTGTAAGCAGCCGCCTGGACATCAAAGGCACAGGATTCAGGCAGTTGTTGTCTAGTGTCTGAATCATCAGATTAATATTTATTTTATCATTATAACAAGCATGTTAAATAGCTCAAGGGAGTTTTACTTACACAAAAATGTTCTGAGGACAGAAGGAAAAATGATCAGTTCAGAGAGATGATCAGGTTGTAGAGGAAGTGGGTCCAAGCAACTAGAGGAAGAAGGACCACCCAATTAAATGTCTTGGTCCCACCTCCTCTAATTACTTGGACCCACCTCGTCTACAATCTGATTGGTTATCTCTCGGAATCAGTCATTTTTCCTTTTGCCCTCAGAACATTTTTTGTAAGTAAAACTCCCACAAGCTGATAAATACATTATAATAACATAAGATGCAAGCATTCTCACTTTGCAAAAAAACTTGAATTTCTAAAGTCCTAGAATTTCTGAAGTCTAAAGGGATTTCAGGGTGGATTAACAAAATAGAAGATATTACTGTTCTGCTTTCACTGCAGTGAAGGGCCCGGGTTAACCTTTCCGCAATCTGTCAACAAAGAAATACAATAGCTACCCTGCTGGCAGTTCGTGCAGTGACCTATGCATTATGACCACACATTGTGAACTCCTGCTAAGCTTAATGCACTTAATACTTTCTGATGCATCACAATACTAGAAGTCTGGCATTGAGAATGACAGCCCTGCATTGATCCCAGAACTGTGTTCAGAATTTTATCTCCTGTTAATAATATACTCATACTCAGAAATATGACTTCAGAACTCTGCAGTACCAAGAATTCCCCATGACAGTAATTCCAGAGTTCATGTATGTTGACCTTTGCAGTTCTTCTGTTAATGTTTTATTGGTGTTTCATAATCTGTTGGAATTTATTAAAGCACTTTAAGCTGTTAAAAATCCCATGGTATCCATTAGCATATGACCAGTTTATTTGAATAGCAGATTATGAACGCAACGCCATTGCAGGATGTTTGCTATAGAATATTCTGACCTATCCACGAAAAGAAAAGTCTAGTAATCAACTCTCTATTATGCTGCTTTAAATTCATGAATATAGACACAGATGGCATCAAACGGATGTTATGCAAACATCTTGTCAGCCTCCAAGTTTGCTAAATGAGCATGTGCAATATCAAGATCTACCCGGAATGATCTCAAACCAAGAGTTCTCACTGTTCAAGACAATGAGGCCTTATGCTGTTTCAGCCTGCTTACAGGTTTGATCTTTTAATATGTGCTTTTGTTAAGCATGTTGGCAAAACAATTAATATGAAAGAGAGATAGAAAAGCTATAAGGGTTGATCCACAGCAGATAGCAAAGTGATTAAGAAATTGGGCTTTCCAAAAGGATCTCTGGGTTTAAGAATTATATTGTCATTACTGAAAGGTACGGTTACTATGTTCAGTTAGGCTGCACCAATCAGATGGTGTTGCTATGCACAAATATGGGTATACTGTACTGTCTTGCGTGGGCCTGAGTTGATGTCATAGCTATAAAGGGGCAGCATAGCTACACGTCGAGACACAGGAGATACACAGAGCGGAGGTGAGACTGGAAGGTGGGGTCTGGTCCAGCACTTATCCTTGATGAACTTGCACACATGGTTCCCTGTCTGCAAGCTAATCCCTCGCTTCAGCATTTAAACGCACGAATGCTTTAACCTGAAATGACTCTCGCGACTAACGCTATCTCGTCATCCGGGAGTATGTCACGTGCGCCGCCCCCTAGCTGCTGCGACACCTGCTGCCCCCGTTACATACAGGCACACTGGGCACGGAGGAGCAGACAGATTGCACGTCCTAATTCCCTCTCCCCGGACCTCTAAATTCAAGCTTGGCCCTGGGGACCCTTCACATTGCAGCGATGGGGATACGGCTGAGCCGAGCTGAGCTGAGATAAGCGATGCACTGCTAGAGTATGGAAGCACTGCCGGGGTATTGGTGTGAATTCTCTATTTCTATTTCTGCCCGTTGGGTGGAAAAAGTCCAGCAGGGTGTGAGAACTACGCTGACTCAATTGAAGTGCCAAAGACATTGTTTTCCTAACGTGAGAAACAAAGAATTACAATCAGACTCACCATTTGAAAATATAACTGAATTTCGTTTTTGTCCCATTCATGAGGAGCAAATGCTGAAGAATTTGGGTTGAGTTTTAGTAAATACTAGTCTGAGTTGTCCTGTACGGTTCTTCATCGTAGAAGTGACACTAATCACTCATCAGCTCATTAATCATTTTGCTAATACTACAGATTATATCCTTGTACAAAGTCCCTATCGCTGAAATGACAATTTCAGGTGTACTGAATTCATATGCAGTGTATGGCCTCCAGTAACTGTTGCCCTGTGTGTGTGCAGACCGGATATTGTAAGCTGTCGTCTTGGAAACTGACTCGCATTCGTATGTTGGCGCCATTTCCAAGTCTGTTTCCAAGACAACAGCTTTGAGCATCCAGCTTGAGGATTCCGGTCATCGCCATGACCTGCTCTTCAGTCCTACAGTGCCAGGAAAACACTCAAATGAATATTATTCAGATACTAACATGAGAACAACAAATTCATTTCAGTTAAACAACTGATGATACTAAGGAACAGCCTTAACTGCAAACCTCAGTAGGTTGATGAAAAATGATGGTAGGTATTTTTGTGAAGTGTAAAGTTAATCACGAGTGTGTGTTAAAAGGCTCACTAGGTTTATTTTAGTATGAGCTCTTCTTCAAGCTTCTGTGTGTATTTAAAATGCAATACCGTATTCAAGGCTTTGCACCAATATATATCCACAGGTATTCACCGCTGGATTGCAGGAATGATTTGTTTTGACAACTGAAAATTCAAAAATGTATTGCATGCAATGAATGTGTTTTCGCAGTACAAAGTGGGGTACATTCATAGTGTTATCGCTGGCTTGGTTCTATCAGAATGCATGGTAGCTTAGCTTATGTGCCAAGGCTTAAAGAAAGTAGTATTTGAAAATAATGTTACTATTATATTAAACTAATTTTGAGCATATAATAACTTAGTGATGTCGCTGCTGTTTAGTTTCTCATGATGATGCATGATGATTTGAGAAGGGATTCTTGGTGCGCAGGGTAAGTTGTTTTAGAGATAGATGTCTTTGAAGCTATACAAAGACAGAATGGTAACTCTGTACTGTTATCATGGGTGCTGTGCTTGCCGCTCCGCTCCGCTCAGCGTAGGCTGTGTTCACATTCATTTCACCTTCCTCCTCCACCTCATTTCTTATCCGTAACACTTGATACATACTAAGCAGATTTATCTCAGAGGGTTATTGTTATTTTAAATAGAAGTATTGTCTTGAATCTTAGCTGTTTGGTTACGTAACGTATGGAAATCCAACAAACTTTGCCAGTTCATTTGAGTCACTCAAACTGATGTGGTTTTGTGCTATCTATAGTATTACAGCATGATGAATCTGTATACTCTATATTTAACCAGTACTAAAAAGCAGACCTTTTCACTTGAGTCTTTCCTGAGTAACTTAAGGATTGTGCATGATTCATAAAATTCAAGTAATATGCAAATTATTTTGCAATTGGTAGCATTTCAGGCAAATCTTTCAGCTGAGATGTGTAGTATATTTTTTCTCATGAAACCTATATTTCATCCTCACAGATCTGATCTTTACCCTTATCTATTTTTTTCATATTTTGAGAAATGTTTAAGATGTTTCTTAGTTGTAGGTTTTGTTGGATGTAAAATACCTATTATAACAATTTCACAGCATGCAAATGTACAGCCTTCAGAAAAGCTGAATTACAATTTGCCTACATCTCTGACCTTCATCATGAGCTCATCAGCATTGCCATAAGCCACTTATCAGTCCTCACCAAACCTCACTAACCTAATATTTAGCGACGGCTATGTCTTCAGGGTATTTCATCTTATAGCCTCTGCCCAGCTTCTCACTAAGAATCAAGGGATGGTTGAATGTCATTGTCACTCTCTTGGTGGTCCTGCCTGGCTGCTTAGAAGATGACAGGTGTTAGACAGGAGGCCAGTCTGGCTACTTGCACGTGGAGGTCACGTGAGCAGCAGCGGAGGAGTCAGTGGTCAGTTTAGCAGGTGGATGGGGCCAAAGATTCAATTCTCACCAGTGGCACCTGGGAAAAGCAAAGTCCTAGCCTGCCCAAATATCATATGCTCAGAACTCAACCATTGTGTCGGCTGTTGAAGACAGAGCATCCTGCCAGAACAGAGCAGCCCCAAATCCAGTTATGCCTGACGAATGAGGGAGCCGTATGGGATCTGTGAGATGTGGCTCGGATGCCAGAGGAAGAGAATCACTCGCGGTAGCCATGACAGGAGATATAAGGAGGGAAGAAAAAAAACAAAACCATGAAAGAGTGCGAACACGATGCTGCAAAAAGAGCATTTCATGGAGATTAAGGAATGTTTCCTAACATACATCTAAAACCTACTGTGTCATATATTTGTGTGTGTGTGCGCGTGTGTGTGTTTATATAGAAAATGCAAAGACATTTGCTGGAAGAGTTAGGCATGCATTGATTTGATCCCAAAAGTGCGTACTGTTGTGCGTAATTGAGACGCAGCTTGAAGGCCCGTGGACGGCACTGTCTATTGGGCTGTTCAGCCCCAGATCACCCCACTTGCTGACAGACTGACACTTATGTCATAGCACGCATGAAACACTTTACCTGTTATTGGTTACAAAGACCTGGTAATAAAAAAAAAATGGATTAAATGAGAAACAAGAGACAGCAGGTCACATTTTCTTCTAGGAGATATAAACGGTAGCTGGTAATAAGTTGGAGGAGCGTGAAGCACGTTCTGTTAATGACCCTTCTCTCCTCGTAAAATGTGCTTTTGCAAACATCAGTCCAGTGCGCGTGGCTGATCTTTCAGGTACACGGGAATATCGGCTCTGTAGGGGGGGAGGGTCGGCTTAGCGTGGCCAGTGAGTGGGGGGGCATCAGAGAAGTGAATGTTCTCCCACGTTTCTCTCTTTAATAATGAACACCTTACGTCTGTGATTAGAGACGGGGTCAGGGGGAGCATTCCAGTGCCCCCTCCCTTGCTATGAAGCGCCCTATCTATGCCGGGCCCCATATCTACGGTCAGCATCAGCCGCCTTGCTCTATATAGGTCATCCTCGCTGGTACAGGCAGCTCTGTGCCGCTTGGCTCTCTGCCTTGATCCACGGCGGCTGTTCTTTAGCCCACACATCCAGGAACCCACTTCAAATCTGACCATCCCTCTTCAGCATTGTATTTGTTAAGGAGAGATTAAAGCAAATAATTATAATATTAATAACATAGAAAGCCACATACAGCATCTCTTTCAGCTTTTCAGCTAAATCGACTACTAACGCACACACAGTCTCATATTTCACACTCAATTTATACCAAGAAACATAAACATATTTCTGTCACCTAAGCTCATAATTTGAGGACCTTACCAAGCTCTTGAGAGCTTCAGTACTTGAGCAATGTACATTGTATTTTAATCAGCCTTTACATCATTTTATACTGGGAATTTCTTTCCTCTTTGGTGCACGTGAGTCTAATGAAGTAAAGACTCGGCAGACAGAAGTGACATTAACGAGTAGGGACCGAATAATCACAGCTGATTTCATGTCATAATGTTTATTTTCGGACTAATGCCCCCAATGTCCATTCAGTGAAAATGCATTTACTCATGTCTGGAAATGGCACAGATAATTGGTACTCTGTGTTTGAATTTTCAGCACGGGTGATATTTACACATTAGTGGCACAAAATGTGAAAAACTGCAGTTGGATTTGAGGTTCTGGCTGACATAGTTTTTATTTACTACTGCATGTCGGGAAAATTCCCCTGAAGACAGACTGTGTAGGTTTATTTACCATCGTCTTTCCTGACAGGTACTCCGGGTGAATCAACGTTTTTGGAAAGACGCTCTCGTATAGCGATCCGGGTTGTTATCTTGGCATATCAATCTGTTCATCGCAGCCATCGGAGCCTCTGTCGATCTCCCTTGGAAGGCGGGAACGAAGCAGTCATCTCACACAAACATGAATGATGGGAAACTCCGGACAGAGTGACCTGACTTCTTGATCCTCTATCAATCCATCACAGAATGTTATTCCTTATAATGCACGCCTGAATGCTGTGTACCACTGGCTTTCCAAAGGAGGATCAAAAACCAAGAGAAAGTGGAATCATTTGAAATAATTTGAGCACTGAATTATACTTTTCCAATGTTGGCAGAAATTTTTTTATTCTCTAATTATCATGATAGATTCTCCTCCCATTACATGCATCCATTGTTCCATTATGTACGTCTGCATACATACATACAAGTTTGTAAGCCAGATCTGGCTTTCCACTTTCATTCTATTCAGACAGCTGATTATTTTAACAGCATGTTTGTCTGATTCTGAGCGTAAAAACTGGACCATGTGCCTCTCATATACCTGGTTCTAAAGTGGACAGTAATCGCTCTTTCTGAAGCGAGGGATCGATTTGAGGTTACATCCCTCACCCCTAATTGTGTTATTTTGACAAGCTGGTGTTTTAACACAGCTGAACAGCGGCACGTTGCGCGTTTATCAGAGAGCTCTCTCTCACCACAACGTCCATCGCCGGACGCCGTGTTCCCCACACGGCGCTACTGAGTCCTCCTCACTTCTCCGGCATTCTCTTCCCACCTCTGATGATGTTGCAGGATGGTGGCCTCTGTGCCAGGAGGACCATTATAGCAAATTAAACTGTGCCAGACCCCAAGGAGCCATTTCTTTGGGGAGCCAGAAATGAAGGCATATTAAATGGCCTCCATCAATACCTGTGTCCACGCCAATCGCTGTAATCCTGTGTTAATCGAATCGTAGGTCTGATCATAGCTCAGCGCCCACTTTCGCTTGCTCACCTCTTCCAGCCTTTTCTAGCTATCCCTCTCAGCGGCTCAGGAACTCAGTGACAAGACAAGGAACTACACTGGATGTCACTCGACTTTGTCACATGAGAGCAGCATAGCCAGAGTGACATACACCGATGGCCCTGCATCTGAGGGGCTCATGTGCTGCTGAACTGTAACATGCAAAGGGCACAGGGAGTGACACAGGGGTTGATTTAGTTTGGAGGAGCAGCAGGTGCTGGGGTCCTGCCTGCAGGTCAGTCTTCCTGGGTGAGGACTGAGTAGCCTGCATAACAGCTACAAGGTCAGGTCCTGAGGAGGCTGGGATGGGAGGAATGTGCCTCCCAGCCAGGAATCCTTGATGCTGGGTAGCTGGAACAGAATGTTCTTGGTTCAAGTCCCAGGAGCAGCCTTGCAGTCGTGAAATGGTAATTAAGCTTGATTATACATGGACAGGTGGGTAAAATGAAGAATTTCAAGCTGTGCTGCTGATTTAGAGAAAAACATCAGGGAATAAATTTTGCTTTTTCATGCATTGGAAGAATATTATTGCTTTTTTTAAATTACTTATGCCAAACTCCTAGAGATATTTGTGATGGATTTGTGCATTTTTGTAACCAAAATCAGTCTAGCAAATAAAAATGTAAGAGTAGGATATAAAACACCTATTTTTTGTTGTGGTATTAGATTTGTTGTGGTATTACATTTGTTGTGGTAGTCTCACATCGGCGTTCCATCCCAGCAGGCCCACGGCCTTGTGCCCTGTAGTCCCTGAGATAAGCTCCACCCCCATCATCCTGATCAGTGGATGGATCGATAAATGAATCATAATAGTGATGGGTTACCTTCATGGGTACGGTTTATCGACCTCAGCAGGTCAGCAATTTGTTTTAGTTGACTGAAGTCAAATCCATAGCAAAAAGGTCATATGCGATGCCTACAGCCCAGTTTAGAGTGTCATCTGGAGGAAACTAAAAGGACAAAACTTTTTTGATTCTGATTATGAGTATGGATTGCACAGTTTGTATTTGGAGCTTCACTTTGAATCAGGCTACTCTCTTATACCATTGACCAATGCAACATAAACTTATAACCGCAAAGTAACATCTGTGGATTGGATCCAGCTGTCCATCTAGTAAGGATCGGGCCAGGGGGCACACAGTGGATGGGATAACAGTCTATCTGTGAGGGAATGGCAGTCAGAAACCCATGTGTACACAGCAAGAACAACAGCATATGGGATAAAATACTCTAGTGTGAGACATGCGACCCGCCTTGGGTTTAGTGAGGGATGAGCTAAATGGAGCTTAACAGAATGTTTGTACTTATACAAAAAAAACATGAATATATATAATCAGTCAGCCTAGCATTTTAATTAAGTAAATCCATTGAGCAACACCGCAATTACATAATTTGCCTTAGGGCAAAAATTACATAATTGAAATAATCATCTTGAATTTCTATTTGCAATGCTACAAACACAGCATTTTTGGTTTCCATATTGAAACTCCTAAGTGTGTTTAATTATAAAAAGAAAACTGAAAAATAAAAACAGTATATGTATTGGACTGGGCTTTTACCATTTGCTTTATAATGAGAAGCTCTCATTATAAGTAATATATAACTACAGTGCATATTTTTACATAACATGTTAATAAGAACATAAGAAATTTACAAACGAGAGGAGGCCATTCGGTCCATCAAGCTTGTTTGGGGAGAACTTAACTAATA
>JAODJU010000130.1:10869418-10880277 GCA_026776725.1 Gnathonemus echidnorhynchus
GGGATGCAAGCTGGTAAGAGATCTAACAGCAGTAAGAAGAGGCCCCACGTTCCTTACAGTCCCGGATGCTTTACTAACACGAAGTGACACTTACTGACGGACTCGGACACACAGCGTGACGGGACCGGGTGGATTCATCTCGGCTGTCCAGCATCTCCCATCTCTTTGATAATGAGCCCCCCCCCACCACCCCCATCCTGGCCAAAGCTGCCACAACGATGTGATTCATGGGTTCTTGTTATCAAACAGTTTGTCGTGGCACAGGAACAGTGAGGTCACGCTAAAATATTAATGTCTACGCTGCTCCTAGAGTGTGACCTGCAAAGCCGTTCGGCTCCTGTTAAAAAATGGGTAATCTAACAATAATAATCACAGGGCTGTACAGGGAGACAGCAGGTTCACATACTTCAGTCTAGACCAGCATCCCTGCGGACACCGACGCAGCACTAAATTCAAGTCCAGCCTCACAGCCGCCCTTAGTTATGTTGTTTTTTTTGGTTTCTTCTGCTGCTTTCTGATTGGCGGCGCACCAGTGCCAGGTTCCACTAGGGGGCACTAGAGAATGGCACTCAATTCCCACTGGAGATTAGGGAGGGGGGCAGAGGGGGTTGCCGACGCCTTATCTCCTGCTGGAGTTGCTCCTTTAGTGTGGAAACCTGAGGGAGCAGCGACAGCGGGAGCAGAAGCATCAGACTAACAGGTAAGCAGACTGGTGAACATGCAAACTAGTTAGCAGTGGGACTCGTGTTACCTGCTCCTCCAGTCCCTTCACGCGGTGCCGGTGTGCCCTCTCCCTGGCAGCCAGGGTGCGCTCCGCCTCCCTCTGGCCGGCCTTCAGCCTCTCTGCCTCCTTCTGGGCCTCGTCTCTCTGCCGGGCCGAGCTCTCGCTGGCACTGTGGGACTGTTCCATCTCTGCCAGCTGGGCCTGGGGCGCGGTCAGAGGAGGGGGCGGCCGAGTGAGCAGAGGGGGGGGGGTTCAGATGCTCCGGGGGCGGGGAGGGGGGGCAACACGATCGAGGAGCACGACGGCTAAGGTTGTGCATCCGGCTGCCAGGAAAGTAACTGCTGTTTCACATCACACCACTGGAAACGGCATCGTCACTGCTAGCAAACAATAACGAAACTCTCCAGTGAATTCCAGCACACTTCAGCCACTGCAGGCCCAGGCTCCACTGCCAGCTGCATCCTGCCCACCTAGCCAAGCTTCCCGGCACACGGACTGCATGAGAGTGGCCGAAAGCAGACGGACGTCTATCACATCGTGTTCTGGGCCCCGTTAATCAGGACGTATATCAACACAGTTACACTGCTGCGGGAACCCAGCAGTATTTAAAGATCCCACTTTTACATTAATTTTTTTCATGGTTTCTTGGAAATTCAGGCAGAAGCCAAATGACAGCTTTAAATACAGTAGAGTCTTGCTTATCCGACCTTCGCTTATCTGACATTCCGTATTATCTGATCCGACGTCCCACCGCAAAAAAAAAATGCATCAATCAGCAACAAGAACTGCAAGTTGCGAGCATGACCATAGTCTATTTTTTGTTGCTCCCGAGTCCGACTACCACAGCTAATTAGTTCCCCCGACTGTACAGTGGTGCGCTCGTCTACACTATGACTCATGTGTCAGTCATTCGCCCCCACCCTCACTCACTGTCACAACTCACTGCTCAGTATTTAACTTCAGACAATTCTGTGACTGTAAGTTCATTTTTTCAGTTAATGTTTTTCAGTTGTTTTGTTGTAAAACATGATTATTAGGTTCGTAATGTGTAAAATTATAACATAATTTGACGTTTAATAGGCTTTGTCTTAACACCTCCCATTATCCGACATTTTCGCTAATCTGATGTTCTGCCGGCCTGTTTATGTCGGATAAGCCCCAATATCTTTTCTTCTTCACCTGCTTTTAATGTTCGGCAGATTCTGCATACGGAAGTGATTTACGCGACGTGCTTATTAACCTATTATAAGTTGGGGGAAAGTGAGATCCGACAGGAGGCACGTTAATATCAGGTGTGAACAGGAGGCCTATGATGCCTTTATGCTTTGACAAAAAACTTAAATCTGATGAATAAACACTAAAAATCAATCTATTTTGTATTTATGTGAACTGCATCCATTTTGATGGAAAATAATTGTGTCTATTTGATTAGTAGAGCATAATGCACATCTCACGCTGAAACCACGTTAGCACCTCTCACAAAATATCCAGAAATATTATTCTTGTTGACAAAGTTGAACCTTGAGTCAGTTAGAAGGGTTCATGGTAAATGCACACGTACGTATTTGAAAGAGCACACACTCGTTCAAACGTTACATCAAAATTGCGCAACACAGCCCAAACAATTGCCAGTCGGGTCATGTGACAAGTGTGATAATATGGGGTTGCTCCTGATGCAGCACTAAACCAAAGACTGACCAAACACCATCTGCAGAGTCCTAGGCATTGTGTTTGCGGTGTGAACAGGACTCCTGGCAGTTACCCAGAATCCCACCTATTGAATCCTCACCAGGTCCCCAGTATGTCCCCACAGGTGTACCTATCTCTATTGCGCCCCCTAGTGCCTCTGCTCTGTCTTCACCTGTCTGTGATGTTCTGCAGTGTCTTCACTGAGCTCCAGGATTCTGTCCCTGTCCCCATGGTGTCCCCCAGTGTCTGTCACCCCCACCACGTCCTCACCTGCAGCATGGCGATCTGCCTCTGGGTCTCCTGCAGCTCCTGCTCGGCCGTGTTCAGGGAGCGATCCAGGCGGCCCTTCTCAGCTGAGAGCCGCATGCCGTCTTCCTCGGACTTCAGCTTCTGCCTCTCCACCTAGGGGTTCCGCGGCGGGGGGTGCATCCATCTATGTTACACTGCTCACCCCCAAACATGTCCCCCCCAAGGCACACAGCAGTATAGGGGTCCAGCTGCTCTGTCGCCCCTGTGGACCCCCCCCCGCCCACCTTGTCCAGGGTGCTCCTCAGCGCGTTCTTGTCCTTCTCCAGTCGCACGGCCTGCCTCTCCGCATCCCGCTTCTCTGTCTCCAGCTGGGCCACCGCCCTCTGCAGGCCGCGCAGACGCTCCTCCAAGGCGGCCCGCTCCGCCTGCGCAGCCTGCGCCGCGCGCTGCGCCTCCACCAGGCTGGCCGCCCGCTGCCTCAAGGCCTGATGGGAGAAGCGCAGGAGGGACGTCAGTGGAGGGAGCGCTAACGGAGCAGGATGCTCGGGGACGGACCTCCTCACCTCCTGCGTGTGGCTCAGCTCGGCCTCCAGCTCCTCCCTGCGCAGCTCGCTCTGGGCCAGGTCGGCCAGCAGGCTCTGCACGTGCTCAGTAAGGCCCGCGATGTTGCGTTTCCCCTCCGAGAGAGACCCGCGGGTGGCGTCCACGCGCTCCTGGGGGGGGGGGACGGTATGCTCCAAAAGTAATTCCCGCAAAGATGCTCAGGCATCAGGAGGCCGCAGAGTGCGCCTGAAGCTTCCACAAACCTGCAGCAGCCTGCGGTCCTGCTCGGAGGCACTCAGCGTCTTCTGCAGCGCAGTCAGGCGCCCCTGGGTGGCGCTGTGGGCGGCAGTGGCCTCCTGCAGGCTCTGTGTCAGGCTTTGCGCCTTCTCCCTCAGTGCTGACTCCGCCTCCTGGGCCTTGGCCAGGGCCTGGCTCAGCCTCTCTACCTCCCTCTGCAGGCCAGCCACGCGCCCGTCCCCCTCAGTCACCTGCACATGCACAGTGGTGCCCGGTCACACCCAGATGGACCGTGGCGGGATACGAGGCCCCGGGCCCCGGGCCCCTGAGACGCACCTGCTTCAGCAGGCCTTCAACACGCTCCTGAGATGCCTGACTCTCCACCTCCCGCTCCACCAGGCTCAGCTTCAGCCGCTGCAGCTCCCCCTCCTGGCTCCGCCTCGTCAGCTCCAGTTTGGTGCCCCGCGCCTCCGCTGCCTCCAGCGCCTCCCGCAGTTTCTTCCGCTCCGCCTCCAGGCGCGCCTCCCCCGCCTTCAGCCGGCTGAGCTGTTCCTGGGGGAGGAGGGAGGGTGGGAGGAGGCTATGATCACCATTGGGCAGGTTGGCTGCTCCAAACTGATGTCCAACCAATGACTGGCTGTTGTGGGCTGAGGGGGCGGGACTTAAATACTGATAAGAAGTAGGTGTTTGACACACAGACACATGCAAAGGTGGCATCTGTCTAGTGCCCTGAGCTGGGGGGTGGGGGTGGATTTTGTTTCCCCCAGTTGTTACAGCAGTATTTAGGTAGTATGCCAACAATTAGTTTAGCCCGGGGGGGGGGCTACCCCCTTAAATTCAGCCCTAGGGGCCATCAATGATGGGACTAATTGGCCAATTCATTATGGAAAAAAACGGGTGTATGAAGCTGCATGTTATAACCGTACAGCCAGCGATGGTTGACTGCAGATCAGGGAAGCTCTGAATGGTCAGCATTCGCCCACCTCCCCCCAGGCCCTGCGTCTCTCTCACACAGACATGTGTCCTTCCTCCTTTATCCCCCCCCCGCTCAGAGCCATCACTGAATGGACTCTTTATATGTTCTGCAAAAGGCAGAGAGTGGTGACAGTAAGATCGCTCTCCAGCAGATGTGCCCTTAGCTCGGGGGTGTCTCAGGATGGCCGAGCATTTTAAAACAATGGTTTTGTTTTGCGGGGTGGGGGGGGGGGGGGCTTGGCACTCCTTTTCTCCCCCTCTCTCTCTGCCCCCCCTCAGCATATGGCTGTCTTGGCAGTGACCACCTAGTACAGTGTTGGCTTCAGCCAGCAGATAATCAGCCAGGAAAAGAGCAGGGTGGGTAAGGAAGGGGCCAGGATGTGTATTTGTGTGTGTGTGTGGGTTTGCATAGATCACATTTGAGGACCAAATTGTCCCAAAAGTGTAGTAAAACCTGACATTTCCCTACTTTTGGGGACATCTTTTGAGGTCCCCATTTTGATAACCTCAGTTTTATAAAAATCTGTGAATGCAATCAAAAAAGTAAAAATACCAAAAGTCTTGTATTTGGGTTGGTTACTTATGGTCAAGGTTAGGGATGGGTAGGGGTTAAGGGTGTCATGATTAGGATTAGGGTTTTTACTATAGAAATGAATGGACGGTCCCCATTTAGATAGGAAGACCAACTTGTGTGTGTGTGTCAGGTCAGTCCCCGCTGAGGTGGCAAGAGGGGGCGGTCACTCATGCCCGGCATTTAAACCTCGATTCTCCGCAGTCCTTTGAAATAGTTGAGCGCAGGGTATACTGGGATAGAAGAGACATGTTGGCGCATAAGCGGCTTGGGGGGGCTTAATATTCCCTCCCGCCGTGTGAGACGACCTCTGCAAGGAAGGTCATGCAGTGGCAGCCTGGCTGCTGGATCCTGCTGCTGGATCAGAGCCTTCTAAGAAAGCAGTGAACGGCGTAAATAAGAGGAGCAGTGTGCAGTGCCGTGACGTGGCATCAAGGACAACGTGGAGGACTTGGGTCCCCAAGGCCAGGCTGCGGGGGGCATTGAAGACCACCCGGGATTTCGTGTGCAGCATGCCCAACAAGGAGACTAAGAGAAATCACCCAGAATGCTCTGCATGACACAAGGCCCTGCTACGAGGCAGCCATTAGGCAGGGGTCATGCTATGCATTAAACACTGCCATATTTAATTCGTGAGTAGACGGTTTTATCCATTGGATCTGCAGCTCCCAGTTCAATTTATACAGTTGGGTGCTTTCACTGAAGCAATTTGGATCCTTTTCTCAAGGGTACAAGAGCAGGACTTCTGTCGCACTCTCAATAGGCAGCCGTTCTGCCAAAAGTCTAGGCCTTTATCAGCCAGGATACCCGCTACTGAGAAATTTAAAATAGCAGAGTATGTTCAGTCGTAGCAGATGTGCAATAAGCCAGTGAATATCACCAAATGAACGAGCCTGGAATCCAGCTGTTGTGTGTATTTAGTTCCTGGGCATAAAAGCCTTTTAAGAGCTGGCAGCAGCTTTAATATTGGTTAAATTCTGACTGGCAGGCCAGATTCCTAAGGTTATATTACACAGCAGTGGTCTGCAGCCTGGCAATTCAGCTTTCGGGATGCAGAAAATAAGACCTAATGTGTAAGCAATGGAATCTATCCGGAGTGAACCTCAGCCAAAATTCTCCATAAAACATAAACTAGCATGTCAAATCTATATTTCTTTAGCTCTTCTTACAGTACTCTCTGCCAATCTTCACATTTAATCTGTTTATAGAGCTGAATTTGTCTACTAAAGTATTTCAGGGAATACATCCTGTATTTGATTTTGAATCAAAACCTGTCGATGCCAGGTCCATTTCCATAATCGTTACATTCCCTGATGCTGCTAGTCACTCAATAAATACCCAGACAGCACTTCAGCAAACCATACAAATGCTCAAGGCATGCCACTGCACTCTCTGATGGACCATAGCCTCAAGCCTGCTATTGGTCCTTCTGTGTCACATGGTCTGAGTCTCCTACTGTGCTTGGTTTCTTAAATGATCAATAAGTAAAATTCAACTGTGCTCGAAGGATCCATTTAAAAGTACTACCCATGAGATGAGGTGATCTTACATCATGTTGATGTCCTTGAATGCCAGAATTACATAATTGTGTTTGTACAATATTTGAACCTTTTTTAGCTTAGTAGTGACAGGTTAATAAGCAACCTTGTACCCATTTGTGTAATAATAGCAACTTGTTTGCCTTTATTCTATTTGAACGCTGCCTGACCTGTTTCGTTCCCCAACAAAGTGCTATGCTGCTGGCTGTTTGTTAACCTTCTGTCTCCGTGTCCCCGCAGGTGACGGAAACCCCAAGGAGAGCAGCCCCTTCATCAACAGCAGCGATGTGGAGAAGAGCCAGCAATACGACGGCAAAAACATGGCCCTGTTTGAGGTGAGCAGCTGGCTCCGGCACTGGATCCGGCGCTGACAGTGATTAATTGAGGGCTTGACAGGCTGCTGGATGGAGGTGAAGGGGACAGGGTGGCGAGTAAGCGCTTTTTTTTAAAAACATGATGGATACAGAATCTGACACTCTGCAATAAGGATCATTGTGCCAAAGCATAAGCCACCTTAATCTCAAAGATGCCTACTTACGTGTAACAGGAAGCTATTCATTGTCACCTTTCAGTCTGCCAGCACCTGCTCAAACATTCCATATGTAACCTCGTCTCCGTATTCTCTCCTTAAATATTTGATGCACAAATTAAAATGTGAATTTCTTTACTGTAATCTAGTGATTCTGCTATTCTATTCTATTATGCATGGTCAAGATTTAGTCATAATCAAAACTTTATATGATTTATGCCTTATTTTACATGTGTCCTGAATGTCCTGGGAGTCTGGATACATCTTACCCTATGGGATTATACAGATGCTACATTTTTTATAAATTATTTCGCATTTAAGCATTGTAGCTAGGTCTCCCTACACTAAATGGGGGCCTTGGTGTTATTTTATAAGTGAGGCACCTTTCGCCTGTCTTTCCTCAATGTCAGCCTAGGTTGGGGTATTTATTTCATCCTAGTTTCAGCGCAGTACTGCGTGGCCCAGTAGGCTGGCACACGGTCAGACGGCTTCACGTCAGTAGCATTCAGTGACTGTTGATTCTGTTTTCAGAAGTTGTGCCAACTCCAAGGTTGCTGCATCTTGAGTTAAAATGTGACAGCTTCTCCTTTAGGAGCTCAAATCAACAGGGATCTTTTCACAGTTTGCACAGGAAATGATGAGGTTCTCGGTCTTGCTTGCCTGTATTTATTTAACACTTGTGGGGCTATAAGCTTCTATCATGAAGCTTAAAGGTCACTGGTATAGACTTGAAATTAGGAGTAGGCTATCTCTCAATTCTCTCTCTCTCTCTCTCTCTCTCTCTCTCTTTCTCATATTCTCTTATTCTCTCCCTTTCTTTCTGTCACTGTCTCTGAAAAGCAATGAACTTCAGGCATGAATCTTAAAGGTTACATGTATGGGTCACTAAATTTAACAGCATTTGGACACGAAATGCCATATTAATTAAATCCCTTGCTAAATATTTGTAGGCATACATATGCATTTGTGTGAATGTATTCAAGGTGTCATTCTGATTGCTAATACAAAAGAATTATGTCCATTATCGATATCTACGGTTGAGTGAAAATGTCAGTGTAGTTTTGCAGTACAGTCTGACGTCAGTCGCTGACTTGCTGTTGCTGATTCCATGTGTGTCTCACAGGAGGAGATGGACACCAGCCCCATGGTATCTTCACTACTCAGCAGCCTGGCCAACTACTCCAACCTCCCACAGGGCAGCAAGGAGCACGAAGAGGCCGAGAACAATGAGGAAGCCCGCAAGAAGCCCGTCAAGGTACTGAGCACCTCCGTGATGATGAGATTTGACTCAGCTTCGTGGGTTAGACCTTGGGTATAGCCATCAAAGAAAGCATTTACCTGGAACAGAGTATTCATAATGGAAATGAGTATGGACATTAATTTTGTGGGGGGGTTGTAATCAGAACCAGCCAATACAACACCCCCTTCCCCCAGTAATATCTATTATTATTACTAGGGTGGGAGCAAACTTAAACATTTCTTTTGTTTTGTTCATAATGAAACAATGCTGGTTCCGTGGTTAACACTGTTAGCTCACACATTCGCTCTGTGGTTGTGGAGTCTGTATGCTTTTCTCATGTCATGTTGGTTTCCTCCTACAATTCAAATACATACAGTTAAGCCATTCGGTGTTTCTAAATTGCTAGCAGTCTACATACTGTATGTGCCCTGTGAATGGAGTTTACCCCAGTCCTGTGCCCTGTGCTGCCTGGGATATACCCAGTGTCCCCCTTCAATCCTGTCGGGATAAGTAAGTAGAAAATTAATGGATAACGAAACAACAAAAGCAGCATGTTAATCGGGGGGTCTGTGGTCCCCATTATGTATTTTTCTTTCAGCCAACATAGAAATTCTGCATTAATACAAACATTTTGAATACTAATATTTTTTAAACGCAAAATAAATTGATTGGCAGGAGAGTAACAAATTCAGAGATGGAAACGTCATCAGCTGCTTTTCATTCATTCAGTCTTTTCTTGTCAGATCTTTTTGTCAAAACCTACTGGCCACCGGTAACGTGCCTTTCCCCACGTAACTAGTGCTTCGTAAATGTAGTACTGAAGTCGCAAACGCATGAACTGTGATTTGTAGTCATAACCGAAACGTGGTAAACTCATAAATTAGGATGCGTAATTGTAAAATGAGGATTGTACTCTTGAAAATAAGGTGACTGGCACAGGTAAGCCTGAAAATGGATTAGCTTTTCATAAAATTACAAGACCTCCATGTTAAGAATGATTACTTCAGACATAAATTTATTTCCACACCCTGAACCACAATAACAAAAACTGAACCAAAAGAACCACTCCAGGCTAATTGGGAAATTAAAAATATATAAATAATTATGAAAAACTCAGGCAGTCACCTGACTAACCTTATGGAACCTTTAGTCCCCCCCAAGTAATTACTTCCTCAGGATCCTTGATGATATTTAATTGCCCACCACAAAAAGGTTTTACACCTTTCTAGACTCGCTGACAATACAGCTGTGAATAATTTAACACCTGTGTCCATACTGTACCAATAATGGAGGAAACACAGATGAAATATTATACATTTTGTTTCCTTGATGAGACCGTCCTGCCTGAGATAGCCCTCCACATCTTCTCTCACATTCTCCCTTAATTAGTTGCCGGTGCCAAAGCAGCTGCTCTCCAATCAATCCCCGTTTCAAAGAAAATCTCCACATCACAGCAAGTGCTATTTAATTAACAACGTTGCACTTTTTCTTATTCACCAGAAAGGCTCCCATTTTCCCTCATCAGGCTTCTGCGCGCCCAGCAAATCTCACACATGCGTCTCATTTGTTAAGTCACAATTCTCATTATTCCTTTTACTTGGTGAGGACCTGAGTACAGGTGCCTGTGCTTAACAAACAGTTATGGTTTTTTCAGCAGCTCATTCGTAGAAATTCTATTCGATTATGTTATTTTGCACAGTTTGAAATGTGCTTCATATGTACAGTAACATTTTTATTCTCTGTGTGTGCTAAATGTCTAGATGTTCTAATTAATGTCCATATACAAATAAATAGTTTTTGTGGCTTCCTTACATTGATTGACATTGACGTTGATTGACCTATGAAAAGATCTTTGACTGAGGGATGCTGTTTATCAGAATTTATCCAAATTGTTCTAAAAGAAACTGCGGGCAGTGAGTGGCTCAGCAGGTGAGGTCTCTGTGCTTGTGATCAGACGATCGCCAGTTTGAACCCCAGCCTCGGCAGACCGGGCACATGTCAGTGGGTCCTTGAGTAGGGCCCTTAACCCCCAGATCCAGTGGCACTGCATGTTAGCTGACCCTGTGCTGTGACCCCCCCCATGCTATGGAGAGCATGATGGGGTTGACGAAGAGAAGAATTCCAGCGTACCTGTACTATGGTAGATGAAGCATGTTTGTTTGCTAAAACAAAGGCAGAAAACAACTTGTCTTTTTAGGGCCTTTGACTCGGCCCATTGGCTCAGCTAAAAGCACCTCCAAATGAATGGAATGATAGTAACACTTGTAAAGGAGCTCTGCATTCGCTATGTGTAGCTTGTAGGTGTTGCTCCTAGCATGTGTCCTTTCTAGCCTGGTGTCTGGTGTCCCTGTTCCCCTTCTGGCACCTGGAGTGCTGGTTCGTCCTGGTAATCACTGGCGATCGCATTCACTGTTCTTCTCCATCCCTCCTGTTCCAGCACCGTTCAATAATTCATCACACCTGAGCAGGAGCACATTAGCACTGTCAGGCTGTACTTGTGCAACAGAGCATGAAGGCAGCGTTACAAGTTCCCCCCCCCCCCCCCCCCCCCCCCCCCCGTCAAT
>JAODJU010000130.1:10880377-10891495 GCA_026776725.1 Gnathonemus echidnorhynchus
AACCCCAGCCATCTATATTCTGTAATAAGTCGTGCTGCTGTTTCTGGGCCCCCACCTTATCTCCCTCCACCTCGTCCCCCCATTTTATCGGTCAGCTGCAGCTGCAATCCTCCGGAGAGGAAACGACATCGGGCAGGTCGCATGAATCAGGATGAGCATTTTAACCGGGGCGTACTGAACAGCATCGCCGGGCAGGGGAGGTGCGCGTTAATTCGGCAGCAAGAGCCGCAGAAGGGACCTCCTGTGTGTCTCGAACCCTTATCTTTGTGTATCATAGCTCTTGAACAAGCAGGCCATGCCTACAAAGCAGAAGTCATGTGACTGGCCTCCAGTGTTGGTGAGAGAGCACCAACATTTTTATTTCTTGCGACTGGAATTGTCATAAACTGTCAATGACGGATTTAGTTGACTTCCCAATAGTTACTGGTTATTGGTTGCCACTGTATTCAGTCCAGCAGTAACAGACACATTATAACCTGCTGTGAGTATCAAACTCTGCTCCTCCCATGACAAATTAAAATAATAATAATTATTATAGGTAAGAATTACCTGAAGGCTCGGGACGGCACACTGCTGCAGTAGTTAGCGCTGTCACCACACACCTTTGACACCAAGGTCCAAGATTCCATGTCTGTGAAATCTCTGTGTGTGTGTGTGTGTGTGTGTGTGATGGGGGGGGTCGAGGTATACATTACATTGTGGGGACCAAATGTAAAAAAATTATAAAAATCTGTGTCTGCAATCACAAAACGAAAAATGACAAAAGTCTTGTATTCTGTTTGGTTACTTATGGTTAAGGTTAAGGCTGGGTAGGGTTACGGTTGTCATTGGATTAGGGTTTTGCCCATAGAAATGAACTGACGGTCCCTGCCTTGTGTGGCCATAGACTCCAGATTCCCCTATGACCAGTGCTCACAGAAAATGAACAGATGGATGGATGGACTTTAAGGCTATCATTATTTTTCTCTTTTTTTCCTTCATTCTTTCCCTACAGTCACACGTTGACACAGGTTCCTTGTTTGGTTCTGTGTGTGCCGTAATGGCCATGGAACATCACAGAAAACACTGACGGTGTATTTATAGCACAGTCACTTCCCCATTAGGTGAGTCACACATAAAGTGTCATAATGGACGTTTGAACGTTCCGTCTGTGACTGTCTTTTACCATTCTTTGTAGCCAACACCACTATTTTAGATTTCACTGTATGATTAAGGGAGCACCAAAGGAGTAGCTTACACTTGGTTACTTATTAAAATATTGCAAGCTATTACTATAAAGTTATTGTATTCCCTTATTTTGTATAAAAAATAATTGATTATGATACAGCAGGTTCAGTTCCAGGATAAAACCACATGGAACTATTTTTGGAGTGTTTGTTTTTTTAGGTACGGGGGGTGAAAAGCAAAACTACACAAGGGGAAAAGACAGAACTAAACACTCATCAAGGGCAACCAAACAATGTCCTCTTAGCGTGTGCGGAAATACGGGACGGTACCACTAGCCGTACGGAACTTGGCATGCTTCCCCCAAACCTGGTCTTATGTATAATCATATGTATAATCATATATGTGCTGTCATATTTCTAATTAAGAAACACAAGGATCAGATGGAAAAAAATGACACACAACTCATGCCATTACTTGGCTTATCCTCCTAGGAAACACAGCATTTTCCACAACGAATTAATTAACGTCACATTTTTAGGATAAAGTGGGTGATTATGTTGGGGTGAAGTTTCACTTTAAATACAACAGTGGGCAAGTGAAGCTATTTTCATCACTTGGTATTTGTCATCAGTTGGGTCTTTGTGTTTAGAAGGGAAGGACGACCCTACAGGTGACTTCCAGCTGTGGACAAGGCAGGGGTGGGCATAGTGAACACGAGTGGCTGGAAATGAGCAGCCGGGTGGCACAGTCTGGTTGTGCCGCAGCTGGAGGGTCTTCCCTGGGGGGGGCGGGGGGGGGGGGATATCAGCACCTGAGCCCAACGGCAGGGGACCATGGCTATGTCCCAAAGAGCCACCCAGGCATCCCTCTGTCCTCTGCGGCTTGGGAGGGGCCCCAGGTGTGGTCCTCCCGTCTCCTGGGTTACAGCATTGCTTCTGGTCCACCACTCTCCTGCCTTCTGCTGCCCCCCCCCCCCCAGCCCCAAGGGAGTGACCATAACACTGGGTCACTCATGTCCCAGAAGAGTTCACTGAAGCCATGAAGCAGCAGTTTCCCTGAGACACTCTATCTCAGTCACATTATTACATTTATTTATTCAGAAGACGCTTTTGTCGAAAGTGACTACAAGAGCTGCAAATAGTATATTTTTAATCTATAATATTTTTAATATTAGTTTTTCCCCATATTTGTAATTATAATTATATGTTATAATATTAAACATGGTATGTAAGACGCTTTTCTTTTAATTAATGAAAAGCATGTCACGAAAAAGAATATTTTTCATAACGATGCATGATTACTTTCTTTTTTATTACACTGCGTAAAAATATGGTTTTCCCTAATGATACTGTGTATTCAGCTTATTTTCTAGATGTTATTATTCTGGATTAATATTACATGGATAATGTCTCATGAGTATTGTGTGGCCAGCATTGCTTGTGTCAAGATGGTGTATACTTACAATACTATATGAAAGACTTGTAAATACATATCAAAAATTCCTATATTACTGTCATCTGAGGCCAAAAATGTTCTTGTGTAGATAAGAGTAATAGTACCTGTAACAACTTTGACTTCTTAACTATATATATAACACACCAGTCATTTTTAATAAGCAATGTTCAATATTGGTTCTAGTATGTTCTACTATGGAAAAGTCTTTTAACGATACGTCAAGTTGATGACTCAGTAATTACTGACAGAAACTCCTCAAACCACATACTGTAATGATCCAACTCTGCCTCTAAAAATAGGTGTTCCATCCAAACCCTTTATGGAACGACAACCTCATTAGTTGGCAATATATATTCCACAGATTGTCTGAGGTGGCTTGCTAAACATCGTCATCCTTTTCCAGGGGAAGATTGTTGCCAATATATCTGTCATTTTGTAAAATGTAAGTGCAACATAAGAGTGTGATTAAATATTCTCGGTCCTGCTTTTCTAGAAGTACAGCACCAGTAGGTGTGAGGTGCCACTAATCTCATTGTATTATGAACACAAATGAAAAACAGTGCTGTACAATAGTTGGTAACACTTACTACTCAAGTTCAAATCATGTCCAAATATAGTAAATGCATGAAATACATGAACCATTATGCATTGACTGGTGATGAACAGTTGTGGGATCAGTAAGTAACTAACACTTAATCTCTGGTTAATTAATACATTAAGTAAGAGTGTCCTACTACATCAGTGCTTCCTCAAGTAAAGTGTTTACTAACAGTCAAAGAAAATGATATTTAAATGATCTTCATATCTGTGTTAAACTGTCTGTAAATGTGTGTTAGCTTAGTCATTTCAAAACCTCTCTGAATGTCACCCCAGTGTATCTTGTACTGTAATCATCCAATATACCCATGTCTTTGTTGACTGGAATGAACATTCTGTGTCTTCATCTTCTTTTAACCTTGACCTATATGGGTTTGTATAGCAATGTTTCCTACATGTTTGTTCCATTATAAAGAGTCAGGATTCAAAAATCTCAACTGTATTCAATCCTTGAAAACACTTGAAATACTGAGACAGTACAGGGGAACAATTCTTCACCTTAAACAAACTTTAATCTCATACCACATTGCTGCATTGACTGTACAGCCGTGAGTCCTCACAATTCACGGATGAAACACTAAACTGAAGCCCACCAAATGTCGGAAAGGTGGTGAATATGATCATGGTGACATTTGGATAGAATAAAAAGGAATGTTGTTATAATAGGATATTTACTTTTACCATGGACTGGCATCCTGTCCAGGGTGTAGGCTAGTCTCCTGCCCTGTTCTGGCTGAGATGTATGAATGATAGATGGGTTGGTGAATGGATGGGAATATGTACGTTTTTAATGCAGTGTAACACCATAGTTCTATATTGTGCAAATAAAAACAGAACTGTGGAATCGAAAGTGACCAGGTGAAATGCTATTCAGCACAAGATACAGAAATGCTTCAATGCAAGCAGCTCCTGCTTCGTAGTGTCTGCACATTACTTGTCTTTATTATTTCTTTATCATTTCCCATTATACAGATACATTACTTTTGTTCAGTACAAGTATATGAATGAGATATTTCATGTAATTAACTGCTATGTTATGAAAACCTCAATCACATATTAAGAATTTAGCTGATCCAGAATCTGAAGCTCCAAGTTTCATTTAAGAAACGCATGTCTTGAAATATGCAGCCTATTAATTAGCCTCATATCGCAAAATTACCTTTAATAATATTTCCCAACTACAGAGAGGCGCATCTAGCCGTTTTTCCATTGCTCACATGGTATACCTCCAGCTTACTCGCTGAGCTTTTCTCTGCATTTGGTTGTTTACAGCCTTTGCCCCTGTCTTGCTTGACAACCAGTTTATTGCCATAGTTACCAAGTCTGAAATAACCGGTCTTTGTAAAGGTTCCCTCGGTGCAGATGGCTTTTGATGATATCACTAACTGTTATTTGTGTTTCAAAGACAATTTAAGATGGCAGTTTTCTCTCCTCTAACCAGGTAAATATTTTACTGGAAACACACAGATCACACCTTACCATCGTTTTGTCTGTCAATATCTCATCTGTTTGAAGGATATTTTATTGAATTAAGGCATAGCCAAACTGTCAGATTGAAGGGTGATTGTATTTAGAAACAGGAATCTATTTCTTTTCAGCTAACAAATAAATGGATACATTGAAATGATCAACAGTAAGCAGCCATGAAAAAAATGGTTGTTTTGTCATGAGAGCACTTTCAGAACTGTCATATACCAAAAACTGTACTAGAATTAGCTTCTTCTCATTAGAAAAAGTACATGTCCTGTACAGTTTTTACCTTATGCTTATACCAGTCGCCCTTCTAAACCTATTTCTATTGTTATTGTCTTTATTTGTAAATACAGAGTCTGGTTTATATATCTATTATTATTTAATTCATTTTACATTATGGTTGGAGCTAGTGATACAATATCAGTTACATAATGATTTTATGACAGGCTGTCACTGATTTTCGATGTGCTGTTTAATAAAACACCCTTTAATCAGGAAATGTTATGAGTTTTATCGATCTGCACATCCATGGCCTTTCATCCTCTCCTGATTCTAAGTTATCATCAGGATTTAGTGCATTAATGAGATATCGCATTTATGCCAATCTATCTCATAGGCCGTATTTTATTGAGTTAAAGCCTTTCCCTGTGATTCTCCTTTCCTCTTCCATGGTCCAGCTCATTACATTTCTGGTGAATCTCTAACTACAATAGAAGGAAATCTAATTGCAACATATTGATGTAAAGGGGCAGTAAAAAGGAGATTTATAGAACAATAACGCAGATGATAACCATTCCAGATTCGGACTCTAAGATGTTATACACTGACTATGTATCAGAAAGGCTTTATCAGATGCCAGGCATCTCAGATTCAACACTGTACACTAGAGGTGTGTACTAGTTTTGGCTATTTGTAAGCCTACTTTTAGCTCCTGGTCTGCTTTTGGGTCCAGCCTCTTAGCAAAACAGACAGCAGTGCACATCGTCATAGTAACAGAATGCCCAAGACTTTACCAAGAACACCCTATGGTAGGTGGAGAAGCAGTGTAACTCCTGCAAATGTGTTTGTTACAGTTATTGCTATTGGACAGAAATGAGCAAGATGTCCGACGTAGCAGGGAGATCTTTTGAAATTAACTGCTGCACATGGGTGAAATGGTTTCCCTGATGTTCTTTGGCTCCGATCTACTGTTGATTCTCTCATCAGTTAAAGCACAGTAGGAATTGTGATCCAGGTAACTATGTTGTGAACACTCATGCGTGCAGTATGTGTTTCAGACAGGATCTACTCACAAAGAGATCAGGTACTAAGGTGTTGTACTGGCTCAGTTGACCTTTGCCAGTATAATTATCCTAAAGAGGCTAATAAGGTTGTTCTATATTTTTTTTTCCTGTTAGTCACACTGGCAGGTTCACGTACTAAATACCAGTTATTGCAATAAACCATATCATCTAACATAATGTATAACATGCAACTGCACTCCAGAATTTCAACAGCATGGCTAATGAAGCTGGTGTGTTTTTCCTGGTTCTAAAAAGGATGACAGTAATATAGACCTGAGATTTGTCCTCAAGTTTTGCTGTTGACACCAATTCTGTTTTGACCGGATTTCTCACATTCATTTTAAAGTGAGCCACTTTAATGTGGAATGCCTGTTAGCAATCTGGCTCATGTTTCAGTGGCCTGTTTCCCTAAATAATCATAAATCAGATGTCCTGGTTTTACCTATACATATATCTGGAATCACAGATGGGCAGTATTGTGTGTATTTATCACAGCGTCAACATTTGTACCTGTTCTGCTTGAAAGAATAATGTAACATGGAAAATTACCCTACATGTTTTAGCAACTATGAAGATCATACAGACTTGCACAAAAATGGTACCGAGTTGTTTGAGTTTGAAGAATGCCTACATTACAGGCACAAGTGCCAGATTCTTCTGATCCAAGCACATCTTTGCCAGCTGCAGTGTGGGCTCATTTGGCCTCAGTGTGAAAGCTTTATATCCACATCAAGGCTCTAGTTTCTCATTGAATCCGGCTCTTTGTGGAGACCTGTATCAGAAGAGGCCTTCCCCTGAGGCCCTCACAAAGCGTCAGCACAGTGTAGAGAGCCTGTTTGCCGGAACCCATCTGCAGCAGTCACCCACAAGATACTTATTTGTTCATCTCATTAATTTTCAATTGCCACAAGAAAGCCTTTCTGGTCTTTTACTCTGTTCAGCTCTCAATTAGAGACACCAGTGTATTTAACTGTTAATGAGTCATGTGTACTCAGTGTAAGGATAGAGAGAATCCAAAGGCTTTGCCTCTCTTTGTCCCCCAGGCTCCACGAATGGGCACCCTGATGGGCGTCTACCTGCCTTGCCTGCAGAATATCTTTGGGGTGATCCTGTTCCTGCGGATGACCTGGCTGGTTGGCATCGGAGGGGTGCTGGGGACCTTCATCATTGTCTTTATGTGCTGCTCCACTGTAAGTATCCCCCCCACATCATTTACTTCTATTTTGTCCCTGGAAGGGCCTTGTTACTATAAACCTGAGTTAGCTTGCTTTGCTAAAAATGTTAATTCCACAACATGCAAATGAAAGCCACTTTAGAAGGTCAGATATCAGACTGGATTTGAATACATGTATCTAAGTAATTAATTAGCCTGGAATGTTTATAAAACAAATAGATTTTGCACTTTCCTAAAAAAGAAATATGCACAATTTATTAGTGATAAATGCAGTACATGTAAGTTATTGTACATACATTTCTAAACCCTAAAAAAAGACAGACCTGAAGCAGACAGTGACTTCACACAGAGAACTCAATGCTGTTATACCATTCGTACGCTCGCTCCTTCCCTCCCACAGTAATCCGAGTGGGACGGAAAACAGAAGCACACTACACATGGATGGGGTGACGGATATTTATTTGGAGCCAGTTCAATGAAATGCTGGGGAGGAATTAAAGCAAATCGCAGACATTTTGGCATCAGCACAAGGCACAGTAATACAAAATGGACATCGGATTGTGAACAAGGCTACTGCTCAGTGTCGGATCCGGCATCTGGATCTAGGTCTGTCTTCAAGGCTTGGAATAAAACGAAACTCACACTCAATGGTTTGCATAAAAAATTAAGTAATAATAATGATTCAAGTGTGTGAATTTTCTACTCCCTGTACCCCTACTCACATCTCCCTGTCATTGTATAATTTTGTGGGCCAAACAAATTTAAATTATAACACACATGAACTGACAAATTCTACTCAAAAAAAAAAAACCAGCAACATGCAGCCTCTGTAACTACCAAAATCAAATGATCTTATATTGTATCTTCCATTACGTATGCTTTTTACTGCTAGATGAACAAAATGTATGCCTTATATATATGCAGTGGCAGCTGGCCCATAGGGGGCGCTCGGGCGCCGCCCTGCCTGATGGGGGGGATATAAAATATATAAAAATAAAAATATATATATATATATTTTTTTTTTTTATCAATGTCAGTTTTACTTAATAGTGTGTGCCTACATGCAATCTGAATTATTTAAACAAAATTCCCACCAATTGACTCATTCAACAGTGAATTTCCACCGACAGATTTCCACCAATCATTTCTCTTCTTGGGCACTCATCAAAGCGCCCCAAAAGTGCAGCGAAATAACCAATCGTGTATGGTTGCTAGCCGAAAATAATAAAAATTTGGCCTATCAGCATCGCCGAATTAAATGGTTTTGGGGCGCTGGAAATTTCGCCCCTGCTACAGAAAAAAAAGGGAAAGTTTTGGATTACTCTGAGGTCAGTCAGTCAGAGAGAGATGATGGCGCGACGACAGTTGAGGGGCGGCTTCCACCAAATTCGGTGAGATCATTATTGAATTACCCTTTTGCGAGAAGGACGATGGTGGAAAAAAAATCCACGTTAAGGAGCTGGGACCCGACAATCCCGAAATAACTGTAGCTGTAAATTGTTAATTTACTTTATCTGTGAAACTGCTGATTTTGAGAAGGAAATTAAATTATGATTGTGAAACTGTTGTCATTTTCTGACTGTTCATTGGAATGCTTATACTGGACTAGGAAGGGAAATCTATTGGTACGTCAGCCCCACCAAGAATTTTTTTCACCAGCCGCCACTGTATATATGAATGTATCTGTGTAAGCCCCCCCCACCCCACACCCATGTAATACATATAAATACACGTGTATACCATGTTACACGCCAAGACACACCAAAATTAAGGCAGTTATATCTTTCTTACCCTTAGCCCTGGACCAGCAAGAATCCCAAAAGTGTTCAAATCCCCAAAACAGATATATCAGACATGACATCCCCTACATCTCTCCCCTTAGCTGGGACAATGTCCGCATCCACATCGATGAACAGCCTAGGGACACTTCTTCCAGTATAGAAAGTGTTCACGGCTTGGGAGACCAAAAGAGACTTCTATAAATGAGTTAAAAATAAAGTTAAGAAATGTCTTTTGAATAACAAAGAATCCAGCAGGATTTACTTCTAAGGAGCTTTTGGATATACAAGAATAAAGGGTAGCATGAGAAAAGATTTCAGCTGGGAGGCTTTACCGTAGCTCAGACTCGCAGTGAGGACAGCGGTGAAGGAGGCTAAGCCATCATCTCTCTCTCTGAGCTGAGCAGGATCTCAAATGACCCTTGGAGGTAGAAACTCATCACATTTGTATGTCACAGCCTCACCCTGAGACGTGCAGGAACCCATGGTTTGCCCTTTTCTACACACTCAGTCAAGCTCGCTCAAGGACATATGTGACTATGCAAATTTTTGATCTTAAAATTAAGATGGTACCTTACGCTATCGGACTTTTGCTATTTATCCTAAGGGCAAGTTTAGCTTAATGTAACTTTGGCTCTGGAGCTGTACAGTGAGCGTGTGAATTTCACTCTTGGCGCGTTGCGGCGGGCACCAGACGGAGCCTGTAATTGGCGGCCTCCGGCTGCATGGACGTGAATGGAAACTGACCGTTTCAAAAGCCGATTAGCTGGTGAACGTGTTGCAGGCGAGGATCTGCTGAAGAACCCACCCACTGAAAAAATGCTTCTGTATCTGTCCCCCCCTACGCGGTGAGGCCAGTCGCTTCATCACAGTGAGCTGTGGAGCATGGTATCAGCTGACAACAGACAAATCCGTGAGAGGCCTGCTTTGTCCTGCCATTCTGAGTGTCTGCACACCCGGGGTGCAGTCAGATATTGTGTTTTCAGCTGTCTCCAACATCAAGAACTGCATAAACAAGTTCTCCAGAGACAGTATAGGGGCCTAAAAGATGGCAGAATGTCTTGTTTCATACTATTCTGTCCTCAGCCACTCTCTTGTTAATCGTCTGCAGCTTAGACTTCATTAGCATTCCCACCGCAGCCTCTGGACTGACCGGGGCTTCTACTGAGAGACATTTTACTGTAGACCTTGTGAAATGCAAAGGACTTCCTGACTAAATTAGAGGTCTGCGATCCGACTGAAGCCCCATGGGCTCTGACTTGGTATCGGGTGTGGGGCCAGGTATAGGTCAGTTTTTTTATACATGACTTTTTTTGTGCAAATTGCTTTTTCCCTTTGCTGGGTCCATTGGTCGTTTGCGCTTCCCATTACCACCCCAACACCCACTCCGTCTTCTCTCTCGTCTACCAGCAACCTAGCAGGAATCTGACTACTAATGGAAGAAATATGGTAAAAGCTCGTAAATGTCTCAACATATGTGTATGATCTTTACATAATGTCGGGTTTGGGTTAAGTTTTAGATTTGCTAGTACTATTTGGGCTCAGGTCAGGTTCAGTCTCGAGGCGTCGGGTACTGGCCATGCTCAGACTTTAATTTCAGGTCCATGCAAGACTAAACTGAATCATGTGACCATGTAATGGAATGGAGTATACAAGGCTTGACATGTTAGTCATTTAACAAGACTGGGTCTCTTCATCAAATATTTACTGCAGTAACCTTGTTTGATTAGGTTGTGGCAAAGCCGTTTCGTTAAAAATTTATGCTGTATTGACATTTGAAGCTCCCACCAAATAAAAGCAGTGAAATCAAACCAGTTGTCCTACATGCTGTACATGATTGATGATTGGTCGATTGTCGATTTGTAAAACACAACATTAAACTGAGATTGTCTTGTTTTACGGGGCTTATTGCTGCCTTATACATGCAGGGTTGGAGGCTCAAATATCACCTTTGTTCTCTGTGTGTAGAATCTGCATCTTCTCCATGATTTTCCTGGGTCTTCCCACATTCCAAAGACATACAGTAATGCCTAGCGTTGTCTTTCCATTGCCTATATGTGTATGTGCCCTGTGAAGGACTGGAATGGTGTCTGAGGCGTACCCCAGGCTTGTGTCCTGTGAAGGACTGGAATGGCGTCTGAGGCGTACCCCAGGCTTGTGCCCTGTGAAGGACTGGAATGGCGTCTGAGGC
>JAODJU010000130.1:10891595-10917990 GCA_026776725.1 Gnathonemus echidnorhynchus
CTGAGGCGTACCCCAGGCTTGTGCCCTGTGAAGGACTGGAATGGCGTCTGAGGCGTACCCCAGGCTTGTGCCCTGTGTTGCCTGGGAGAAGCTCTAGGGTGCCCTGCCATCCTGATGCACCAGGACAATGGATGGTTGGTTTATGGTGGTTGGTTGTTTGCCATGTTATTCAGTACACCTAGCTAGTAGCGGGCAGGACCCACTTTAACTACCAGAACTGCTTCAATGGTAAATGAGTCACATCACTATTGTACTGAGCTGTTATTTTTGAATTCGTAGTCTTCCAGTTAGCTTTAACGAGTTTGGCCATTCCTCTCTGACCTCTCTCATTAACAAGGTGTTTTACCCACAGAAATGCCATGGATTGGGAAATTTTTTGTTCATCACACAAGTTATCTTAAGCTCCAGACTCCGTTTTGAGTGAGAATTGCAGCCAGTGATTGTTTCCACATCAGGCAGCAACAATCAAAAGACGTTTAAAATCACTCCAGTCACCTGTCTAAGTTGTTGTAAAGATGAACAGTTGAATAATAAGTGACCCTTCTGACCACATCTGCATGCTGTATAAACTCAGCTGCAGCCATGTAAATTTGCTGTTTCGAGGTCAGCAGCAGTCATACCACCAGCTCAGACTAGCTAATCCTTCTGAAGCCAAGTTGCCAGTACTTGGATGGAAGACCAACTAGGAAAGCTATGTTGATGCTAGAAGAGGTGTTGGTGTGGCCAACAGGTTAGGCCATACTGTGGTCTGTGCGGATCCCAATGCCCCAGTGCAGTGACGGGGACACTGTGCTGTGAAAATGCTGCTGTCCTTTGGAGGAGATGTAAAACCATGGTCCGGACTCTCTGAGATCATATGGGATCCCTGGGCATCCTTCGAAAGAGTAAGGGTGGTACCCCGATGTCCTGGGTAAAACTGCTTGCTGTGGCCCTTTCAAATCTGGCCTCCTAATCATCCAGTGAATGAATTCTCTCCTGCCCCTTCACCACCAGTGAGTGTACTGGTACAGCATGGCTGCCATCGCAACATCCAGGTGGGGGCTACACAGTGGTGGTGGTTGAAGTGGCTCCCAATTGGTTCTGTAAAATGCTTCGGGTGTCTTGAAAAGTGCTATATAAATGTAACATTCATTGATATGAAAAAACAATGGAATGGCACAGCTAGCCAGCTTTTCTCAGGTGTAAAGGGGGACTGCATTTCCTACTGGGTCTGAGAACAGCTGGGCCCTTCTCATTTTGGCCTGGGACCACAATTAATACCCTCTCATAACATTATGTCACTGCCCTCTGCTTCTGGTGGCTAGTGAGCCATTACACTTAAATTATTGTTTAGGGGGTCTGAAAATTATCAGAAAAAAAACAAACACATACAAACGTCCCCCTACTTGTTAAGCACTGGGACACAGGGAGTCTGTCCAGATAGCATCGGGCACACGGCTGGGGACATCCTGGATGAAATGCCAACCCTTGGCAGAGCAAAAGTGCAGATTATCCTTTACAGCATGAGGAAACGATAAAATACAGGGAATATGAAAAATCTACCAACATACACAACAGCAATGGGAGCTGAACCCCCAAACCCTGAAAATAAATATATAAATTTCAACAGAACTAAATACAAGCAATTGAAAAATAAATGAAGGGATACAAGTTTCACAAATTCACGTATATATTACCTCTGTAGCCATATTGCTTTCAGTACCCCTCTGTACACCATAATGTTTTGTGTTTGTACAGTGTTTATACCCGGCCACATGGTGGCTATGGCTCACTGACTCCTGACTCTGGTAATCAATGTTAGCAAAACCACATTTAGAAGCCCTTTTTGTCGAATCCCACAATGTGTAGTAGCACTAAAAAATGGAATTTACAATGAATAGGCTGTTCATGGTTAATGTTATATGTTGCTAACTTTATCCAGTATTTTACCCTAATCTGTTAACGTTCCCTAAATCTACTACATATAATGGGAATAATCCTCAAAAATGCTTTAATTCACAAGTTAATTTCATTCTGAGGTGTCTATAATATACAACTAATTTTTAAACTTCCATTGAGACGCTCCACGATCCATCATTGCTGTAAAAAAAAAAACGGTCCACTGGAGTGAATGGAATAGACGTGATTCTCTTTCTGTAGAGCTGTGGCCCAGACTACCTTAAATATGACAAGTTATCGACCAATCACATCTTGTGTCTACATAATGTCAGCCAACAGTGTGCCAGGCTGTTCCCCGAGCGCAGAATTAACTGCCCCCTACTATGTCACATATATGGGTTAAATGCAGAGGACACATTTCGTTGTTGTGCACTGTGTGCTGTGGTGTGTCAACAATGACCACTGATCACTAAATTCTAAATTCAAATGTTTTTGATAGTTAAACTTTATTTACTTTAGCTGCAAAAAAACACAGCGGAACTAAATTTTGCGGTTTTCAAAGTTACTGGAAACACTAATCTGCTAATGAAAAAATTATCTTTGCTAATTAGCAGTTAGCGGAATAGCAGAACTCTGCCCACCACTGACGGCCCAGAAACAGATCAAAATTCAAAGTTGACAAACCGAATTGTTACCGCACCATTGTGTATTCGAAACATCACCTTGAATCATCATTAACCGAGGAGTGTCTGCATGGCAGTTTTTTAAAAAAAATATATTTTCATAAATAATTACATAGTAAAAGAACTTTCGGAAGTAAAACCTCATTTTCTCCTTTCAACTCTCATCTTTATTCAGTTGCAATTTTTATTGTGAGGAAATGAAAATTATCTGCAGAAGTAGCAGCTTGATAAAACTCAGAAGGTATATTTTGAAAAGCCATGCTGTCAGACACCTGCTGTTCCATTCAATGCCAAACAAAAACACTTCATTGTAGAGCCTGTGTGCATTGATGTAGCTCTTCAGTCTGATTTGTCCAGTGGTGTGAAGACAATATTATGTGTATATTTTTGTTTTCTGAAAGGTCTATTTTAAAATTCATAAACCCAAGGTTTGACATTTAGTGAGCTTTCATGGCACAGTTTGTGCTTTCTTATTTTGCTTAATTTTTACCACTGAATAGCTTTAATTTACAATTTTTTTACTTAATTTGGTCATTTCATTTTTATATTAACAGTTCTCTTGGTTCTTGCCCACTATTCTTATGAGATTTATACTGTTAAAGTAATAAAAGTCAACAGTAACAAGACTGTAGATACAACCTGATCTTTAGAATAAATATGTCATTTTAAGAGATGTTTTTAAGTTTTGCAGATAACGGTTTTTTTATTTTTAGTTTTCACAGATAAACTTCTAGGAGGTTAGACTGAAAGGGACAACTTTCAGATCAGTTAAAGTAAGCCACTGGGAATATTGTATTTTAAGTCTTCCTTTAAATTCTGTTTTCTCTGCTGGATCACTGTCGATTTCCTTCTTCTTCAATTTCAGTCCCCATCAGATAAAAAGAAGTAAAACAATTACCATCTTATCTCACCTCTTCAGAGGGCTGGACTCACTTCATTATTAGCCGATTAGAGTAATTCAGCAGCAGCCCAATGACAGTTCAGGACACACAAATCTATCTAGAAGACAAGCTAATCATATTAGTGCCCAGCTTCCTCTATCTAAACAAAGAGAGTAAATAACTCCTAGAACAAGGGAAGGCAGTTCAGTGCAATATAGGAAAGTGTGATTTCACTGTCCTCCTTCTTTTCTTCTCTTCAGACATTCTTCTCATTTTTTGTCTTCCACAAACTTTACTGGGTTCCCAGTCTTCAGGAAGTGTAGACTTCTGTGTCTTCAGCTCAACCGCATGTTATCACTAATATTTCACTTATAGTTTTTACCACCGGTTTAAATATTTATTTACCAATCAATTTTGCTGTCATTGTGTTTGTTTTCCCCATGGCCAACGTGATACACAAAAAATGGCTATAATAGTAACATGTGTGCATATTTGTGACCTTTCTGTAGTGCCTCCTCCATCTGAATAGATACACCTTGGAAAGCTGATGAGATTATAAGAAAAAGCATTCTATTGAACCTTCTGCAAGAAATATGAAATCCACAATAGTACATTTACAGCTAAACTGATAGGGAAATGAAATGGGTATGTTTGTAACACACTCAAACATTGACATTTTACTTATCTTAACTCTCCAGAGCTATAATTCTCTAAATATTTGGTTCCAGTGACAACAAAATGACAGAGCATGTATCTGTTGACTCTGCCTGCTTGGACACAGTGCTTGGACCAAAATGAAAAACATGCCTCTGACTGGCTTCTCTCTCTGTCTCTTTCAGACCATGCTAACCGCAATTTCTATGAGTGCCATCGCCACCAATGGAGTTGTGCCTGGTGAGTAAGCTTCTCATGGCATGTGTGTCTTTGAGTGTTTCCAGGGTTTTTAAAATTATTTTTTTATACTAGGGACAAAGCACACTGAAAGTCTGCACAATATGCAGGGCCTCAGTGTCAGGCCTAAGCAGTGGGAAACTGTAATTGCATATCCCTGCTTCCAAGTCCATCTTAGAACCCAACACCAACTAGGAGCTCCTGCTCTCTGGCCTCCAGCACCCAGATGTAATGGAGGCTCTAGTTTTTGTTCTTTTGCTAGATAAGTGCACTTCTATACTTTTCAAATAGATCTTCTGTCGTACCATATGGAAGGACCAACAACTATTTTAGCATTCTAGTATTGTGTTCATGCTATGTGTGCTGGTTTGGATATATGTTCACGTGTTAAATGTAAATTTAGTGAGGTAATGGAATGCGTGTCAAGACTGTATTACTCGCCTTTTTTATTTCTAAATATGGCACAAGACGCATTATTGAGAGATGTTCAGAGCATGAGCTGGAGGACCTCAAAGCTCCACCATCATTCATTTGCATTCATTGAACATATAATCAACAATACAAGATAGCAGTAATGAAATGAGCACGGCCTTGGGAGTTTTTGCACCGGAGTTGCACTGAAGTGTGCAGGTTATTGTGAAGCCTGTCCATCTGGCTCCACATATCCCAGCCTTCCATCTCCCCAATTAAACCTCTAGGGGTCATAGTTTGCTATTAATGGCATAATCCTCTAGCACTAAGTTGACTGTGGAGTGCCATTAAAAACGCTGGTTGTTAATGGGCACGTCTGTGCAGCTAATTAGCACTTAGTTTAGCAGATAAACAGATTTTGTTGTGTTTGTTGAAGGGTGAAGAGAGAAACTGAGAGCTGCAAACAGTTTTTAAGTTTAAACAGTAGGAAGGTGAAATGTCAGACTGAGAGAGCAAGATTATAACAGGTGTTGCTTTGCTGCAGAAATAACTCCAGATTTGTAGAAATAAATTTTAGTGTAGCTGATTATATAAGGCTAAAAGATTCTGCTGGTTCTAACAGAAAGCACAGACCCAGCAATCTGACTGATACTAACATTCAAAAACAGTGTCAAGTATGCATGAAATACAAAATGTTCATCCCATGTGACCACCTTGAAGTTTTTGCTACGCTGAGGGACATTTACCAGCAGGGTCTGGAATGTAACTTTTGTGTCCCGTGTTTAACAGCTGGGGGCTCCTACTACATGATCTCTCGATCCCTTGGACCAGAGTTTGGGGGAGCGGTTGGCATCTGCTTTTACCTGGGAACCACTTTTGCAGGCGCCATGTACATTCTTGGGTGCATCGAGATACTGTTGGTGAGGAGACATTGTGTTATTAGGCACCATGATAAAGAACATTTCCCAGTGGACCATGTGAGGGGTCTGGCCAACAAGGGCTTGACAAACATCTTGAATGTGCACAGTTAGTTTAACAGCAGATTGGTAAAGAAACATTAACTACTGCTTAGTTTGCCTTTATTAAGAACAAATGTAACAGTGCGCAGTGCACAACTGACTTTCATGGATCAGGGGTACACAAGTCATTGATCTGGACTAATGTAGAACATTATAAGAGATTTAGTATCAAAAATTAATCTGTACATTTTTCTAAAAAGCTGTGGCAAAACCCTGTTCATCACTAGGTTCATTTTAACATGTTTTTAATTTGGAGAGCTTTCATTTCGGCTGCTACCATTTAGGGATTTGATCTGCTTGTGGGTGTTTGCAGATTGTATAACTTGCTTATCACCCACACCAAGGCTCTTCAAATCTGGACCTTGATTCCAAATCCAGGCCTTGTTTTCAGTTCTCCCAGGTAGTTAGTTTAATAACTACTGATTCTGAATGGCTACATAGGTTTCACACCTGTTTCATAGCTAAATGAAGGCTGCAAAATCAGCAGTGCTCAGACCTGGAGAACCGTGACTTGAATAGCCCTGATCTGAACATTCCAGATCAGTCAGAGTCTCCTCCAGTAGGTCACTTTATAGTAAATCCTGAGTGGTCTTCAGAATGCAAGAGGCATCAAAAACAGCAAGATAAATTTGGAGGGGCAAGTTTTTTAATTAATCTGAAGAATAATTTGATTGATTTGACTTGCACTAAATGTATAACTTAATTTATCTAAATTAATAGGCAAATTATATTCATAGACTTTATTGAACTCAGCCAATCATTATATAAAATTTAGACAGAATTTAGATAATAGATTTAGGAATATGTCCTTCAACCTCAGTTTCTTAGGTAGAAATATACATATTTATTAGGTAACACTGACTTGAAGTTTAGACACCTCCTTGTTTTTAGTCCATTTGATGATGGGTTTGCTGGCACGTCTGTAAGGGCAGAAGAAGTCGGGGAGACCAAGACAGCTTCTAAATGGCCTGTTTCTTAAATCTGGACATATCGCATTCACACTGAGGAGGAACTGGGTCTAAGACCCTGAGACATAGGGGGGAAAGCAGAGGAAATTATATTGCTTTATTTGGGCCTGTATTATACTGTAAATGCAGTATTTCTGAGATGCAAAGGAGATTTTTAATGTTAATTTCTTTCAATCATGGCCGCAGCTTTGAATGCATACTGTAACTGATTCCCGATGTCTCTTTTGGGCAGATATACATCGCTCCTCAAGCAGCCATCTTCAAGTTGGAGGGTCTCGAAGGTCCAGAGGCGGAGGCAGCGTTGCTGAACAACATGCGGATATACGGCACGTGTGTGCTCAGCTTCATGGCCCTGGTGGTCTTTGTCGGTGTCAAGTATGTGAACAAACTGGCCCTCGTATTTCTGGCCTGCGTCATCCTCTCCATCCTAGCCGTCTACGCTGGGGTCATCAAGACAGCCATAGAGCCGCCTGACTTTCCGTGAGTGACCGTTCCTGAAGTAACCATGGGGGGAGAAAGTACAAGAGATTAATTTATCCACACGTTAAGTTTTTTAAAAATGTATCGTTACATCATATTTGCTTATTTAGCGGATGCTTTTATCCGAAGTGACGTTCAATGCAGAAATCAAGGCCAGCCAGTCCTTCAAGGGCCCAACCGTAACATCACTCTGCCAGTGAGGAGATTTGAGCCAGCAACCTCCTGATCATAGACATATAGGCAAAGCCACACCACATCAGATTATTATTATTATTAGTAGTAGTAGTAGTAGTAGTAGTAGTAATAGTAGTAGTAGTATCGATTCAATGTTGTTTCAATGTTGGTATAGTAATAAAAAACCTGGATTTACCAAAGGTTTACTGGTTTGCTAACAAACTATGGAAGTTTGCTCCAATAACTATGAACAAAGCAGCTAATTAATTCATCTGCAATGTTTGAAGCTAATTTTGAAAACCACTGAAAAAAAAAACACATGGAATGTCTCTGCTTCGAAGTTACCCGCTAAAGGTGCCTCTCTCATCTTAACCCCACAATACAGGATCTGTATCCTAGGAAATCGTACCCTGGTCTGGAAAGGCTTTGACGTGTGTGCCAAGGTTATTGAGAAGGAGAACGGCACTGTCACCACCAAGCTCTGGAGGCTGTTCTGTGACTCCGAGTTCCTCAATGCCACATGTGATGAATACTTTGTGAACAACAATATCTCTGAGGTCCAAGGTATTCCTGGCATCACAAGTGGAATCCTTCGTGGTGAGGAACCTTCATTACCCCAGCAGCTGCATATGAACATGCAATATTTATTCTTTAATCATCCATCCATCCATTTTCCAAGCCGCTTATCCTACTGGGTCGCGGGGTTCTTTAATCATGACAAAAATATTTTCTTAATTTAGAGAACTTGTTTGGGACCTACTATGAAAAGGGAATGGTAATCGAAAAGCGTGGAATTCCATCGACTGCAGACCCCGATGCTCCCGCAACTAATATGAATCGATATGTCCTCGCTGACATCACCAGTTTTTTCACACTTCTTGTTGGCATCTACTTCCCCTCAGTCACTGGTGAGTAGAAGGCAGGTATTTTAATATTAACTTTCCTTACTGTGGTCACTAACAACCCGAGTTTGATAGTTCAGGTCCAGAAAGTAAAAATCTAGACCAAAATTTTGTTTCAACCGACCAGTTGCGCATGAAGAGTCAAAGCCACGGAGTACTCAACTGGTTGGTTGAACCAAAATCTTGGTCTGGATTTTTACTTTCTGTACCTGAACTATCCACCACTGCTAATAACCCACTGTGGCGGCATGGATTGTCTTGGCCCGCCCATTCAGTATTCTCAGCCAGCGATAAAAAAATTATAAAACGGTTGTGTCTGACAGGTATGTGTGCGCGTGGTTGGATCAATCAGGGGAAAAGTGCTGTTGAGAGGCAGATAGATTTTAATTTTTCTTTGGTCTTTGTAGCACCACAGGTCATTTAAAACTGATTTAAAAAAATATGCAGATGAGTCTATAGTTCAGGGCTCTTCAAATCTGGACCCCGATTCCAAATCCAGGTCTTGTTTTCAGTTCTCCCAGGTAGTTACTTTAATAATTACTGATTCTGATTGGCCAGAGGCTTCACACCCAGCTTACAGGTAAAGGAAGGCTGGAAAATCAGCAGGGCTCAGCCCATGAGGACCATGATTTGAATAACCCTGCTATAGTTGTTACGATGTAACAACCCACTTGTGGCTCCACTTGCGGGGTTTTATTCAAGGCAAGTACAGAACACTAGGAATCTCACATTAATAAAGGACCACAAGGGGGTCAGAAAACTATAACAGAACTTAATACTAAAACAAGTTACTAAAACCATAAGGTAAACACAACCAGGGAGCAGGGTAACACAGAGAGCAGAACCAGGAATAGGATACAAGGAGGACAACACATGACAACATTATATCATGACATTACAATGGCAGACTAAAGCACAGAGTGAGGGAAGGGCACTTAAATACACAGACATCCAGGGAAAACAAGGAAGAGGTGTAACCTAATCAATGAACCAATCAAGGGAGACACAGGAGCAATGAGAAACAGGTGGACACAATAACTCTAAAAACACACAGAACTAAGAGAATTAACAAACACTAAAGACTAAGGATCTACAGGAAGGACTAGGGGACACACCACCAGGAAATCTAGAAACAAGAATACATAAAAATAATCATGATAAACCTGGGGAAACTCTAGAATACAAAAGCACAAAACAAACACTAGAGAACAAAAACCCAGAAAACAAAAAAAATGAGACTGGTTTCAAGCCAGCCCTGAATGCACAGGAACAGAACCTATGCAGCTGTCAAGGGAACAAGGAAAATACACTAGGGACTGAAGGGCAAGAAACAGGGACAGGATGGCCAGCAACACCTGCTGGCCAAACGGGAAGGGGACACGGAGGGCAGGGTTGGACGGGCACTGACCCTGATGGTAGTGTGATTTTGTCGCCTAGTGAATTGTTATGGGATTAGCCCACTTAATTTTCTGCCAGCCCACCCACGCTATGATTTCTGGCCCCGCTATTGCTAGTAACACTTCAAAGACTTGTTTTTAAGTTCAGACCAAGTAATTGTCTTTAAATGGGTTTTGTCCATGATTCCAGTGTTAGCATGTCCATGTTTTCAGACAGTATGATAGAGTGATTAAGAATTTATTTTGGGAAGAGAAATAGAATTATAATGGATACAATGCTACACACAAGATTCTTCGTGATATGAGGTACCTCAAAAATCTGTTTGGTATAATAACCAATGTTAATCAGAGTTATGCTTGGGCTGGCTTAAATTTGTATATATTTGTTTCCCAATATATTTCGACAAACACCATAGTTATCTATTTACTCCCATTGCTTTTAATTTTTCACTTTTTTCAACAACAAAGAAACTTTAAGTCATTACAAACCAACAGAATATCTCATGAAAGCTTTTCAATTAGGTGATAAATATGGGAATTATTGATTGTTATATATTAGATCATACATGTTGAGCAATTCAGTGTGTTGTATGAGCATTACATATATATTTTGCATTTAAATTGATTAGTTCTCAATTCTAGTGGTTAGTAGCACCACTAATTGTGGCTCATTCTGGATGTGTGAGGTTTGGAGATTTAAGAGGTTTTTAAAAGTTGTGTTTTTAGTGATTGTTGGAGGTCTTACAGATTTTATTCTAATGGAGAGGGCCAACAAAAGTCATTGTTCTGGCATATATAGCTTACACTGATATATAAATCAGTGTTTCTGAACCCAGCCCACATTTTTTTCCTCCTTCCCAGCTCCTAAAAACGTGGATTGTCTGGGGGTCTCTGAGACCCAGGTTGAGAAGCAGTGATATAGATTATATAGTGATTATTAAAGCTTTTTCAAGTCTGTGTTGAGTAGATTTGCAGCTCTGTAAACTCTATATATAGAGTATTAACATATAGATTATATAGAGAGATTATTGACACTTTTATTAGCTTTTTCTTACTCATTGCTGTGATAGCATATGCTTGACAGACTCTCAAAACTTAGCTTCCAAAGATTGGCAGTCACTGAAGTGTTTTCCCAGGCTTTGGATAGTGACAGGGACACTGAGGTCTCAGCGCCAGGGGACGTCGACGGTCCCAGTGAATCAATGAATGGCTGAGCCTTCATCAAACAAAGGGACAGCACAGCTATACCCCAAAAGAAGGGATATAAGTCAACAAAAATGTGTTTTGAGACTTGAAAATAAAAGCAAAAGCTTCACTATTTCACAGTTTTTAGATAAAAAAAAAAAATACATGAAGTTTTAATTGGCCCAAAAAGTTGTTAGTAAACAATACATGATAAATAAATAACAACAATGATCAACAAATCTTATTCTGTAAAGCAATAAACTGAAACATTCCAGTCCAACTGATTTATCAACCATGAACTACCTGTCTACAAGGAGAGACATTCTCCTGCTTTGGTCTGTTTATTATGAATGCTATTAAGGCAATCTGTCTCCTTTTCTGGACATGCAGATCAATATGTTAAGCTTGATTTCAAAAAATGTCTTTGTATTGCATCCTAGTCTTCTACACCTGCATAAATTTGGGCCTTTGACCCTCTTTGCTAAATGTTTTGCACCATAACTTCTCACTGTTTCATCTGCCTGTGGCCGCGTCCTTCTTCTCATCCTTGCTAAGGCATATTATTGTACTGGAATTACTATTGTAGACATTATGTTAGCAGTATCACCTCAGGAATGAAGCAAAAATTAGTTCAAAGATCAAGTGTACATAATCAAAGATCATTTTGTACAGATTTTGTACGGGGATCAAGATTATTTCGTCAGCCAAAGGTATTTTGAAATCCAGATTTTGGAGTATATTCTTTCTTGCTCTGGTAAAAAGCTTATTATCTTCAGGGACCTGTTTCACAAAGCAGGATTACTTGCTTAGCCAGATAACTTGCCAGATTTAAGGTAGTCTGGTCTAAATGTAAGTTGATGAAAATAAGGTCTATTTAGCCCAGACTACCTTAAATCTGGCAAATTATCTGGTTAAGCAAGTAATCCTGCTTTGTGAAACAGGCCCCAGGTGATTGAATCCAGTTGTTGGTTGAACCAGGTCAACAATAGGAATAGAAATAACAGGAATTGAAAATAGTCTTTGCTGCGCCGTACATTTTAAATTTTGAATATCCAAGGCATATCATGTACAGAGACACTCCAGTGAAAGTCATTTCCTCTGAAGTGCTGGTAGAGCTGCACCCTGTCAGCAGTACCTCTCTCTGCTTACTAAGATATGTCTTCTCTGTACTGCCTACAGTCTTCGCGGATAGAGCCTGTATTATTTGGGGACTAGTGCTGAAATGTTAGTGCTACACCTATGGTGGACCGTAAGCCGTCTGAGTTCATGCACATTTTGTATTATCTTGATTGTGTTGCCTTGGCAACACAGTGACATCAGTGATCTGAGACATGGCATTCTAAATTTTCCTGAACACCAGTATAATCTGGGGAAACTCCTTTAAATTAGTCATGAACCTTGACACAATGAAAATAAATCCCATTATATTATTCGAAGAAAATACTGTCATTCAAATAAAAATCTTTAATAGTTATTCCTTTGGATAAAATCTGAAACTTGCTGTTTCGATCAGTAATACAGAGAATCTGTGATTTAAGATTCATGCAGTTTACTTTTAACCCAAACTGGACATCAGGGTGTTTCGTCTTGGTCTGCTTCTTGCTGATCTTATGCCTCATCATCTGAAGATCTCGTGATCTTATGCTTATGCCTCGTCATCTGAACTCACTGCCTCCCTTGCCTCAGCCTGCCCTCCTTTGCCCTCATCATCTAACAGCTGAAGGTCTGACTCTCCCTCAGTGGTTCTATACATAATTGTTTCCTCTGCCATTGACCTTTCTCCTGCAGTATCATGTGAAACAGATGAAACATAGCCAGCATGTCCTGATGTCTGCTATAAAGGGCATTGACAAACAAGACCTTAACCAATAAGTTAAAAATACTGCACACTTTTGACAACTGTAAACTAAAGTTAAAACATTTTTAAAGAAACAATTTCAATGTGAGTAACACAGGAGAACCATGGAACCACAATCTCTTCAGAAATGTACAGATTTGACTGCTTTGGGGGAGTGGATTGACAGAAGAGAAAGGCTAGTATAAAGTTAGGGCTGCAGTTTTCCAGAAGCTCTGTGACAAACCGTAAGAGCTTCTGGTAGATTCTGTGGTCTGATGAATGGAAAGTGAAGCATCGCGTTTGATGTAGCACAAGCAGCTTATTAAACTGGTGGTACGACCTGAAAATTACTGTCCATACAAATGTACCACAAAAACTTCAAAGGCCGATCTACAAAGCATTGTCTCAGAGAAGGATGCAATTAGTAAATAATACATGTGAGTGTGATCATTTTTAAAATATATCCAAATGAATCAGTTTAGTATTATGAATGTGTTTTATTTATATGATGTTGTTGAACAGGAAAATAAAATGTGAAAAAGAAGATAAATAGTTTCTGAAGGCGCTGTATTTTGTACTATATATAATAATAACAAAGCAATACTGAAAACTGAATTAATGTTTAAAAAAATGTATGTGGCAAAACAGTCAAATTACAATAAAATACAATTAACAAGAAATACAAAAAAAAAAGAATTAAAAAAACAAGAAAATGAGAACAGGCCTTTAGATATCTCATTGTAGAGCCTGCGGTTTAAAGATTAATGTCATCAAACATTTAATGGCTCTCTCTGAATTATGCTAGCAAGTTCATAATTAGACTAGTGCCATTAAAGGGCCAAGCTATCTGTGAAAATTGCAATGTTATTGTGCGCAGTTCGAATAACACATTTAGGAAAGGGGGAAAGCTTTTTACAGTCTACACAATAAAAACCAAATTCTAAAGTGCACTTTTTTGTGCACTGGTTTCGAGTACTTTTTTCACGTTTTCCAAAATGTCTTGGCCTAACAATTAACGTTTTTGCAGGCTAATTATTGGATGGTTATCCTGTGATGCGCAGGCATGCTATAACAATAAATCACAGAACAATTCTGCCTATTCTGTTTCTGTGAATTTTTGTTTTTTTATTTTATTTACACTGGAATGAGTCAATGGAAATCTTTGCACAGATATAATTCAAAAAACATTTAAAAATAATTAATGTGGAAAGTTCCAAAGTGACACAGACAGTCCCTGGAGCAGTTGGGGTTAAAGGCCTTGTTTCAGGGCCCAATAGTGACATCACTCTCCTGACCACAAAATTTGACCCGACAACCTTCTGATCAGAGGCACAAAGTACCAGTCCACTGACCCATATACTGCCACAGATGAGCAAGCTATTGAAAAACTGATTGTTGCATTTATATGTATGTTGTGTGTGTCTATCACAGGTATCATGGCGGGTTCCAACCGTTCAGGAGATCTGAGGGATGCTCAAAAGTCAATCCCGATTGGCACCATAATGGCCATCACCACAACCTCCACAGTCTGTATCCTTTCATTTTGGAGGCAAGACCAAATTGTGGAATGGCATAGTTCATAGAGGTGGGTTAAGATCAAGCCATGACCTCTTTCTGATCAATGACCTATACTGTGCTTAACCTCTCCAGCTTTAGAATAGACTAATTCTGTACAAGTTAATACTGTATCAAAGGTAAATGGTCAAGTCTGCTCCTGAAGTCTGGAGCTGCAGAGCTACCTGGCTGAGGTGGAGGTCAAATATGCTTCATCTAACAGTCTGCTGTTAGAAGGAATGAGACCCTCTTACATATAGTGAAAGAAGGACATTGTGATTGGTCTCAGAGACAAATAAAATTCTAATCTTTGTACTTAGATTAGAATGTTATTCTTTATGTTATGAAAATCTGCTCTACCAAAAGGCAAAGGGTGATCTAGGATGAATCTGCCAGACAGTGACACTCTATCTGTTTGCCTTCACTGTAACACTTAGACATGTCTAGTGTTGTCATGTTTGGGGCCTGCATTGAAGGAGTGGTACTGAGAGACAAGTAAGTTGTGCATCTCTTTTTACTGTATTTCTATATTTTTTCTGTAACACACTACATCAAGGCAGCAGAATGCTTAGTTTAAGGACATTTCAGTATTTAAATCAAGATAATACTTGTTGAGTCTGCGATGAGTCGGTGCCCCATCCTGGGTTGTTCCCTGCCTTGTGCCTGTAGCCTCCAGGATTGGCTCCGGACCCCCCGTGACCGTGAATAGGATAAGCGGTAATAGAGAAAGAAAATTCTTCAATTCAATTCAATTTAATTCAGTTAAATTCAATTCAAATTACATTATTTGTCCCAAAGGGACAAATAAAAAAGCATGTGGAGTAGCACACATGTAGCAGCCATAAATATATAACAATAAATATAGAATAAAAGGACAAACACATAAAGGCATGAATGCTATGTGTTCTAATAAAGTTCCATTAAAAGTTCCATTAGTTTGATGCTGAATCACTAATGTTGAGAGTTGAGCTGGACAGCTTCTTACAGGAGTAACTTAATGAACTGTGTCCAATATGTACAGATTTTTGGGAAACGCTATAGAATTCTTCGAAAATCTTATTGAAATTTTAAAGCACTTAAAATGCAGCAAGTCTTTTATTGCTGTGCTTAGACATGAGGAAATACAGGAGAATTTGTCCCTGGGGATATGTGCAAAACTGCTTATTACATTTACAGGTTTGGTGAGGCAGTCAATGGCAATTTGGTGATCGGCACGCTAGCCTGGCCATCCCCCTGGGTCATCGTATTCGGTTCGTTCTTCTCCACCTGCGGAGCCGGGCTGCAGAGCTTGACAGGCGCACCACGTCTCCTACAGGCTATCGCCCGCGATGGCATCGTGCCCTTCCTCAGGGTGAGTGAATCCGCAGGGCCCCATCACCCAGCTCCCAGCCCACACTACAGTGGTTTCACCTCAGCAGGGTATTAGGAGGTATTATCACAGGAGGCTGCAAAAACCACATTAGACCTGATGGATCGCGCGCAGTCTGGGGTCATCAGTCACCAGCACGCAACGCACTGCCAGCCTGTCCCTTTCCTAGGTGAAAATCAAAAATAATTGCGGCTACACATGCTGCCCATCCCCGCTGGCATGAGGCACTGATTTATGAGCCTGTATTGAAGGGCCAAAGTCACCAACAAGTGAGAAATAGACAGAGCGATTGGGAGCAGCCATCAGCCATTCGTATGACTGCTTGCTAACGTCCTGGTCCTGCCTGTAGGTGTTCGGTCATGGCAAGGCCAACGGCGAGCCCACCTGGGCCTTGCTGCTCACTGCTTGCATCTGCGAGAGTGGCATCCTCATCGCCTCCCTCGATGCCGTCGCACCAATCCTCTCCATGTAAGTTTCCTCGCATGAGACCCCTCTGCCGTCAGTGAAACACATTGTTGTGGCAACTAGCAGTGCTTGCATCCAAGCAGAGTGCGTCGAGAAAATGATTTTTGACGTACACTGTCAAAACAATGATCGCATAGCAGTAACATACACCCCAGCAGTTACCCCGTCTATATTGGGACCTCATCAGCGAACAAGATCCATTATTATGGATTGATCTTTTGTTTTTATTTGAATGCATTGCTTTTATGGAGTCTTTGTGTTTAGAATGGCTGCTGGTTCTTCCCACAGGTTCTTTTTGATGTGCTACATGTTTGTCAACCTAGCGTGTGCCTTGCAAACTCTCCTGCGTACCCCGAATTGGAGGCCACGCTTCAAGTTCTATCACTGGTGAGTCCCGTAGCTACTCACGAGAGCCACAGGCCAAGAAAGCCATAAAGGAGTAAATACATAACATAATGTAATATAACATAAGATGTATAATGTAGCACATCATAATAAAGCATAACGTGAACATCATATAGCACACCAAATATACTGGGGGCAGATTTGCGGCTCAGTGAGCTAAGCCTCCGTGTTTGCGATCAGAAGGTCGCTGGTTCCAGCTCGTCCTTGGCACATCTGTGGGTCCTTCAGCAAGGCCCTTAACCCCCAGCTCCCTGCATGCTGCTAGGGGTGGCTGCCCTTTGCTTGCTCTCACCTACAGAGACTATGATGGGGGAGGCATAAAGAGAATTTCCCCACAGGGATCAATAAAGTATTTGTTATTATTAAATAATAAAGCATCTACCATACATATCTACACAAAAAAGGAAGACAAAGAAACAAGGGTGAAAGCAGTGGGAAGAGTGCAATAAAAGGGAAAAGTAAAATATTTTTACTAAAAGGTTTAGTGGCGGTCCTCTACATACTGTGCCTATTGTTTCCTGAAGGCCCTGTTTGTTTTTGTTCTGATCTGGTGTTGATACACGCCAGGATCACACATGGTGGAGAATGCAGGCAGGGATGGTGTTGTCCTGGTACAGCATCATTCGGAGGCCACCTAAGACATTTGCTGGAAATACCTATAATTTTATGTCATGTATTTAATTATGAGACAGTTATTTCCTTATGAACTACTGCTTCTTAAAATAATGCAAGGAAACTGTGATAGGAATTGTAATTGGTAGGAAAAACATAGTAACAGAGTAAAATTTAGGGACGTTTTAAAGGATAATACTATTTAAGCTCAAAGCAAAGTCTGTTTAAAAAGCAGGTTATTAACAGAACTGGAAAATGCGTAGTGTGGTACAAAAGCATGAAACTGATCTGAACTGGTATGGAAGGTGAAGAGGCAGCTGTAGAATCAGACATAAGAACTATGCCTAGGTGTGCTGTGAGTCCTATGCCCAGATACCTGTCCTGAGTGCTGCTTTCACCCTCCAGGACGCTGTCTTTCCTGGGAATGAGCTTATGTCTATCACTTATGTTCATCTGCTCTTGGTACTATGCCATCGTCGCCATGGTGATCGCTGGCTGCATCTATAAGTACATTGAGTTCCGTGGGTAAGTGAATTGCCAACAGCAGAGAAAATAATTTTGTAAACAGGATATGCCCCATGAACTCATATGCCAACCCAATACTCAAATGCTTATTATTATTGTTGTTTGTTTGTTTTTTTGTTTGTTTGTCCTCATGACCCTGATTAGGATAAGAAGTTAGAAGATGGATGGGTTGTTATTGTTTTGGCAATATACTGTTGGATATTTAATAAATTCATGTACATCTACACTGGTGTAAAGCAGTCGTCTTCAGTTTTGAACCAGCAACTTTTGATCAGAAGTTCAATTTCTTGAATAAAAAAGTGTAAAAAGAGAAAATCTCTGTTTTCTTTTATATGTATCTAATTTGATTATTTGTTAGCCTTTTATTTAAAATGCAGATTTACTGTTAAAATTGAGAAATAGTCCATAATGTTCCGTTATGTCAAGCTGTCCATCTCATTTTTACTTTCTGGTCTGTTACTGGTTATTTTCGCATTTCCATTAAAATCCATCAATCCATTTCCTGTAACCACATGTCCTATTCAGCGTTGCAGTTAAAATTCAATAACATTATTTTTCTTGTGTTTTCCATATTCCAGTGCGGAGAAGGAGTGGGGTGACGGCATCCGTGGCCTGTCGCTCAGCGCTGCACGTTTTGCACTCATGCGACTGGAGGAAGGTCCTCCGCACACCAAGAACTGGAGGTGAGAACCAGGCCAGATGTGTCCACTGTCATCACTCAGCAGCAGCAGGAGAACAAAACATCGCAGTAATGACACATCTGCAAGTAGCAAAGAATTTGCATGTTATTAAAACAAACTAATTCAAGGGGATATTTAAATTAGGACAGCATGTTGGGAATGAACAGCACTGCTGCCTCACACCTACAAGGGTGGGGGTTCAAATGCACCCCCCATGTATGGGGGATTTGCATGCTTCTCTGGCTTCCTCCTGCCAGCCCTGACCAGGATAAGCAGTTATAAGTTGGGTGGATATTAAAATTTCTATTGTGTTATTTTATCACCATTCTGGTTGTGATCACATGATTCCTTCCTCTCACTGCTAGGCCGCAGCTGCTGGTGTTGGCCAGCTTAGATGCGGAACAGGCCGTGGAACAGCCCCGTCTACTGTCGTTAACTAATCAGCTGAAGGCAGGTAAAGGCCTGACCATTGTGGGTGCAGCACTGGAAGGCACCTTCCTCAAGAACCACCCCCAGGCCCAGCGTGCAGAGCAGGTCAGACACCTGGACACTCCGCCTGGATGGGGCGACTTCCAAAAGTTTGCGGTGCTTTTTCCTGTTTTCACTATAATTCTCAACAACTCCGTGTTACATTTAGTCCCTGCGAAAGCTGATGGAGACTGAGAAGGTGAAGGGCTTTTGCCAGGTGGTCATCTCGTCGAACATCCGCGACGCCACGTCCCACCTCATCCAAGCTGGAGGGTTGGGAGGTCTGCAGCACAACACTGTGCTGGTGAGCTGGCCACGGAACTGGAAACAGGTTGAGGATCATCAGAATTGGAGGAATTTCATTGGTGGGTGAAAAGCATGTGGGGTGGAGGGGGCGTGGCCCAAGCTACACATGATTCACAAAGCCCATTTTAAACACTGACAGCTTCCTCTGTCTATTGCAGAGCTCGTGAGAGAGACCACGGCTGCCCACCTGGCCCTCCTGGTACCCAAAAACATTGCTGCTTTCCCATCCAATGGAGAGCGCTTCACCGAGGGGAGCATCGACGTCTGGTGGATTGTCCATGACGGAGGCATGCTGATGCTGCTGCCCTTCTTACTGCGCCAGCACAAGGTATCGACGAGGCCCGACATCCCACAGCCTTCGCTGGGTATTTCTCAGTTTTAGCGATTGACTGTGAATGTGGGCAGCCAGTAGTCAGGGTGTTTGCAGCTGATATGATGAGAATGTTTCTATATGCTAACAGCAGTCTTTGGAGTTTCTGAAAAGCACATGACTGAATATACATACATATATACATACATATGTAGCTGTTTAGTTCCATACCTTATCCAGTAAAAGACTACGGTGAATCTGGAGCCTATTCCAGGAAGCACAGGGCAGGAGACTAAACCTTTCCCATCAATCCCATACTACACATTTTCATGCACAATTGCACGCTATGGGAGATTTAGAGCCACCAATTTACCTAATCATTATTATTATGAGGTGCCATTGTGCCTCTCCATAAGGCTTTCTTGGTAAGGTCCTGCAGGGGTTTACCATTGCCTTCTGCACAGTTTGAAGTAGTGTCATTGCGGCTGTCTGCACTGTCCTTTAACACTTCAGGCCGGTATAGGTGGTAGGGTTAGTCCACACACTCTGCTGAGACCTGGTTGCCATCCTGACAGTATTTAAAAACTCAGGATGTAACAGTTCCTAGCTTCCCTGATTCACACCAGGCTCTTCACCTAAAACACATCGTTTTTTTGGACTGTGGTAAGAAACTGGAGTTCATGGAGATAAACCAGTAAGACATGGGAACATACTCACCCCCCCCAACTCAGGCAAAGGCGTTGAGGGGGCATGGATATGACAGTCAGCGTACCCAACACTTGACAGGGACCCTTGAATATGAAAAATAGTATTTAAAATCAGGTGGGGGCCCAAGGTGACATTTTGTCAGTGGGTCTAAGTTTCTAACTGAGTTTCTAACTGCGCCCCTGCCCACAGTCCCAGTAATGTAAGGATGCTGAGCTTCACTGTCTGGTATTTGTCATATATACAGTCATTTACCAAAAAACAGCATTAGGTAATACTTACAAAGCACTATCCATCCATCTTCCGAGCATTTATCCTGGTCAGGGTTATGGGGTCGGGGGCGGTGTGGGGGGGGGGGGAGCTGGAGCGCATCCCAGGAGGTGCACCCTGGATGAGAAGGGAGCAAAAAATAAATAATACCAACATCATATTACACAGTGTTCCCAAACTGAAGAGTTATGGCTTGCCTGTAAAGCAGTTTAATTTGCCTCTTTCTGGGGGGTCTAAAAATGCATCTGATAAAATTGCACATAATGCTGCAGGGTTGGTAATAATCCATCATTTAAATGGTTGCCTCTAATGTTATGTTGTTCAGGAAATAAAAGATGAAATAAACGAAAGACTGTTCCCTCTTGGTACATTATCCTCTCTTAAAAATGCATTTGTACACCTAAATATAACCAATGTGTTTTTCTCTATATACTTACTTTCATACGAGTCTGTAAAAAAAAAAACATTAACTAAAATATACATGAATACACTTTGTTAATAGATTCAATTGTCTACAGATTCAATTGTCTGAGTTTATCCAGAGAATATGTACATGAATATTCTTCTTTTATTGCAATTCATTACAACAACAATGTGGATAGGTTAGCAAATTTGTACTATTTATACTATTTGGACAAAGACACAGAAAGCTTTAAGAAAAGGATGAAATGGTATTTCAGTAAAAATGAAGAGGAGTGGTTCCGTGAAAATGGTATACCTGGAGTGTGGCGACCCATAATGCACCACTGACATGTGACCGATGTCTGTCCCTCTCTAGGTGTGGAGGAAGTGTAAGATGCGCATCTTCACTGTGGCCCAGATGGATGACAACAGCATCCAGATGAAGAAAGATCTGACCACCTTCCTGTACCACCTGCGTATCGACGCCGAGGTTGAAGTTGTGGAGATGGTGAGGCCATTTTGGAGTTTTTCTCTTCAACTCTCTGACGTTCAAACAAAAAGCTGAATTTTACAAGGACACCAGTTTCAGGAGGTGTTTCTCTACTTCCTGCTGCTTTTATCTCTTAAACTGCATACTTGTTTTCCGCAATGCTTTTGGTTGCTGGCTACTGTATGGTGAAACTGTATTTGAGCCTGCTTGTGCTCCATTACTTGTTCCAGGAATTGAAAATTTGCTTATCATTTACACATCTCAAACACCCTGCCGTAGCACTGAAGTCTGACAAGAGATCCAACTGTCAAACACCTGGACAGCCTTAGGAAGTCATTTAAAAAGCTATTCCTATGATGCAGCAGATTTAGTGATGTCATCTCAGAGTTAAATGAGAATAAAAGCTTTAACTGAATCTGATGTCCACAATGACCACTTAGGGACACTAAAGGGAAATGACCAGTCTTCTGATGATCATTCATTTTTGGCGAAATTGTTATTGTATCCAATTTATTATCTTCTTTGGGAACCCAATAAGGGATCATGAAAGAAATATGATGTATATTTCGGCTTTCAGTATCATCACATAATTTGAAATATTGAGTTTATATAATAAGTAAGAAGCGTGAAACCATACAATTACAGGTTACTTATTCACTTCCTCTGTTATGCTGTTATCATTCTTGCTTCTGAGTAAGTAAGTAAGTAAAATTTTATTTGTAACCCATATTTCAAGAACACTGCATGTTCACCAAAGTGCTGTACACTTCAAAGCCACATAACAACAGGTAAGTGAAAAGACAAAGGATACTGAGGCAGATTCTCCAATGAGATCTTGGGCCTCATTGTGAATACTGATCTTTTGGCTTCAGTTAAGCACTTCCTGTCTAGCCTACTGCACTGTTTCCATATTTTCAGCATGACAGCGATATCTCAGCCTACACCTACGAGAAGACCTTAGTGATGGAGCAGCGATCCCAGATCCTCAAGCAGATTAATCTCACCAAGAACGAGCGTGAACGCGAAGTAAGAAAAATACACCGGCCTGTAACTTGTATTTTTACCACCTTCTCGTTGCCTCGGCCTTGTTTGAGGCCTCCGACTCTCGTCTCTTCATTGCTGCTCACAGATACAGAGCATCACGGACTCGTCCCGGGGTTCCATCCGGCGCAAAAACCCCAGCGCTGTGACCACACAGCTGAGCGTGACCGAGGAGCAGCCCAGCAGCAGTGAGCAGGAGAAGCCTGAGGAGGAGGTACGACATCGTTATGGTGCCTCCTCTCTGTATCCCTGCACCTCTTACATAACCGCCTCTCCTCTTCCTCTCCCACTTGCTCAGTTCACCCGATTTTCAATATATTCACTCTATGTGCTTCAGTACTTCTCTTTTACTATTATGAATTTAAATATCTCATTCACATTTTATTCTTTTGGTTGACCAGTTGTCTAGAGGAATGTACTTTACATTGTCAAAAAGGGAAAGATACGAAACATTACATGTATTACTAAGCATTACTCAAAGCAGCATTGATGGTAATCAAGTTAAATACTGGATAACAATAACTATTTAGTGCCTAGGTCACAGTTTTCAGGCCATTAATCAGTCTGTGTGCTTGTTTCATCCAGTGAAACCGTGGTTAGTTTCAGCCTGTAAACACTGTGAAAGGAAGGTCAAAAGGGAACATATGGCATGAAGTCTCATGAAGTGAAAAAGGCGTCCCTCTAACAGGCCCCCACCCTCTAACCGCCCCGCACACACCCCCCAGCCATTGTGATCTGCCTCCTGTCACCCTCTCAGTCTGTTGATGTACCCTGACCTCAACAGGTGCAGCTCATCCACGACAAGAACACAGCAGCGACCCCAACCAGCCTTCAGTCACCCACCGAGAGTGTCGAGACCCCTGGGGACAAGGTCCACATGACGTGGACAGAGAAGTTTGATGGTGACAAAGGAAAGCCACCCGGAGCTGGTACCCCAGAGGGCATCAAGGATATATTCAACATGAAGCCGTGAGTCAGGCCTTAACTTCCTGTGCTATTTTGTTCTGTCAACTCTGGCAGTCAGGCCTTAACTTGCTGTGCTACTGTGGTCTGTCTACTCTGGCAATCAGGCCTTAAGTATCTTTCCTACTGTGGTCTGTCTACTCTGTGGCAGTTAGGCCTTAAGTTTCTGTGCTGTTTTGTTCTGTCTACTCTGGCACTCAGGCCTTAACTTTCTGTGTAATTTTGTTCTGTGAACTCTGGCAGTCAGGCCTTAACTTCCTGTCCTACTGCGGTCTGTCTACTCTGGCAGTCAGGCCTTAACTTCCTGTCCTACTGTGGTCTGCCTACTCTGGCAGTCAGGCCTTAACTTCCTGTCCTCCTGTGGTCTGTCTACTCTGGTGACTAGGCCTTAACTTGCTTTGCTACTGTGGTCTGTCTACACTGGCAGTCATGCCTTAACTTCCTGTGCTACTGTGGTCTGTGTACTCTAGCAGTCAGACTTCGACATAATTGACAAATTACAACAGTGCCTTCTGTCACTAATCACAAAGTAAGACAGCATTTTACGAGTATGACTCCAGTGTATTTTGATCTTGTCAAGTGGTTTGAACGAATTATTAACACCATGATTAACACAATGGTAAATGATGGGTTTCTCAGACACACTGCTACAGCACCTCTTGGACCTAGAAACAAAGAGTCTTTTGTACTGAAGGTTTGCTTAGAATGACAACATTACTCCTTTTGAATTTCATCACTCATGAGTTGGTCTACTAGGTTGTCATAACCAAACAGATTCTGTATTCTTTTTCGTTTGGAAGTATTCGTGTTCAGGTGAAAAGGTGAGGCATCCCATTGTCCCTATTTTTAATTTGCCTATTTTTAATGGCTAATTGATTGGGCTGACCTATACACAACATACTGATTAAACTGCACAGTTGCATCCTCCCAAGAGCTTGTTGTTTGCTGCTATAATTTATGACATTTCTGTTGTTTCTTTCTATATTGCTCACCAGTGTTATGCTCCTTAGCATCAAGAGACAGAATCTTGCACTTTGAGGGAGTGGCTACGTATTTTACAGTTAGATTTCTTTATGCAGTCCAATAGACATTAATTATACCCCTAATTAACATATCTAATATCCCCATAAGCAGGGATGCACATAACTGGAGCACACGCACGCATTCACCTTTAAAAGCAATACGTGCGGCAATCGATTGTGCAAATGTGTGCGTATTTTATGACATGAAATTACGGCAAATGAAGTATGAATTATCATACATACGCATTTGTGCTGTTACAATAATCGATTGCTGCACACATCACTTTTAAAGATGAATGCGTACTCCCATATGAGTTATGTGCATCCCAGTGTATAAGATCTCTTTGAATGACCTTATTGAGGCAATCAATATTTTGTGGTTGTGGATATATATATAGTTAAGTGCCAGTCAAAGGATAAGACACCTTAACAAAGAAAAACCTCCAACAAACGACAAAATAATCAGTAAAACAAAAGGTTTATTATGTTACGAATAATGGCTCGTATTACAAAAGACGGAAAAATAAGACCAAATAACAAAAATGACAAGGCACAACGCCAAAGCCATGCTGTCTCTCACATAAGCAGCAAACGGTCATGACGACAGAATGTGACTGGGCGGAGTTTCACTAATGGAAGAGCGCGGCCATCTTCTCAAGGGAACAGCTCCCCTTTATACAGCCGCGCACCCAATCACTGATAGCAGGAACAGAAACAATTAACCACCGCCATCACTGGAATGTCCTGCAACACAACACAGTCACGGAGCAATGCACCGCAAATACACTGAGACATAACTATATATATATATATATAAATACATTTCTCAACAACTACAAATTCAATATAAATTTGAAATCTGTTTACATACTGTTACACTGTCACAACAAAACCACTTAAACTGAATTAATACTGGGGGAAATATGATATATTTTCTGTGGAGGGTGGCAGGATATAAGATGCTTGGAGAGTTTAAGTTGGGCATTCATGCTATTGGTGGAGTTGTACCTCACAAGTGAGATAAAAATACATGTGAAATTTATTTTTTTTTAAAGTTTTTTATTTAAGGTGTGGCTCATGGCCATACAGTAGCCTATAATATTTCTTTTTGATTTTATACCTCTGAGAAAGTTATTTGTATGTCATAAGCCGAAAGACATTTAAAATCATAGTAAAATGCAGTGTATCAATGTTGCAGTAAAATATCTATAGTAACATTACCGCAGTAGCATTTCATCTGGTCTCATTTGATTCTTTGGGTGAGGCTAATAGATCAGTGTCACCAGATGAAATGTCTGCACAATTAATGTCAGCCTTGACCACTGACCTGTCATTGGGGTGGTGACCCCTCTGTGAAACACGACACACTGCTGAGTTTGGAAAACCCAACAATGTTGCCATTCTGTTCATAGCCAATCCAGTCTTCCTGTTTATCCATTCTTATTCACATACAAAATCCATAGCTTTAGTGTTTTTCCTCTGATTCATTAATACTAATTGTCCGCTGCCACTGCAATTGCTTTAGTATGGTAACTGATAACTAGTGGTCAACGGGGTTACGCTAGTCCACTAACCAGTTATTAACAAAGCTAACTTTTTAGTTAACGGGTTAGTATTTTCTGCTAGTTTTGAAAACTGTTAGCAGACCAGTTAGCTTCTGCTAAATTCAGTTTTATTAACTGTAAATCTGCTAACATTTTTTAGCAGGTTAAGTAAATAAAGTTTAACAGTAAAAAAACATACATATTTGTTCCTATCTGTTGTGAGCATGTCTCCTAGTCTATCTGGCACCCTTTGGCTGACTACTAGTAAACACAAGACGTGACTGGTTGATATCTTGTCAGATTTAAGGTAGTCTGGGGCTAAATGTAAGTGAACGAAGATAAAATTCATTTAAACTGGGGTACCCTGAACTAAGCGGAGAACAGTGGCCTGTATCATGAAGCTCTGGGGGGTGTTCCACGAAGTGGGATTTCTTGCTTAGCTGGATAACTTGTCGGATTTAAGGTAGTCTGAGCTATATGCAAGTGGACAAAGGTAAAGCCAATTTAACCCAGACTACCTTAAATCCAACAAGTTATCCAGCTAAGCAAGAAATCCTG
>JAODJU010000130.1:10918090-10929846 GCA_026776725.1 Gnathonemus echidnorhynchus
CAAAGGTAAAGCCAATTTAACCCAGACTACCTTAAATCCAACAAGTTATCCAGCTAAGCAAGAAATCCTGCTTTGTGGAACACCCCCCTGGATTTCTTGCTTAGTTGGATAACATGGCAGATTTAAGCTGCGCTAATTTAAATTGACTTTATCTTCATTCTCTTACATTTAACATTTATCCAGCTAAGCAAGAAGTCCTGCTTCATGATACTGGTCCCCCAGTTGTATTTTCCAGGTTCTGACTGACAGGGCTATAGACCAATAAAAAGCTGAGACCCTCCTTCCTAGCTCCGGGTAAATGGCGCCATGTTTGTAGTCCCCAAGCGGCTTCACTGAGGGCAAAATGTCAGCATGGGCCAGTTGCAAAATAGGGCTTCACTGACAAAAACGCTCGTATCTCGGAACGGAATATCATAGAAAAAATTTCAGTGCAGATTTATTCCAGAGACACTACAGAATCCAACAATACCCACCAATACCCAGAATCCAACAATGCCCACCACTGCCCATAACTGAAAAACCATTTGATTGATCTGTTTCAAACCCGCATTGTATGGGTGATAAACTAAAATTAAATAAATTATGAGACCGATTGCCCCAAAATTGAAGTAGCGCCCCAGAGTTAGAACAAATAAGGACAGGTTTGACACTTGATCCCATTAAGATGACCATCTATGTATGTATATGTTCAGTATTTGTGTAGATGTATTCAGTATGCAGTATTAGCTGTCAACTGCATAATCTGTCTTTTGGATGAAATTTTAGCCCGTATCAGTCAAAACTCTCATTGTGCCCAATTATAAACTCCAAATATAGATGTACAACACCTGGGAAATGCAATTTTATCAATGTGAAGTGGGAAATGGGAAAAAATTAGGTTTTGCAGGATATACAACCATCCCCAAGGTTCAAAGGTACCAGAACTATTTTACATTAAACTCCTGGCATCTTATTTTGTTATAATTATTAACTGGGTTGTGTTTCTCTCCTTGTCATGCCACAGGGAGTGGGAGAACCTGTAAGTATTTATTTAAGCCTTTTCAAGACATTTGTTGACATAAACACAATTAAGGGAATGTTAGGGCTTTTCAGTCTAGGGGCTGCGGCCCCCTGGAAGTTCATAGAGAAATAGCAGGGAGTCCACAAAAACACATTTTAAATTGATGAAATGTTGCCATGATTATCTGGTTTACAAAGAATATTCAAGGGGGGATACTTGTTATTTCTTAGTAACTTATGTGATTACATCTGCCAGTGTATCCATGCCCCTCCGATGCCCCCTTGTGGTAGGGGTCCAGCGCCCCGGCCTGTTTTCATTTATGGGTCGCTGGTTTAATCGAGGTTGGAAGCCTCTTCTGTATCTCATCACAAAGCCACAGTCATACCAGAAACCCAAAATAATCTAAATCTTTCAGCTTTAGAATGAAAAACATTAAACTACATTCACTACAACAAAGAGTCAAGAGTTTCAAATGCTGATGTCACACATCCATTTCAGTAAGGAGTCGCATGAGCATCATTAAAAAAATAAAATTTTCCCATTTGCTCCATTAGAAACCAGTCCAATGTGAGACGCATGCACACAGCTCTGAAGCTGAATGGAGTCATCATTAAGAAGTCCCAAGAAGCCAAACTGGTCCTCCTAAACATGCCGGGACCACCCAAAAACCGGACTGGTGATGAAAACTGTATCCTTTTCAGTAGGACTGTGATGGCATGCATTTTCCATGGCTTCTGTTTGCAAAGCAATTGAACATTACAATGATCAAAGACAATGATATTCCATATTCAGAAAGAAAAACATTAACAGCCTTATATTTCCGATTTTTTGTAATTACGTATATATTTCCCTAAACATATGTTTAGTCCCACAAAAGTCATCCCTCTGCCTATTTTTTTCAAAAGCAATTATTTTACTTGATTTATAAAAATGGTTTTAGCTAATTTAATTCTTTTAGCAGCGCAACTTTATACTTGAGTCTGGATTTTAGACCTTAGACTATAACTTATTCATAAAAGAATCTGTTCTTTTTATGCTGGTATCTTAACTCAAACTATCTTAGACATGGAGTTCCTAGAGGTCTTGACTGAAGGTCTCAATCGGGTCCTCCTTGTGCGTGGTGGAGGACGTGAGGTCATCACTATTTACTCCTGAGAGATCGGCCCAGCATTCCACATCCCGCCCCCTCCTCTCCTCTTCATTGCTACCTCTCCACAGACTGACCCATCGCTAGCTGACCCATTCGATAGCAATAGCCCAGACGCTAGCCCTACACCGCCGTTCACCCCATACGACGTGACACAATTCACCTTCTTACCCAACATGTTTCTTCTCTCACTAATTTCCACCATCCACTTCCCATTTGGTCTCCTTAGATGTAACTCGCCGTACAATGTCATAAGCAGCTGACGGCTGAGGTGCCACTGGCCCTGTCTCTCGCTTCTCCTGTGGCTGATTAATGAGGCTTCGGCTTGCCTGTTTACCAGCTGTCTAGTCCTCGCATAATACATCAGCCCATATCACAGATGCCAGCCAGCCCTCTGCCATTCAGCTGCCAAATACCTACACTGTTGCTCTAGACACAGCCAGGAGGTGCATACTTCTCTCCTCATCGCTCTACCTGCCCTGCCACTCAGACTGGTATTTGTGGAAGGGGGTCAGTGGGAGTTTGAGATCATGGGGAAAATGTTCCCCCCAATATTTCGGTTGATTTAGGTTTGATATTAAACGAGGCATTTTCTGCAGACATCTCAGGAGCGTTGAGAAGGATTTGTGGATTGAGATGGCTTTAGGGAAGTGAAGATTCTTTGGGGAGTGTCATCTGTCATGTAGATGTCTTCCTGTAAAATGCCTGGGGTGGAGTTCAGTTACCCCAAAATGATTCGTAATTCTAAGAAAACTCACCATAACTTCCCCTGCACTTTCCCAGTACCCCCAGTCTCAGTTGCTGTGTGACGGAGAGCCATTGCAACCAACTGGTGCAGACAGTGAAAGAGCAGGAGAGTCACTGCCATATATGAGGTTTCCTCTTTGGGATTGGCAAATCTTCCCATTGGCAGCTTATGTGCCATGGTCAACCCTACTGTCAAGAGGTTCCATGAAGCGGGTCAGAGTGGACATGTAAGGAGGTGCCCAAGGAGTGTCTGCACGGTTTCAGTCCCTAAGATTCATCCTTGAACGTTACACATTAGATGGCAGCCAGAGATATGCCCTGACTGTGTTTTGCTTTCATTCTCGGAGCTATACCTGTACTCTAAATGGCGCAGACCTCAACGGCCATGAAGTTGAGCACCAGTAAATGCAGTGCCAAAAATGCCTGGGAAAGGCACACACCATCGTACAGCAAGACGGCATTCTTGCAAACCCCTGTGAAGGCCAGAAGCAAGAGCAAGAACGTGTGCAATCCTGATGTCAACATTTCTGTGAGATGCATTCACCCCTGACTCCATTTGCGGATTTCTGTAAATAGTGTACAAACTCAGATGCATAGTTAAATATCAATGTAGTATTTTTGTGACTAAGAGCTTCAAGCACATGCAGTGTTTCGAAGCGGCTTTGTTCTTCTCACTATAGTAAATGTTACGGTATCTTTGACACATCTGAATGGTTATACACTGTGCATTGAGTGATTGCTCCACTGTGCAAATGAAAATACTTCACGTGAATTAGGTGGCACCTTGAACACGTCTCCTACAGAAAATCCAGCAGTGATTAATCACACTACATTTGCAATGTGTATAAAGACACCAGCTATACAAAAATGATTTATACAAAAATTAATTCTATAAAAGTTTATAAAGTCTATATAAATATATCTTGAACTATTAGAAACTATAGATAATTGACCATTAATATATTTTTTAAGATAAACATTTATCTATTTATTTATTCATGTATTTATTTATTTATTGGGAGTATATTGCCAAACATAGTCCTGTCTGTTGAGCCATATAAAAATTATTTTAATATATTTACCCTAATGATATGCAACAAATGTCAATTGGCATATCGGAATCAAATACAGAATTATGTGGTTATCCTACATATGCAGAAGCTAGGGATGTATTACCAAACATATGGAAAAAGCTTTCAGTACTTGTTCAAATAACTAATAGTTTAGTTAAAAGTTATTTAAATTATAAAATCTTTGGAACAAATAGCAGTTACGATTAATAATAAATTTTCAATTAGATTTCCCAGAATGCCCATCTGGGAATATAGGAAACATGTGCTCCTATTTTAAAATGAATGTACAAGTGGTTAATATGGACACATCTCTTGTTTTATTTTTATACAAATCCTTTATTAGATTTCATATAATATTATTAATTTATTATTAGCGAACAATCGCAACTATGTACTCTGAAGGGAAGTATGAGGCATGGTACCCATACCTGAGTATATAAAAGAGTTTTTATGAGGAGAAATTATTTATAGAGCTGTTAAACAAGGGATTTTTATGTTTGCTAGGGTAAATCTGGTGACATGGCTAAAAATATAAACATATACAAAGAAATTGTTATTGCAAATGCTGCTAATATAAATAATAAAATTCATATAATACATAAAGTATACATAAATAGAGAATTCTCCCAGAGCTTTTTATCAATGTATGTGGTGTGTATAATTTTACCAAACCAGGTTTGATTTTGAAATATGAGAGCTTTTTCCTCAAAAGAAAATATCAAGTATTAATTTATGATGTAAAGTTAACCCATGGAGCCAGGGAGCAACTGAAGTCCCCACAAGTGAAATGATTAAAGGTGTTTTCGTTTTTAACTAAAGCTGTGAGAATGTCCCCTTGCCACAGATCTGGACCGATTATTCCATTCCGCGCTTCACATTCCTAGGTTGCATCTGAAGTTACTCCCTTCGGTTTCGCTTCAAAGCTCCTCGAAGACTGCTGTTGTTGGAATTCAGCGTTTAAACAGCTACACTGTTTGCACTCTTTGTCCATCTGCATATGCTTAAAGTCGATAAACAGAAAACTGTGTGTGACTCACATGCATCTGGAGCTGTAGTTCCTTTGCCTAAAGTGGATATCTGATATCAAATTTAATGACAATGAAAGACAACAGGAAATTCGTATTCTGGACTAAGCTTTTCTTTCCAATTCAGGCCAATGCAAATGCAAGACACACTTTGCCAGAAACCTGTGTTTCATCTACATCAAACGTCATCACATTTTTAATGAAGTACTACCTGACGTTAAATGCTACTCACAATTATTGCTAGATTACTTGGTGGTTGGAGGGAAAAAAGACAATGAACTTGCTTAGTTAGTGTTTTACAATTCCCTTTTGCATGGTATTTGTGGCTGTGCTTGTTTCTGTGGTTCCTTTGATGTGGCAAATTTAAGTGTAAGGCAGGAGAGCATGGAGAGAGATGCCCGCCTGGCACAGTACTGCTGGCCGGTGTTCTTGTGGGGACTTAGGAAAAGTGTGATCACAGTATTGTATTCAGTCCTGTCTTAATGTTATTTACATAATGTAACAGAGATGAATGAGTATTGTAAGAAGGGGAGTGAATGCTCCTGAAATTTTCACCAGTCAGGCTTTGTATATAATGCAGCAGAAGTAGGATATTAGAGCTTTTTCTCACAATTTGACCTTTTTTGTTTTATTATTGTAAATGTATCCTTAGGCAGTTATTTTATTGGTTTAGTGCAAGTATTTTCTTTTTTTAATTTTGCCTAGAAAGAGACGTTAACTTGCTAACTGTATTGTATGAAATATGAATATCTATCATTGTGGTTACATTAATAAACAGAAGAACTGACAGAATGTTCCTGCCGAGCTCTGAAAGACTCATGCTTTTTTAGAAATAAAAAAATCTCCTCCGTGATGGCTGTGAGACACACCGAAAAGCACTTTATACAGGGCTTAACTTTTTTGTAGATAAAGAACTATACATTTATGAAGCGGGAATAAGCAAAAAGTACCCTTTTGTGTCTTTCATTTAAATAGCTATCTTAACCATAATCTCCCCCTAGTGGACGCAGTGCGTAATGCAGGCTGTGACCACGATGCCGAACTTGGGAAAAATACACATGTGCAATTCTTTATTAAGTGCAAAACCTATTATTTTAACTCCTGTAACAAAAGGGTGCTTGAGATGAAAGATGGGGCTTGTAATGACAGGAGTTATTTTCCATGATCACATTTCCTGTGCAAATGACAGAAACAAAAAGGCACACTTCAAAGTCATATACAGTACTTGTAACATTACATGTCATTAGCTGTGTTGTGAACCACCTGTCACAAGCATCTCACAACCCTCCAGAAACCCACCCCTGATCTCTCTGCACTGTATTCACATGTGGTTGCAGTATAATTCTTAAATATTGATCAAAGACTATAAATGAGCGCTTCCAGAATGGGCCTGGGCTTTGCTGGAACTGTGTCTACTGACCCCACAGCCCATCCTCCCTACCGTTGTAGCACAGTAGCCCCCCCATTCCCAAATATCTGCAATGGGACACTATCTCAGCACTCTCTCCCTTTTATCTATGGGCGGGGGACAGACCATCAAAATCAATCGTGGTAAGGGCTGTAGTATTACGCTTGCTGAAGTCCAGGGAGATCTGGTCCACTAGATACCCACCAAGAAGCAGAGGAGTCTCTGCATTCCTGCCCCCGGTTGGCTAAGCAGCCATGAGGCCACAGGAGGCCCCCTAGTGTAGCTCCAGCACAGCGCCAGGCCCCTTCGTTCGTGTCACTTGATGCATGCTTCTGATTAATTAGGTGTATGTTACTCTTATTACTGTCTTTATCCACATTCTGTATTTTATTTTTCACTTGTTGATTTAGCTACAATACAGGCTTGTAATTGTGAGCACTTTTTAAAATATATATATATAAAAAAATTGGTCAATCAGTGGAATCGTTTATCAATATGTCAGCTACAGGCTTGTTTTTTTTTTTGTTAAATAAAACAAAATATATATATATATGGAAGTAGTTTGTTTTCATTATTCAAAAGATTATATTAACTGAAGATAAACTGATTACCAAAGTATTTTTGTTATGTTTATGTTTGACAGTATTGTACCTGTGTTGAAGTCACATATTCCAGTGGATTAAAAATATACAGGTTACTGCAATATTTTTTACAGGTTACTCAAAATCAGAATCAGAAAAAAATGTATTGATCCCATAGGGATATCGCTTAAAAATTATGTAATTTTTATATTTCATTATGCATGGGTTTTGCCCGGAAAACCCAATGGAAAACCTGGAGTTTCGGAAGTGTTGATAATTATAATAGAAATATACAGTTATCAATATATAAGTAAAACAAATACAAAAAAGGGAAACATAAAAATGACAACTTTTAACATTGTGAAAGAGGTTTTATTAAGTGGTACGTTGATATAAATACAAATGTATGAAGTAAAATGGGCCTAATATTAAAGCAGGATGTGCAGTTTTCCAGCTTGTGTCCATCTTAATTCTGCACATTATCCATTCTTGTCTACAAAATAGGTCTTATTTTATTTACTCGATCAGCAGACGATTAAATCAAACAACATAGTTTACAAACAAGCAAACATTTGAAGTGTAGAATGAAATGAGTCGTCAGCTTACATTTAAAAGACACAGAATAAAGCACCCCACGGAGAAGCTAATATTGAATTTGGTTTTCATTTTTAATCCACTGGAAATTTGTAATATATTTTGTATGAATGTCTTAATATGGATGGATGTAGACCTAAAAAAAGAAAAAAGATATATCTTAATCACTTTGTGTTTCGGTGTTTAACATTCACACTTTTTAAGTTCTTCCCCAGGTAGTCGTATTACTGTAAGAATGTTATTTGTTCCTGTGTTTTCAGTTGTATGTGTATGTGTGCACCTGTAAACGCTGAAATGGTGAGGGGCTGGGGAGGGGGAGGCGGGGGGACTTGTAAATAATAATAAAAAAAAAACTTAGTTGGCTTAGATGTTAATTTTTTGTGTCGGTTGTAGGTTGAATAATTTAAAGAGATAGACGTATCCTTTGTGTTCGATATATTGAGAATTAAACGCAAACTGTAGGTTTATCTTACATTTCAAATGCTTCTATATCTATGGCTTCTGGCGTTACTGTAACATTTTATAGATTTGTCAGCAGAAAATGCAATAAACTAAATAAATTTTATTACAGCTTTGCCCATGAGTTCCTCCTTTCAAATTACTTGCATACTAACACATGGCATTGCAAACTCTGCAAATTGGCAGTCAAAAATTTTCAGGACAAAATTGTTCCAGCAAAGAATTTTAATTGATTCATTAGACACTAGATTAAGATGTCGACAAATCTCTGACCGCATAAGACTAGTTTCCTTTTTGTCGCTGAAAGATCACTTGCAGTTCCGTAAAGCAGGGGTGGGGAACCTGTTCCATGAAGGCCGGTGTGGGTGCGGGTTTTTGGGATGATCTCTCATTCAGCCAATAACAGTGGGTCTCCTGGATTGGAGTTAAGAACCACTGTTTTATTATTGGCTGATGGAGACACCATCCCAAAAACCCACACCGGCCCTCCATGGAACAGGTTCCCCACCCCGGCCCTAAAGGAGCATGAGGTTTATTTTTTAAAAATATGATACCCAGGTTAAGAGCAGTTGTGTGCAACAGCGCATCCCTTGTGCGGAAACAAACAAACCACCAAAACGTATTTTACATGTAAATTAGATAAAAAACCATCCTTCTTCACTCTCACGCTACGCTTCCCTTCTCAATAATGTGTAAATCTAAACATTTCTTTACCATCCATCATACAGATACAAGACCCCCAACCCTGATAGTGGTGGACCAGCGACCGAAGGTCTCCCAGCTTTCTCCAAAACAATAAGAATGTTCAATGAAGAGAAACCTAGAGATTAATCAGAGACTGAAAGGCACATTGCTCATGCAAGAGGGAAAGCTGCACACACCTGAAACCTGAAGACCAGAAAGAGGAATCCAGTTCCTCAGCATTTAAATACTCCAAGTCTTTTGTTGACCGAAAAATAGATGCCATAAAGACCTGAAACAAAATTGCTATTTCAGAAAAAAATCCAATGTGGTTTTCCATATTCTCAAAATGTTTTAAACTCTAAATGAAGTGCAGATATCATTGTATTGAGGCATGTTAATAACAGAACACACAGAAAGACCAAGGTATTTATGAATGACAAGTTCCTTACAAAACGTCATATTAAAGTTAAGCCAGCAGCAGAAAGCAGCTGGATCTGAACCCAAAGCCAATCCTCTTTAATAACAAAGGGATGACTTGTATCCTTCACTTTTCCACATAATTAAGCAAGTCTCCATTTTGGACAAGTGCAAAAATGTCTTAAAATAAAAGACAAAATAATGAGAAAACCTGGAATTAGTTTATTTAAGCAACATATAGCCAAGAGTCTATATACACAATAGCAAAATGACTGTATAAAACAATTTACAGTACCGGCGATGTCCAACTCTCAAAACCGCATCTTCCGAATTCCAGGCAATATGGACAAAGTCTACATTCAAGCATGCAATGTGGAACAACTTCCTTAAATCAACCACAACTGGTAAAATGAAATAAAGTGAGTTACAACAACAGCATTGACTACACAAACATGACCAAGAAGGTACACAAAACGCAACACCAAAATTTAGAAGGGGGGGGGGGGACATCTTAATGCAGGAACAATTCCCCCTCCCCCCCATCCCCCAAAATAGCTTGGACTTCAAACACACTTTCATATCAAAGATCTCACTATTTTACAAACTATTATCTGTAAAAACTAAAGGAGGAGTACATTAGCAGGCTCAGTAGTGGCGTGGGTACAGGGCCAGCGTTGCTGGTTGACCGATACCTTGGGTTTGGACGTTGCCTGCATTTACTAAGTGGTTGATGGAAGGTCCACTTTGAATCAGAGTGTCCAGGGCTTTCTGCACACTTGGGTTGTCAAAGTTGATCCCAGTGCCAGCTGTGGGTGGCCTCTGCACTCCTATCGGGGTGGGCATGCGGCTTGGGGGACCATACTGCGAGGGGGTAACACGCAGTGCCGGTCGAGAGCCCATCATGCCGGAGCTCTGAGCGGGGGGCTGCTGTATTTTAGGAAGGGTGGAGGGCCCCAGTGCAGGGGGCAGACTGGTGGTTTGGTTGATGGCAGGGCTGCCGTACGCTTGAGACGGGGAAGCCACGCTGGTGTTGGCGGCAGCAGCACCGGATCCGCTATTGAACAAGCTGAGGATCTTGGCCTGCAGCTCCTGCTGATGGCTGGATGGTGGAGGAGGGTTGGAGACTGAGGATGACACCAGGTGGGTCTGTGGGGTCAGGTGGGTCGGGGGAACCGTGTGGACCGTATGAGCTGAATGGACTGTGTGAGAAGAATGAGGGGTATGGCCTGGGGTGACAGTATGGGAGGAGTGGGTCGTATGGGAACCATGGACACTGTGAGGCCCACTAGAAAGGGCCGGCACCGGCGGATGGGGGGGCTCCAATGGGGAGACTGTGGCAGTTTGGTGGGACCCTGCGGAATCAGGAAATGAATCAACAAAGACCAATAAATGTCTAGGTATTTAGCCGTCACCAACACTGAACGCTACTGGACAGACACGGCAAAGACCCAGCTCTGGAAAAATCATGGGGACATGTGTCACACCTCTGCTTTCATAATGAAACTAATCAAGGCTCCGACATTAGTACCTGCGTGTGGATCAGCGCTGCTCCTCACCAGACGCTCTCTCTTGTCCCTCAGATAGTCAATCAGTCTATCCAACTCTTCCAAAGTGAGAAACCTGTAATGTCGATGGACAGGCTTACATCAAATCAAGGAGAGCGAGCTTGGAGCACCCGGGCCTTCCGTCAAGCCTGCAATGTTTACTAGTGCATCTAGCCGCTAACCCACCTGCTCTCCGCCAACAGGGTAATGACTGGCTGGAGGGAGATGGGGTGGCCCTCGCGCTCGTGCTCCCGCATCAGCACGTCGTCGGCCATCTTGGCAGCCTTGTGGGCAATCTCTTCCCGCTCCTTATCCCTGTGTTCGGCCTTGAACAGGTCGTAATTGCGTGCCACAAGCACCATAGCGTCCTGCATAGGCATATTGCGATGCTCTGCAACATCAATAAGAAGTGGCGGTGTTAGCAGGAAGTGGCAGACCAACAAAAACGGTCACCTAACTTACAAAAATGCTCGTTCACTTAGCCTCAGAGCAATAGCTGTATACAATTATACTATTAGCGAGACCCTGATTCAGACCCAAAACAAAACAGAGAGCTCTAGGCTGTGTACTTGCCAAACCTGTACTGCTCCAATACATTGACCTTACATAATGAATCACAACAATGAATGATTTGTTTGAAAGGTAAAGATTACTGTGTGAGCTGTGTGAGTAATCTGCCCGATGGCTAAATACTGAGACAGCATGACCAGAAAGGGACTCTACAAAGGTCTCACAAATGATCAACAATTTGACCACAAATAGGTTCTTGAACAAGAAATGAAACAAAACGAGGAGTGACTCATGTGATCAGAAGATTGAATCAGATGACAAACTGGTACTCTTACACACACAGCTCTCAAATTTTGGTTCTGGTAAAAAAAAAAAAAATTTCCCCCCTAAAAAATGACCTAACCCCAGGATAAGGCTGGGCAATTAATCGAAAATGATGGTGTGGTACCTTCTGATTGGAAGCATGCCAACATAACGCCCATTTTCAAAAAAGGGGATAGAAGTAATTTGGCAAACTACAGGCCAATCAGTCTAACTTGTATAACTGGTAAAGTTATGGAGGCTATA
>JAODJU010000130.1:10951499-10968260 GCA_026776725.1 Gnathonemus echidnorhynchus
ATTAGTTAAGTTCTCCCCAAACGAGCTTGATGGGCCGAATGGCCTCCTCTCGTTTGTAAATTTCTTATGTTCTTATACATTAAGTAAGTATGAAACAGGAAAAAATAACATTTAATATCCTAAACCATTGCATTTAAGATGAGGTTAGTACAAATAAAGTATAAGATGTGGCCTTAGAATGGACAGTATTATTTCACATTATTGTGTTTCTCCAGGATTAAATATATTCTATTTAGAAAATGTTTTCTGATTGCAGAACATTAAAAACATACATTGTCTAAAATAATTATTTCATTCAGCTGAAAATAATCTGTAACTAAGGGATAATAGACTTATTTTCAGCTTACACTACTGTTAAGTCGGGCAGAAGAAGATGAGTACAAAGGAACTGTGCGGGCTGCTGAATACCCACCTTCTCATTGGCGATGACCATCTTGAAAACTCCAGCTTTGAAGTAGGCGTACATCCCACTGTCAAAGAAGTACTCAGACAGGGCCAAGTAGACCATACGGTCATACTCCCTGACCACTGGGTAGACAGCGTAGTTCACCAGTGTGTCGCTCACGTTGTGGAGCTCAAAGAACATTCCCTGCACAGGAGGTGGGGAGGGCTCTTTCAGAAGATCATCTCTCTTTGCTGATTGCATATATGCTGTACATACAATAATCTGCAATACATTTACCATCTGCCACATGGGCGGCATGATGTTCTATGGGTTAGGCCTCTGAACCCATCATTGGAAGGTCATTGGTTAAAATCCGAGGGCTGACAGAATGATTTCACTCCTTGGTCCTTGAGGAAGGCCCTTAACCCCAATTGCTCCATGGACTGGCTGCCCGCGATTTTTCAAAAGAACGTCACTTTGTATAAAGGCCACTAATAAATAAATCAATATGAACGTAACACACCCTGAAATCCATGTCAAGGTTATTGGCTGTCACAAGCGGATCACTCAGAAGAGAGTAGTCAACCCCTACGTACTTGTCTACAGTTGTCCGAACTGAAAAACAACAAGGATTAAATTACATCAAGCAGATACAAATCCTCTGAAATATCTCAATAGCAAAATCAGGCCAAATAATGCCTTTTGATGTTATATTTAAGTGCAAAGTGTTGACAAGAGTATGAGCTGTACTGTAAAAACTTACCCAGCAACATTAAAATGTAATCTTAAATGCTCTAGGGAATTGTTTTGGATGTTGAATCAACTTTTTTTGCTGGAATGATGTCATTGAAACAGGACTTTTTTGAACTCTTACCTGGAACTGTATCCAACAAGGAGTTCATCAATTCTAAACCAGCATGATTCAGAGTTGGGCAGATCTGAGATACAGAAGTCTTCAGAACCAAGAACTGTACTCTTTTCATTAATAATGCTATATTTGTTGATTATATATTATATACCAATATTACCATAGTAAATCAAGTAAGGAAATGTGAATGTGTCATACACAGTTAGTACTGGCCTTACCTGCTGGTTTAAAATGAGGCGCATGGCTGTTGTCAGAAAGGTACCCAAAAAGTCATATACCCTCCTAAGCAAACAAAGGAAAAGACACAATACCCAGAAGTCAGATAGAAGATAAAAAGTTGGGATCTGTTTTCTATACAGAAAGTGTTTTATGAAGAAAAAATTGAGCTCATGGTAACTTGGTAAGTAATATGGTAAGTTTACTCCTCACTGTCAATCCAACTCCTATCTACTTATCCTGAGTCAGGTCAGAGGGGGCCTGCAGCCTGTCTCTAGTAGCAAACAGAGGTAGACACTTCAAATCCAGAAAGTAAAAATCCAGACCAAGATTTTGTTTCAACCAATCAGTTGAGTACTCCGTGACTGAGACCCTTTATATGCAACTGGTTGGCTGAAACATGAAATCTTGGCTGAAATCTTGGTTTGGATTTTTACTTTCTGGACCTAAAATTTCCACCTCTTGTAGCAAAGGACCCAAGTCTGGGGCACAGCTTGAACAGGATAGCAATCCATCACATGGCTACATACACACATTTATGGGCCATTTAGCAATGGCAAGTAGCCTAACTCCATATCTACAGAGGATACTTGGAGCAAACCCATTAAATATAAGTGGAAACCTGACCAGGCTGGAACATTAACCTCAGCTCTGGAGTTAAGAGGCAACAGTGCAACCCACTGAACCTCCTACTTGTGTTACTTTAAACATATTAACACACACTGATTTTGACTGCTATGAATATTATTACCTTTTTCTTCTTTGTTTATGTTTGGAATGACTTTCTTTTGGTTGTAAGATGACCGTGGTACATGTAACATGCTTGGCATTAATCAATCTAGTCCTCCATAAAGTTATGCCTTCTATATCTGGCATCTTTAAGCCTGATCTGGAAATTTCCGGTGATCAGATTTATAGCAATATAAGTAACACGAGAGGATGTTTGTTTACCCTAGGGTGCCACTAAATTTGGCGTGCATTTTTCCGACGCTGGCATCACAGGAGATGTTGGAGATCTTGAGGCGACCGTACATGTCCTTGTTCAAGTGCAGGGCTGTGTGGATGTTCACGTCTTCTGCTGAGGCATTGATGACCCCCTCATCGTGTCTTAGAGACATAGCATATTCATATTTTAGATCATGACTCATGTTTTTGTTCCTGATTCTCCATTAGTGGTGTATGACCATAATCTTGGTTCTTAGTCTTTGTTTTTATTACATACACCACAGCCCCCCCGATATTGTTAAAAATAAAATTAGCGCACTAATCCAAAGTGAGATGTGATGATTAGACTCACAATAACCAGTACTGGATCTGTCGCTGGAAGCTCAGAGAAATGGAAGAATTGTGGACCTCAAAGACCAGACCAACATCTGGCTGGAACCGTAGGTCTACGAAGGTGAATTTCAGCTCATTGATCTTCACACTGTGAGGGAATTATGGGACATAACTCACCAATGCAATCTTCTGCTGCTGGACTCAGTGTACAGAGACAGAGATGCTGGAGGAGTTTGATGGTCTATAACCAACGATTGGAGACTTACTCTTGAATTTTGTACTGGAAGACACCGTCCTTGCCCTGCAGATCCGGAATGGTGATGTTTCCCAGTTCTTCCTTCACAAACTTCTGGATCTCGGATTTCACTGCAGTAAGCCCAGAAGGTGGGGGGAAAAATAGACACGGAAAAGGAGAGGGAGGTGGAGATGTTAACAGGAGAGGTAGGTGGAGATGATTAGACATAAAGGGTTTGGAGAATAGAGCCAAAGAATGATGTCAGTGCCAAACATTAATCCACTTAGAGACTGATAATGTCTGGTGCTCGTGCCTTACACATCTCAAGTCCTTTGGATGTAATCCGAATCTTGCAGCCAGGTGGCTCTGCCAGCATCATAGTTATGTGTGACAGCAGTAAGAGGACAGCCAGTCTACAGGGGAACATGGTGTCTCTGAGCCTGAAGAACAGAGACAAATAAACAGCAAACTAAGAATGCCTGCGGATTACTTCCAGTCTGCAAAACATAGATAGGTTTATATGTGCTTTTATGGGACTTCGAAAAAAACTTAATTAAAAATCCAAAGTTACAAGCTGTCTCAAATTATTGATTATAATAAATCTACTGAATGCATTCCTTTTAAGAGACAATATATGGTGCAGCCAAATTATCACTCAAATGTATCATAAAACGTATTGGAATAGAAGACATCAGGATTACTTGGCAGAATTCTCTGCTGTGATATATTTGCAGGTCCTGCTTAAGTCTCATGTTTTAAAACTGCAGAACTGAATGACCCTCTGCTTCGATCACAACTCGCACAGTCATGATTCAGTTATATGCATATAAATCTTTCACATTCAGTCGGAAACACGTGATTCACACGTTCCAGCACACTTTTAGCACAAGATTAATGCAGAGAATTCACACCATTGGCTCCTTTGCAAGAACTGCCACACAAACACATGCTCACTTTAGACAGGACAGTCCACATTTTTGGGTAATCAATGAATATTTCTGCATGTATTACAATAGCCTTAGCTTCGATTAGTGGTGATGCTCAAATCTTCCCGCTTTACTTGTACACTCTGTTGACAGAGCAGGCAAACCTGTTTTTCTACAGCTTAAGTTAGACGCTATTATTGATGTTGTCTGTTTACCAATCCGTGTCATGGCCAGGGAGCCCGAATCCTGGAAAGAAATCAATCTCCCATCATAGCAGTGGCTGCTGTGTTCAAGTCCCCTATGCTAATGATCCAAAACATTGCCCAAAATTGTGAAAAAAGAAGCCCCTTGCTTGCCTCTGTGGGAGTGCAGCTGACAGCCTCTGGTCTTCACTGGGTCTGTGCCTGGGCTCGATCTTTTGCTGCTTTCTGCTGAGCTGCAGGCTCTTTGTCTCCTGCAGCAGCAGGGCTCGTAGGCCTGATTGCTATGGTAACCCTTACCAGTATAACTGAGGAGCAGGGGGGAGTGGACTTATTTTGAAGACCCTGGGAGTTTTTTTGTAATGCAGTTCTCTGTTTGCACCCCCAGCCCCCTTTATTACCTTCTTGAACAAAAGAAACAAACCTATAGAAATGAATATTGCCGTAGCCCTTTAGAACAAAGCAAAACTACAGAGAACAAAACTCTTCCCTTTCACTTCCAGTTCCCTTTTTAAACTTCAAACTCCCCAATCCAGCTCAACTGATTTGAATGGCATCTTGGTTTAATCCAAATAACATCCCCTAAATCTCCCAAATTGTGGGGGAATTGACACCGAGGTCTCTGCTGGAGGACAATCACAATGGATTGTTGGCTTCAGGGCACATGGACAGCTGCACCCAACCCATGTAAAGTAAGCAAGTGACGACACAGCTGGCATGATCAGGTTAAGGATACATTTAATATTAGCAGATCAGTGTTTAGCTTCGGCACTCTGGTTTCATAAGAGTTAAAGGAAGTCACCCCAAAGAGATACAGTGTGTACTAATCCCTGTTGTTTCCAGGAATCTGCGCTCCATGTTGCGATGTTGTGGAATGCAACATCTAAGAAGAATGTGTTCTGGTAAACAGCTTCAGGAAGCTGTATAACAGCACATAAGACTTTGATAGGTTTTTATTATTTGTAGGTTATACATATTTTATGTTTTCAAATTAATTGTGTCTGCCATTCTTCTGATTACTATTTAACATTTCACCTTCATAGTTAAGTTCCAGGTTTATATGGTAATGTTTTTGGTAAATGTTAAATAGCATTCCTGTTGTGAATTATACCATTAACCAGACTTTAAGTGTTTAATCTTCATCTTCCCATCTACATGCTTTATTTTTTATGCCAGATGAAGCTTCCAGAAACACATATCCATTAACATTTGGCAACAAACATACTGGCAAAAACGTTCCCAAGTCAAAATTGTTTATATGCAGAAAGTTTCAGTGTGGAAGTATTTTGGTGCTGTGCAACATAGAAAACACACTTCATTGTTCCTTTAAAAGGGAAAAATGATCAATGCATAAACTACTAAACAATTCTGAGATTAAAATACTGGGATATTTTCCCAGAATGTCAGCATCATCAAAGTTATGCTTTTATCCCTTTTGGTTGTAAAATGGACCCAAAAAAGCGTTTTTCATTTATCTTTTTATCGTTGTTCAAAAACAAATTTTAAAAAGGTTATTTCCATCATGGATAATAATCACAATAAATATAAATAATTGTAACCTTATACATTATTATTTATAAAACACATTAGTTGTACTATATAATTTATACTGAAGAAACTGTGTATTTATTAAACAGAATACACATATTATATTGATAGGCCTACAATTAACGTGCAAAGCAAGTTCACTTAACTTGTTGACGCAACACAGTTTACTTACCGGTAGATGGCACTACTCTACCGACATGCAAGTTTGCAAACGCACACAAAAAAAAAAAATCTGTGAATTTTTATTCTGGTCTTATTAAAACGTTATGCCTTATACGTAAACTTTGGCCAAGACTAGTTAAGACATCAACAAGTAAAACTTTCAAAAATGTCAATACTACAAAAAAAAACATCCATACAAAAATAGTTCACAGTACTCAATCAAAAAGTAACAATTATGCAAAATTTAACAAAATCCACTGAGCTTATCAGGCCAGACCATTACAAATACATCTACAGAATCACCCACTATTAAATGAAAACAGCTTTCAAGTTTCCTTTTTACATGTAGTTTAATTTCTCATGTTTAATCACAAGTTATCATACAACCTTCTGATACTCTCTTTCTGGACAAGAGGGCTTCGGAACATTCTGCTGTAACCTTTGTTAGATGTATCTGGCTTCACTTAGCAGCCGAAACGAAGCCAACTTATTTATTCAAAATAATTATATTATTCCAAAAATAAACACTAAATGGCGCTAACTGTAACTTACCGTTGCCAGTGCCATCGTAGAGGCTAGAGGGCTGTTTTTTCTTATTGAGTTTCAGCTACAAACACCAAGCCTAACGTACATTTCAGTGCTGTTGCTTACCTTTGTGCAGAATTTCAGCAACAGTTTGAGGTATTCCATTGGCTCACTAGAGTTACTCAATAAAATGAAATACTTACAGCTATTGCAGAAAAAGTTGGCGAGGTTCGAGAACTTATTTCCAGTCCTCCTGGTTCATTGACCCTTCAGTGACTTCAGAAGGATGGTTTGACTCGCTCTGGCTCACCTCTTTCTCTCAGTCTCCCAAGAGATTAAGTACTTATATAAGCAGCTGGGAACACAAAGGGGTGTAGCCCAACGCAGAAGTCGCGTGACTCTGCGGTCAATATAATGACAGCATTTGACTTTACTAGCTAGCACATAGAGCTCAGCACTCACACAGCACTGCATCCTGATGAAGCAGGCTGAACTAAACCAGAGTTTGCCAAACAGTACATGTAAATCCTTACAAAAAGCTTTGCTTTAAATTACTTAACAAAAAAGAAAGCTGGTTGATTTTATGAACCCCCCCCCCCCTTAAAAAAAGTTTCTGACAATTTTCCCCCATGTGCAACAGGCAGTGCAAGAGTGCAAAATTTTAAATCTTTTATTTGCAAACTTGAATTAGATACCATTAATTGAGAATGGTTATCATGATATCAATGAAAGGTTGACAGATACAAATAATTATAATTCATCTAGGTAAATCAAACTAACTACATTATTTATTGCAAGAAATAAAAATATATTATCAAATAATAAATACATGGGTTTTGTATGTGTCTGAAAATGGTTAAGGAAATAAGTAATAATCACATATATCAATTTCAGAACTTTGCCCTGCAAAAGACTTAACTGGCCACTTTTACTTTGGAAAAAAAGAGTGTGTGATGGTTTTTGAAGTATTACCAGGAAAGACAACCACATGACTTAGAGGACCTTTACCACAACTTAAGATTACTACTTATTTTTTTTTTACTAGAAATTCAACACAGATCTTTAATTTGCGTGCAAGCGGACATGTCGCTTAAAAAAATACCTTTTTGAAAATCTGCTTGTACAACCACAAGCACGTGACTTCTTGGCAATGTGGTATGGTGGAACACAAGACTCACTGTGCCTCTTTTTGGGACATGACATCACAGGACAGCAAAGTTACTTTTTGTTTAACTTTTATTCAATAAATGAAACATTTTTTTAGACAGAACTTTACTGCAACTGGTGCCAAAGGCTAAGAAATGCATATGGTCTCCATATGCAGAAATAGGAATTAGGGCACACAAGGCCATTCAAACAGACCACGAAAGTTTTCACGAAAGTGGACTCAAACAGGCACCTGACAGATATTAAAGATGACACCAAGTGGGATTTAAAATTCTTGTATAGCAACCAAGATTCCATCAAATACAAATAAAGGCAGACACACAATGAGCGAGTCTCAAGGAAAGATGTACACAGGCTATTTGGTCCACTGACTGATTTGCTTAACTGCCACATTTGAGCAGAGTTCTGGGACGGAGGGAGCAGCACAGATCTGGGGAACCATACAAGTCAAGCAGAGCTTTTTCTGTGAATTCTGACCCACATCATTTGATGGATCAGGGCGGAGTGTATCACTCTCACCACCAAACCTTTCATCAGTGACAGGACTGAATCGTGCTGAACTGAAAATCTTGAATTGTTAGAATCAAAATCATATTTTTTTACCAAATGTACAAGTACACAGGAATTTGACCTGATGATACAGTGCAGTAAAACTTGAGATTAAGAACAAAAAGGTTAAAATTGGTCATCAAAAGGGGGGAAAATCAACAATACAGTGTTACCTCGACCCACAAACAGTCCTGTTCACGAACAAATCGGGTTACGAACCAGATGTTTGAAAATTTTTGTACTGGTTCGCGAACCGTGTTTCAGGCTGCGACACACAAACATCCCCCAAAAGCGCCCCAAAGAACCACCCGAAACACAAAGAAGTGTACATTATGCACAAGAAAGGCTGTGAAATGTATTAAAAACTTGTTGTAGATGTATGTCTTTACTATATCTATTTATTTATTTATTTATATTTATATTCTTAGTCACAGAAAAACATAAAAAAGTGAAAAAATTCCGTGTTCAGTTTGAAGTAATCAATTCGTGAGCCGAGGTACCACTGTAAATACAACAGCAATGCAGAGGGCGCCCTTTCATTTCGATCATCTGGCTTTTGGTTGACGGCATCCTGAGTTCATCGCCAGAGACCTTTTTCTTTCTTAATGATAGAAACAAACAGCTCAGATCTAATCACTTAAACATCATTCCATTAGGAAACAGTCAGATCGCATTTCGTGTATCTTCCCTTTAACGTAGACAAGAATGAACATGGCAATAGAAAAAAATCTAAAGAAAAAGCAAATTTATATATTAATACAAGGCACATCTAACTCATTAGAGAAAAAGGATTAATATTTGTAAGCTCACTGCAGAATTAAATGCAACTGGGCAATCTCCGAGAACATCCCATGTTACGCGAAAAACGAAACTTTTCTGAATTAGCTGAATCAGAACATTCGCTTCATTATGCGTTCCGAACTGAAAATGATGTAACCGTTACAGTTCCAGTATCGATGCAGCGAGTATCAAACTCACAACGGCTGGAGATGTACTACTCCATACTGCAGCACCCTTACACAATAAATATTGAACTTTTATTTGGTTAATTAAGCAAATGCCCTTTTAACAACACATAAGTGATTTTCGTCCTTTGATTTTGTTAGACTTCTGGTATTCTCCTTTAGTGGGCAAAAGACAAGGCTTGAAAAACTGTGAAGCATTAATCTTTTGTTTTGTAAAGTAGGAGAACAATTGCATAGTTAACATTAAATAAAAATACATTACAAATATAAACATAAAATACATAATAAATATAAGATAAAGGTATAAGATAAAATTAATATGATTGAAATGCTGAATCAATTTACAAATAAAATCATGGCATTACATTAAGGCAAATAATTATTTCCCATTTACCGGTTGCATTTTTGCATGCTCATAGTACATAATTGCATGCATACTCTGATAGACTTTGCTGTTGCCACACTTAACATGGCTACTTACCCACGCCGAAAACGAGTGGCGCGTCGATTAAACTGGTGCATGCGCAATACCCCGGCCCGGGTCCCCGATACAAGATGGCGGAGACGGTGGGGAGGGAGAGGCGGAGGCGGGTCTGGATTGAATAGAGTAAAGCCTGTACCGGATTCCCAACAAACCTCTCAAAGGTAAGGGAATTGGGCATGGAAGTCGGATAACGACTGCAAGGACGTGTGGCGGAATGGATGGGGTCTGGGAATATCTGGTCGGATTCTGCACGCCTGTGCAGCGTGCGTAATAAACAAGAGATATGTTGTGTGGGGAGCGCGGCGGCTCTGCGCGAAGCGCGCGCGCCATCTTGTTTACACTTCCCCAGAGCAGCGCGCGCGCCGAAAACTGGCCGCCTTTTCGAGGAGCCGAGGCGATCAGCCGCACCTTTTTTGAACACCTTTTCCACGTTTAACCCCGCGTACGGCTACTCGCATCGATTCCTCTCCTTTATGTGCCCCGTTCTATAAGATCGGGGCCATTCCCTACCGTATTTTCGCTCTTTTTCGCGTCTTCCCCCCTGTCTGGGGTCAGCGATGTTCCTGTTGCCTTTTGTTGCGCGGTGCAGCCGCCCAGGGTTTTTCCCCTCCTCCTTTGTATTTGTTTTCGGGCGGCTCGATCTTCTGGGGTGGGCGGCGAAGCAGGCGCATGCGTGTCCTCCTTACCGCTGATTTGTGTTAGCAATGAGGAGCAAAGCGAAAAAGGCGCTTTCTAATGTTTATAAATACGTTTGACATATACCGTTGAATAAACTGAAGAGGATGGCCTCGATTTCCCCCATGTCAAATCTGCACACCAATTACAAACCGATAACAAGCATCGAAGTTAACACGCAATTTTGCTAACAACCTAGCTAACCCGTTTTTTTAAAAAATGATTGGTTTATTAAAATGTTTTGTAATACGAAATTGCCCCAGTCATCCCCTTCCCAAACGATTAATAACCGTGGCACGAATGCATTGGTTCGCAATTCGTCTGGATTTTTCTTTAGGATGTTATGTCTGAGTTGGATTTCAGCCGTTGCGGACAATTAGTACGGACGGCTTGACAATGCAGTTGCTAAACTGGTTCTCGAGAGAGTTTTTTACGACTTTACAAGATGTCTGTTAGCTTTCTAAACGCGTGTAAAACATAATGGCAGGATGAATAAAAAGAAGAATAATATGTTGAGGCTTTAGAAACATGACAGCAAATGATTAAGTGATCGAAATACACAGTGACACGATAATTGTCACACTCCAGACTAACTTTCTGGATCGATTTGCAAGTTCTTATTCAAAGTTTCTAACGCTTGTTTTACAGTGATTACTTTAATTCTCAGTGAACCGAGAATTTAACTAATTAATTACTTTAATATAACGATGAAGATTTACCTGAAGCAAATTGGGTACCTTGCTGTGGTCCCATCCAGGGATTTGTTTGTCGTTTAACCATTATGTTTAAAATGCCAGTTTAAAGATATTGACAGTTTGGTTCAAGTCTCTGGATATATGCATGTACAGGACAGATGAGGAGAAATGACAACTGAAAACCACAGCACTCTGAAAGGAGACTCGGCGCTGATGATGTCTCCGTCTGGCTCTTCCTCGCAAGGGCATCCCCACCTGCCCTCCACCAGCAAGCCCGTGCAAGAGCTCCCAGGTGGCTAAACGTTTATCCTTCAGCACAGGAGTTCCCTCTCCTCACTTTGGATGTCTTCAACAAGGGAAATAGATTAATAAATAATAAATTATTTTTTATTATTATTTAAATTCCACTAATTGATCAGTACATTTTTATAGCTACTTGTAGCTCATCATGTGTAATGCAGAATAATTGTCAATTTAGGGTGAATTGATGATTGATTGACAGAATGGAAGAATGGAGTATAAAAAATTTGTTTTAATTGCAGTAATTGACCAGTAGGATTATAGTAACAGCAAAAGTGATACTTTAGATGATGATTTGATGATTGAATGGATGAATGGAGTTTTCCTTTTCTTTGTAGATGAGCTCATCCAGGCTGGCTGGTCCAAGTGCTGGAGCAAGCGTGAAAATCGACCGTACTACTTCAATCGCTTCACCAACCAGTCCCTGTGGGAGATGCCTGTGCTGGGGCAGCATGATGTCATTGTGAGTGCCGCCCCTTTTGCGTCAAAACACAATAGCCATAACTGTCGATCAGGTAAATTAGAGAACCGCTGCCTGGTGTAACTCTGTCCGTTCCATGTCAATTCGCCGATGATCCTGTTGCTGCTGTCTTTACAGTCTGACCCGCTGGGTCTGAATGCTGCACCAGCCTCTGGGGAAGGGGTGGCGGATTCTGGGCTTGGGAATGGACAGCGCAAGAGACGCTTATCGGAGGAGACTCCCCAGGGAAACCCTAATAGTTTCAAAAGGCCTCGGGTGAGTCATGCATTGCCTTATGGATAAACTGTATATACAGTCTGCCTTGGTTGTTTGTTGCTATATTAAATGTGTTAATATTAAACACCCACCAAAAGTTCACGATTACTTTTTAAAATGTGAAATAAACTGTAGAATGCAACCCTTTCCAGGTTGTTGTTTTTGTTAAAATATCCCAACAAAATATCTCAAAAGCCAATGAGTCAGTTCCATGCCCTACCCCTTTGCCTGTGGTTTTATGGTTTTCATCTCTGTCCCAATATGACCAGGTTGATGTTCCCGTCACTCCGACAACCCCCACGGTCCCCATTTCCCCCAGTACGCCTGGGGCTAAGCCATGGAGCTCAACAGCGGAAGACAAACAGATGCCCGTCCTGCCCCCACCCGCACCTTACCGTCCGACAGCGTACGTACATCGGCGTTAGAGGGCTGCCTCGCATAGCTGCGGGCCGTGTGTGGCAGAGTGGGCAAATGGGCCCTTCAGCAAGGCCCTTGACCCCAGTTGCTCCAGAGACTGGTTGACCCTGCTTTCTCAATTGCACATCGCTTTGGATAAATGTGTCTGCTAAATAAATGTAAAAGTGCACTTCCTTGGGTGCTTATGCAGAAGTGCTTTGCCCTAGTATCCTAACACAAGGCTTTCACAGTACTTTAGGCTTCAGTGGGTCCGAATAATTAGCCCCCATAGTGTAGCACTTGTCGGCGTTTTCCCTGTCCCTCCTGCGACTGCTCTTGTCGCCACACATCCTTGCAGAGTGTACTGGGACCTGGACGTGCAGACCAACGCCGTGATCCGAGAGAGGGCTCCCGCCGATTACCTGCCTCCCCACCCGGAGATGGAGCTTCAAAGGGCACAGCTGACCACCAAGCTCCGACAGCACTACCATGAGCTCTGCAACCAGCGGGAGGGTGCGTATGCTTCAGAAGAGCCAGCAGAAGCCTCTAGAGGCTCATTCTGATTATGCAAGTGCTTTGTTTATTACTGTTTTATTAATGATGCTGACAATTTATGTTTATGTGCTTTTATAGTTGCGTATCTAGTTTACAATTCAACTTTCATCAGCTGAATATTTTAAGTGAAGCAGTTGGTGAAGTAGGTTTTTACAGTAAGTTAGGTCCAGGTTTAAATACTATGCAATCTTCTGTCCTGCATTTTTTCTAAATACAGTATTAGCGTTTTCCTCTTTTTATCGCACCGTTTAAAAGAATAATAATAATAATAATAATCAAAGCCAACTTCTAGGTGACGTTGATGCTGAGGATACTTTGATATTTTCAATATTTTAATGTGTAAAAGCTTCAGACTTGACCGTGCTTGATCCACCCAGGGATCGAGCCCCCGAGAGAGTCGTTCAACCGCTGGCTGCTTGAGCGGAAGGTGGTCGATAAGGGCCCCGACCCCCTGCTGCCCAGCGAATGTGACCCTGTCATTTCCCCGTCCATGTTCCGTGAGGTCATGAATGACATCCCCATTAGGTCAGTACTGCCTCTGACCTTTAAGATGATTTGCCACAGGCCTTGTTTCACCTGCTTGACCCCGCCCCTGTCATTGCCCTGCCCCCTTTAAATAATCTTGTGACGCACTCAGCATTTCAAATCTGGGGCCAGGCCTGGTTTGCCATTGTCACATGGGTATATTTCACTCATTAAAACCTTTAGTGAGAAAAACGCAGTTTTTATGTTAAATGCAATAGTGCTTAAATTGTGTTTCAGGTTATCTCGCATTAAGTACAAGGAGGAAGCTCGAAAGCTGTTGCTGAAGTATGCAGAGGCTGCGAAAAAAATGATTGAATCAAGGTATTTTTCTGAAGTGTTTGTGTGTCATGTTAGAAGACTGCTAGTCATGTTATGTGCAAACCAAACTGGTGGTAATCATGGGTAGGACCTGAAAAACTGACATCCTTTAACGGTAAAATGCTTAGCTTGTGCTAAGTGTTCGTCCATGTAATCTCATCCATCTGTCCATCCGTCCTTTTGCTTGTCCTGGTCAGGGTTGCAGGAATTTTAAGCATTTTAAAACAATACTGACAGGTTGGGATTAATCAGGATTAACCTGGTTGCTCCTACAGAAATGCCACACCAGACAGCAGGAAGGTGGTTAAGTGGAACGTGGAGGACACCATCAACTGGCTGAGGAAAGACCACTCTGCCAGCAAGGAGGACTACATGGTATGAGTCCAACCCTGATCTGCTCTGCTGATGGCATAGTGGTTAAGGACATATCTCAGTGTCTGCCAGTTCAGGTCTCAGACTGGGGACTTTAATTGCACCCCTTTTACTCTGTGGTACTTCTTGACTTTTTCCAGTTAAATACTCAGCTATATAAAAAGATAAAAATTCTTAATTTGGTTAAGAATCTTAAATCGGTTAATGGCATCAGGGCTGTGTGATATGACGACGTAATTCTGGTGACAAAATAAAAATGTCTCGTTTCATATTATGCTCTATTTTTTATTTCGTGGTGTTGCAAAATTCACTGTTTATGGCAACATTTTTTCATCATTTGGATGGCAGTTTTGCAAGGTTACATGCCAGCACATGGAATGAGGCACTTGAATGGTAGTTTTTATTGGACTTTATTATTTGTGACCCACAGAAGACAATCCACAAATATGTACCAAGATCCACAAATATTTATTTGTGTTGTGTAAACTCATATCCACAAAAATAGAGAGAAACGTGTTTTGCCCATTTGTAGATCATGTCCTGTCTATTTGTGGATCGTGTTACATTTGTGACGTCCCTCCTAAAGATCTGTAGATTTTTGTCCAGTTCGTACCGCTACAACCTCTAAGAGGTCTTGGTGGAAAAATATTTTTTGAAATAGTTTTGTTTTCACTCGCAATACTTTTGCGATCCCACTACACTTGCCCACTTGCTATTTGCTGCAACATGACGGCATGGGGGACAATGTACACCATGTAGCTTTAAAATAATGTGTTTTAAACATTTATTAATAATTGCACTGTGCAAAAGTGGGTTTGGGTTTTAACCTTAACTATGACTCCATGGTAAAGTTAGCTTTATATTCAATTTTTCACCTGTAATGTCTTTCAACAAAAGCAAACACCACCCCTTGGTTTTCCAGATTTCTTTATGAGCAAATTTTAATGAATATTTCAGTGTTTGTGTGTCCACTTCGCATTCAGTAGCCCAGCTGTCTAGTTTACAATCACTGACGGTGAATGGACACAGTGCAATAATTAGTATATACGTTTAAAAACACACGTATGAAAATTACATAGTGTGCATTGCCCCTATAGTTTAATGCTTAAAGCACACTTAACTGGACATGTCTGTATCGTTTAGGTTTATCTTAGTGCATTAATTCCATCTCTTGTATTTTAAATGGACACAGTACGGTTATTAGTAACAGAAATGTATTGTGAGGGAACGCAAAACTGTTTAAAAAATATTTTCCCACCCAAACCTCTTAGGGGCTCCATATACTGCAACTGATCTATAGAAAAAAAATTACAAATACATCATTAGCCACAAATGTACGTCTGTATTTTATTTTATTTTATTTATTTTTGTGTAAAATCATATCCACAAAAATATGGAGCGATTTGTATATGTGAAAAGGGTTTTGCATATTTGTGGATCGTGGTACATTTGTGACTCTGCTTTTTTTTGCAGATTTTTTTTTCCCCAACTGCAACTGATCTGTAGGAAAACATCCATAAATAGGAGGTGTAGTTATCGGGATTTGAGATTTTGGTCATATCGCACAGCCCCTAGTGTCAGTTACAAAAGGTTCACCACATAACTATACTTTCAGCTAATTACACTGCTTTTATATTTCACTACTTTTGCTGGATTTAACTGAAAAAACAGGAGTATTCTCATGTGAAAGTGTCCCTTATTGTCAGGTTCAGATATATCATGCATGGAATCAAACAATGAGCTGAAATATTGTTCTTGTTGGTCGTAGTGCAAATGAATTGTAATATAGTAATAAACAGAATATAAACTGCTAAGGCATAGACATAATATAGAAGTGATATTTTAATACATATTAAGACTGCTGGAGAGATACAGTTGACTACTTGATAGGGAAAATAATTGTGAAAATTAGTAAGATGTTTTCCATTGAAGCAGAATGTGCAATAAATAAATGGATTTAGATACAGAGTTATCAGTCCTTTAACGAGACCTAGTCTTACCCTGGGAGGACCCATGCTGTTTAGCAGCTGACTGGTGTGAGGGGAAAAAAAACCCCTCTTCTAGCCTCACTGTCCTGGCTTTGAGGCTACAGAACCTCCTACCAGATGGCTGTGGAGCAAAGAATCTGCAAGAGGGGTGGGATGGTCCTTGGTGATGCCAGTGGCCTCTGGATTCAGCGGTCATTGAAAATGTCCAGCAGAGAAGGCAGAGTGGTTCTGGTGATCTCCACTGCTGTTAGGGCTGTATAATATCTCATCGCGATTATATGGCGCATGTACAATAATCACCAGGGCTTTAGATGATGGGCAAAGCATTTGTTCGGACGCCAGTGTTTTGGTACTATATGGGCATTTACGTAGGCCTGCAATTTGGTAAGCAGTTTAGTAGTGTACCTAAAATATTAAGGAGGTGTAATATGACCCCCAAAAGTTAGTATTCTATATAGATTCTGAATATCTTTGTTTAATAAACGTGTCTGACTTCAAACTGCAAAAAGTACCACCACACATTCTTTATGGTGCTACTGTTTTTGTAAATACAGTTGTTGATTCTTGGGATGGGCTGATCCACATTTTTTCCAATCCAATTTAGATACACACCTGCCAATACTGATTCTGATGCAAGAGCTCTTTTTTTTTTTTGCTTTATATTTACTGTATTAAAATATTATATATTTATAC
>JAODJU010000130.1:10968360-10989333 GCA_026776725.1 Gnathonemus echidnorhynchus
TTTATATATTATTAATATCTATAGTAGAGATTAAAATTACTAATTTAGACTATTAGTAACATGCATAACGTACTGTTATATATTTATACTTTATATATTATTAATATCTATAGTAGAGATTAAAATTACTAATTTAGACTATTAGTAACATGCATAACGTACTGTTCATCTTGTTTTAAGTGTTTTTGAGGCATTTTGCAGTTCAAATTAAATATCTTCCAGGAAAATATATGTAAGTGGCGAATGCTTAAAATGCCCCACAATTTTTCTCCCACTAGCAACAGCGTCACTTTGTTTTAATAGCAGCCCCTCGTGTATCACAAGCTGCGTGACATAACAGCAAGTCACTGCACGCTGAGTGGCAGTATTAGCGTTCAGCTTGAATGCCGCAAAAAGCACATCTAAAATTGGAAAGAGGTGTTGTGCAATTGATTGTAGAAATACATTTAACATGATCTACAGACTGCCAGAAATTAAATAAATATCGGACGTGGATCGATTACGTATGGCCAACACCCAATCTGTCAAATAGGTCTGGATCTGCACCGATACTGATCCGAATATCGAATCGAGCAGAATCAGTGCTAATCGTGCTACTCGTGTGCTGTTCTGTCTTATAGGACCGTCTAGAGCACTTACGCAAACAGTGTGGCCCTCATGTGGCTGCCGTTGCCAAGGATTCGATAGAAGGCATCTGTACAAAGATCTATCACATCTCGACAGAGTATGTACGCCGCATTCGGCAGTCACATCAGGCCCTATTGAAAGACTGCAACATCACCGGTGAGTCACAAAGCCATTTATGCTTCAGTTTTGCTCTCTGAGGGTAAATTCTGTAGGTGAGCCAAATGTTGAGGTGGTATGAAGTATTAGCATTTTTTTAGTTGAGTAACTGATGGTTTGGACTATTGTGTACAAGCAGGTGTTGTAACTATGCATGGAGTTTCCTGGTTCTCGCAGCATTTTCCGGGTTTTACCCAGGAAATTCTGAAGTCTTCCCAATGTGAGTGTGCCGTGTATTAACTAGCAATTAACACACTGCTAAACTCCGTTTTCGTCCAACTCCTCTTTGATGATTAAAAAAAAACTACTTCCCATCACCTCACACTCCACTTCACCCTCCGTCACAATAAAAGTCTCCTCCCTTCATACGTTGTAAGTAATTAATATAAATGCATGGATTAGCTAAATAAAGGTATATAAACAAACTTAAATATTTGTATGTGCATATTTTGTATCAAAAGGTTATCAAAGTCACTCTGTTAAAAAAAAATAGAATATCATTCTATTACACATTAAGAATGAACATCACCTAAAAACAGTGTAAACAGTAACTCTTTATTTTCCCTTTTGAAGTAATTTGTTTATTCAAGTTTCCATTGTCCTTCACTGAGTACCTTTAGTAACTGGTGAGCTGATGTTCCCTCTTTGGTAAGACAGTCTGTAAGTTGTTCTTTTGTGCTGTACCACAACACACGCTCAACCTTCTGTGCTTGGATAAGTTCTTTAATGCTGCTTATCTCCAGACGTAGTCTTTTCTCTGTGACAGACAGACTTTGTGGACCTCGGTGCGTTAGCAAGAGAATGACTGTCTGTGACATAGATTATAGGTGGCGTGTGTTCAGCATCTCCTTTGGACAGTTCAGAAAACAACGTAGCAAGAAACATAGCATTATCAATTCCATCTGACATTGCCAGTGTCTCTCCAGCAAGGGTGCTTTGCACCAGTCTTTACTCTCTTTGACTGCCAAGAAAGTGGTGAGAAGTTTCCATTCTCACCCATCTGAACAATCAAGTGTCCTCCTTGAGTGCCTCCATCTGAAAGATATCCAAATGAGGCATCACTGAACACGACAATCTTGAGAGCGCTGTCTCTGCCTGTGTTGAAAGTTTAGCACTACTTTCTTGGACTTAAGCTTGCACACTATTCTGTTTGCCTCATGGATTGCCTGCACGGTTGCATCTTTTAGTTTGGATGCCAGGTTGCTAACATCAAACATGACATCTGGCCGGCTTTGTCTCGCTACCCAGAGAATCTGACCAATCTTTGACCTAAGCTGATTCTTTTCCTCCTCATTGAGAGAGGAGTCTTGTTCAACAGCTTTTGAAGGATCCACGTGTATTGGCTGCATGTGTTGAATGTAGTTCTCTTGGTGCATTTGAACAATTTTGTCCGTAGTAACAAAGTCTATTCTTCCTCACGTCCAACTTGAAAAGCAGACCGGAGGTGAGGTATTACCGTTTTAGATCAATTTTGTGTACCTCCCCATATGAAGTCATCTACATGACAGGCAAATACCCCAGTGACCTTTCTCTGTCCAATATAAAACAGCTGGATCAACTTTGGACATTTTTCCTCCTGCTTGCAGCAGCATTTCTCTGTACCAGTAAAGTGAGGCATCTACCAGACCGTACACACACCTTTTGAGTTTCCACAGTGTTCCTTTACAGTTGGCCTCAGGTGGGGTTCGTTCCCTGTAAGAATGTAGACCTCCCATCGAGTGAAGTGTCCATTGCCTTTGACTGATCACTGACACAAGTAAGCGAAGAGATTCTGTGGAACATGTAGGCGAATATTTTTGTAGTTCTGACACTTCTATCTCCTCAAAACCTCTAGCTACTAATCTTGCTTTCGGTATCAATCCCTTGGGTGTCTCCTTACGAGTGCACACCCATCTAGTAGAGATGTACTTTTGTCCTTCATCCTGAACTTCCTTGAACACATTGTTGTCTCTCCAACTCTTCATCTCAGTTTGTTTGGCCTGGCCAAATGACACATCTTTTGTCACCCATACATCCTCACTTTCATCTGTGCTAATAGTTCTCATGTCAGTAATGGCAGGTTCTATTAAGAAGGTCCTCTTATTTTGATACATCAACTGAATTTGTTTGACCAGCAATATTGTTTGGTTCAACAAGCAGCTGATTGAACTAGTTCTTGTATTTACCTGTGACTTTCCCGGCTCTCCCGAGAACTTCTGCTCTGTGTATAGCCCCCGTGTCACTGACTCTGTATTTTACAACTTGCCCTGTTTTCAGACGGACATCGATCGCCTGGTCTCTACAGCATCAACAGCGTGCTGTGATATACTCTGCATCCTAGTGCTTGTCCCTGTGCATTCAGTATCTGTGTCATTCATGTCATTGTCATTAGTTCCTGTTATCTCACATCTTTTCTCCACATCTGTGTCATTTTTAGTGTAATTATCAATATCCATGCTATGGTCAGCTGCTTGTTAACTCTTCTCCTTGACTGATGTCGTCCTTTTCAGCATTGTCATTTCTGAGGTGTTGATCATCAGTGCTAACCTTTCTGAGTCTGAGGCAGTGTACCCTCACACAGGTTCCTCCGTGTCTGACAAAGACCACTGCTCCATCCTGACCAATCACAACTCCTGGTCCTCTCCCCTCTGGACAGTCCACTCTCTTATAGTACACTGTCGCCCATTTCATATCTCTCATCCGTGTTGCGCAGTTGTTTGCGCAATGCTCTCCTTATTCTTTCTGAACATTCTGCCTCTGTAAATGCTTTTCTTGCTGCATGTAAAGCGGAGATACGCTTGGCTACCCACTCATTTTTTGTGGTGCCCTCTAAAGCTGGAGGCTTGTCGATCAGCACAGAGGGCAAGTTTGGACAGAATCTAAACACCAACTGATGAGGACTGTAACCATGAACATTTTGCAAGGTGTCCTTTGCCATAAGTGCCCAGTCCAATGCAGTTTTACAGTCACAGCCATTACTTGCTCTCACCTTCATGATAATTTCAGTCAGTGTCTGATTGTGTCTTTCTAGCAGTTCATTGCTCCATGGACTGTATGCAGTCTCTGCCATATCTCTCACCTCATCATTGTTGAACTCTCCACCATTGTCATAAACAGTTTCTGTGGTAGGCCATACATGCTTATCCAGTCATGTATTACGTGCTTCACTCTTTCAGATCCTCTCTTTGTGGTCAGAATGCTTCCTGCACTAAACCTTGTGAACTGGTCAATAATGTGAAGATGCCACACACCAGGCTCAAGTTCATGTAGGTCTACTCTGGCAGTTTCATTGTGCTGAGATGCCAGTGGTAGACCCACAGCTGTCTTTGGTGTGGTCCTACTGTATCTCTGACACGTTTCACATTCACTTATAATTCTCTGCAGAAAGGTAGCACATTAAGGGTCTTTATTGCTTGAGCTAGCTAGAAGTCTCATTAGTCTGTCAGATGAAGCATGGCCAAACTGTCTATGGAGTTTCACCAGCATTTTTTGTTTTTGTGCTTTGTTCATTTTTTCTGAGATTGTCAATATTTCCTCTTCACACTGATATTCCTTATCCTCAAAACTGTGTTAATTCAAAGTGTCTTCAACAGCTGCAAGAACATGGTCGTCCTTTTTTACACTTCTGTCTTTTCTGTCCATAATGTTCACACAATGATGACCATAACTGGTAAAGTCTAGTTTTACTGGCTGGTTGAACATCACAGCTCTCTCATTTTCCATATCTAGCACAGTTCCTGCTCTTTTCATGGATGCTTTACTCGAAAGCAGTGGGATTTTTCCTGGGACAACTTCAGTCTCAATGTTGCGCTTGGTTTGTCCAATTTTTGCAGGAATTTTTAACCTTTTTATGGAGCGGGTCACTTTTCCATCACCAAACTTAGATGGCCTATGACTGCATTGTTCTGTCTCCTTCAGAGTGATAAGCTCACCTTGGCTGAGTTTTGTTATGTAGCTATCTAGCCATTCCTCTCCACATACAGTGCGCGTGCATGCTGTATCTATTATTGCGGATCCAAAGCATTCAGTCATAAAGATTTCTGCCTCAGTAGGTGACTCTTTAGCAAAGAGAGTAATGTTGCACTCTTCACTGTCATCCTTTTTACAGTCCTCTGTCAGCTTTATTTGATCACCCTTATGCGGGCAGTCTTTAGCCCAGTGGAAAGTGCTTGGCAAACTGCACATTTCAGTCTACGCCCGTACCTGTCCAGAGGGTTGGTACCTGGCAGCTGTGTCTTTTGTTGATCATTATTGGACCACTGTTTGTTTCTCTGTCGCCTGTGCTCTGTCACATATGCAGTTTAACAACTAATTCCCATGGCTGTAACAGACTGCTTCCCTCCAATCTTCTTTAGTGCCTATTTCATAGATGCTAAAGTTAATTCTGTACACGCTGTTAGTGCTAACTGGCGATCTTTCACTTCCGAGCAAGCAGTATCTTAGCATTTTGAAGGCTAACACAGCGTCAGGAAGTTCCATGTTGTACTTACGCATCCACGAATATCTCTGTTCAAATTCAATTACATAGTCCGTCTTGGAGACATTACTATCTCTCACTATCAAAGTTCGAGTAGGCTTCATACGTTCGATCCTTTTCCTCTTTCAGAAATATGCCATCAAGCACTTTAAGCAGCGTTGTCATGCCATTTTCCTTGTTTAAATCATCTACCGGCACTTTCATCGCCACTTCCATCACACTCCCTGATAGCGCCAACGCGACTGCAAGTGGTTGTTTTTCTTTGTCAAGTTCTGTTACCCTTGTCCAGACCGCAACTTCATTCTTCCAGCTTTCATATGGCTTGTCCTCGCCAAAGGTTGGCGGAATCTTATGACTAACCATCCTCTGCTACCAATTATTTACTAGCAATTAACACACTGCTAAACTCCGTTTTCGTCTAAAGAGTTAACTAAAGAGTCTAACTCTTATTAAAGAGTCTAACTCTTTAATAAAAGAAAAACTACTTCCCATCACCTCACACTCCACTTCACCCTCCGTCACAATAAAAATCTCCTCCCTTCATACGTTGTAAGTAATTAATACAAATGCATGGATTATCTAAATAAAGGTATATAAACAAACGTAAATATTAGTATGTGCATATTTTGTATCATAAGGTTAACACCGTGTGCGCTGTGATGGACAGGAACCCTGTGTGGTCTGGTTTAGGCTCCAGATTCAGTACAACTGGCCATTGGATAAGTGTTCCCAGGGAAAACAAATGACAATTTAATTAAGCTTAAGTACTTTTTGAAGGGTAAAAATCCAGTGACCCTCCAAACATTAACCTGCGACCTGTTTAGTTACCCTTGTGGTTCCTTAATCACTGAAATGCTCAAGTTACAGGGTGGCCAAGAAACTGTAGCACTGTTTTTGTACAATGACAAATTACCTTACTCGGCTGCTGGTATGTTTTCTTCTGTTTCCAAGAGCTTCTGGGAAATGTAAAACATTTGGATTTATTTCATAAATCCCTATGCTACCTGTTGTTACAGTCCAAAAGGGGGAACAAAACCTACTGCTGCTTAAGATCATGTGTCTGTGGTTAAAAGGTGGCTGGTTCAGATCCCAAGATTGGCAGTGTGATGCCACTGTTGGGTATTTCAGCAAGGGCCTTAACCCCACTTTCCCCAGGGACACTATTGTACACTAAATAGTCAATCAACTAATAATATTGTCACACATTCTTGTTAAGTGCCTTGGAGTAACAGTGTTATAAAAGGTGTCATTCAAATTTAACTGACCCTGCTCTCTGATCCTCTCCATGTTTCTGGACCAGAAGATGGAGTGGAAGCCCAGGAGGTGCAAGACAGACTTGTGTACTGCTATCCTGTCCGACTCGCCCTGCCCTCGCCCCCGCAACCTCGTGTCGAGCTGCACTTTGAAAACGACGTTGCTTGTCTGCGTTTCAAAGGCGAGATGGTCAAGGTCAACCGGAACTACTTCAATAAACTGGTGAGCCGTTTAGTGCCATGTCGGTGTGTTTAATAAGAAACCAACTGTTGTATTAAATATTACAGCTTTCATGTAATCTGCTTATTGTGTGTATGTGTGTGTGTGTGTGCGCGCACCTTTTTAACACCTTTAGAAACTCCTACCTTTGTGTTTTGCCTCACCCCTGTGTGGTTGTAGCACTGATACTTTTCACACTTTTCACAGGATTTAGAGTCAACGACAACATCTAGATATTTAGCACGCCAAATATCGCAGGATTAACCAGTTTTGTCTCGCACCAATGGAGCCTTTTTTGAGGGCTAAGGGTCATGCTGAAGGGTCAACAGCAATACGGTTAATCTGCTGGTCATGGGATTTGAACTGATGACCTTCCAGAATGTCCTAACCCAAAACAACACAACTATGGACTCTTCATGGCTTAAATTCTCTTTTCTTTTGGTTCTTGTCTTTAGGAGCTTCTATACCGGTACAGTTGCATTGATGATCAAAGGTTTGAGAAGTTCCTCTCACGAGTGTGGTGCCTTATCAAGAGATACCAGGTAATTGGTAGTACATTTTAGCAGTGGTGCTATTTAGCTAACGCTAACTCTGAAGAATGCCCCTTGCCAACGTGGACTGTGCTTCCTCTGCAGGTGATGTTTGGTTCCGGCGTGCACGAGGGGACAGGCTTGCAGGGGGCCCTGCCTGTACCGGTGTTCGAAGCTCTGAACAAACAGTTCGGGGTCAGCTTTGAGTGTTTTGCATCGCCACTCAACTGTTACTTCAAGCAGTTCTGCTCCGCTTTCCCGGACATTGATGGCTTCTTCGGCTCGCGAGGGTGAGGTTTGGCGCCATTGCTCACGGTGGCTAACCTTGCTCTATGACACTAGCTGCTTTTTTAAAGTATGGTATTGTTTTTTTAGTTTAGTCCCTATTACTGTGTAGCTGTGCTTTATACCCATTTGGGTAAAGATGCACCGGGGTGCAATTTTCTTGGTCAATACTGATTTTTGCAGATTCCGAATTTCTTTCTTAGAACTAAAATTGACAGCATATACAAACAAAAAACAACTTTTCTTCTAACTTTTTTGTAAAATTTTATTTTCATAATAAAAGAAAATGTTAAACTTTACAATTCCCCCAAAGTAGACTAAGCTACTGGATCTTCTCTCACTTAAATAACTCTCAAAATAAAGTGCTCTGTGCCTTGAATGAAGAACAACTAACATAACTAGCTTTGGATAGATATAATGCACAGACAGGAATCATATGTTTGCAGTCGAGAGAAATTACTCAATCCGGTCATCCAAGTTGCGTTGTGTGCTGAAATATTCCAAGTAATCCTGTGCGTAATGAGGCATATATTTAAATTTTTTTCCACAAAAAAGCACCTCTAATAATCCATAAAACATCAATGATTTTCACCTTAGGTGGAAAATAAAGCGCATGTTTGCTTCCACAATGATCAACACACTACCTCTCTGGGGAAAAATATTGGTAACACTTTAAAGCAGTCATTATATTGCATTATACATACCTAATTTATACATTAAGCATTATGGATCTTGCATTATACATTCATAAAGTGTTATAAACATGGCTATAACTTCATAAAAAGGCATAACGTATTACCGTTATTAACATAGTTGTGTATTACGCATTATGAATGAATGAGCTCTATGAAGCTCTCATCTATAATGCACTATAAATACCTTCTTAATGCAGCACAAAGCATTCTTAATTGTTATACTAAACATTATTATGCGTTATGAAGGTATTCATAGTGCATTATAGATAATACCTTCATAATGCATGAGAAACATGGCTATAATGTGCCTTTTTATGAATATGTATAGCCATGTCTACAATACTTCATGAATGTTACAATGAAATATAAGAACAGTTATTAGGGTTTATGTATATGGGCTTCATAGAAAGTGTTACCAAAATACTTATTTTATAATTTTATTTGTTATATGCCTATAAATATAGGAATAGAAAAACACTCAAAATGGGCTGGAGTTCTACTAGAAATAACAAAATGCAACATTCTACCTATTAGGAAGACAATTACTTGATTTTTCGCAATATTTATTCACAAAAATTTGTATATGTATATTTGATGTCACGCTCCCTTCAAAACGGTTGAAATAGAACACACCCATCGTAATTGGAACACCTCCTACATGTAAACACAAAGACGTACCGTAGCGTTGGTTTATTGTTTGCGGCTAAGATGCCAACTCAAAGTTTCATCTCAAATTTTACTTTACCAATCATAGCTTATGTAAGAGGAAAAACTATAGTGATATACATTCAGCATTGGAGTCTAAAGCTGGTATGTTATGTCTGTGCTTGTTCAGTGGATCAAGCACAACGTTTTTCTATTTCAATTTCTTTCAGATGTTATAAAGTAGTAAAAAATATATACAATAAAAGACCATGCATTGCTGTCTATCGGACAACTTCAGCTAGTTACCAAATGGATGCAAAATCAAAGATATTCATTTCCGCCTGGCACTAACCATGTATTTCTTCATAACACTAAGCCACAGAAAGGTCCCCAATGAAACCCCTGCATTCCCCCATCAGAGACTCTAATCTCAACATTTATAAGATATTGTAAAATAGTAATTGTAAAATATTATATTTGTAGTTCCTGCAAATTTTTCTATTCAATGAGACTAAAAATTGAGAAATTTCAAGAATCACAAGTAGTTCTTCCTCATACGAGATGACCTCAAGACTGTCAGCATAATTTACACGTCAAATTATGATTCATCTGAGCAGCCCAGAATGTCCTGAAAACAAAACCATAAAGCATATGTGGCTAACCCATGTACATACAATGTAATAAGTGTAAAATCAAAGGGATAGAAAAACACTCAAAAATGGATAGGTTTCAAAGGGTTAACACAGTACTTTGGGTGTAAAACATACTGCTTCAAAGTTCAAATGCATCCAGTAAGGTGTGTCTTATTTGAAAAACAAAAATTTATATTGAAATTTAAAGCAAAAACATCCATTGTTCAAATGATACTGTGATACAAATTTTAGGCCATTCTGCCCCAGGATGGTACCTATGCTCCACATTTTCTAACTTGTTACATTATATAGTCCGTTTTTGATCTTGACTTAATTTAGCCCTGCCTTGGTCTTGGTCTTGTCCCTGTCTTGATATACTCGGGTTAGGTGGTCTTGACTACATCACTACTAGTAAGCTAGATTAAGATCAGGCTTTTTCATACCTTAATTCTGTGTGGACATTATAGCGCAGGGGGGCTAAAGTTTTGCTAAAACATTTTTATTCTGTGTTAGGGAAAAAAACCTTAGCTAGCTTTGCAATTTTAATGATTTTTCCTTTTCAGCATTATCTAGTATACTTTTAATAATTGGTTTAAAGTTTTCCTGTTTCACCATTTTCATGGTGGTTCCCCCATGGGTTGAACAGACCGGTTTGCTATAGGATTGTATATCACAATTGACTGTTGGCTTGATACTAAAACCAGGAAAGCCTTAACTTTAAGCCCCATTTACAGTATAAGTTAGGAAGTAGTCCTTGTTCGATATTTTTCATTCTCAAATGAAATGTTTCATGGGGAGAAGACGTGCGCACACACACACCACTCTTTGTTTTCCATAGCAATATTTTGGAGAATGTTTGGTAGCACATTACATTAACTGCACTTTCATAATACATTCATTATGCGTCCATAGAACATTCATAAACATCCTAACATACCTTAAATGCTGTAATATACATTAATAAGAAACATTATATGATGTGTTATTAATGTGTATTAAAGCTGTTATGTTAGGATAGTAAGATATTCTTGCATACTGATTATGAATGATCTATGAATATATTATAAAGGCATTATGGAGCTGCAGTGTAAAGCGTTACCGAATGTTCTACCCTAACCCTCCATTTCTGTTTGACGCAGGACTAGTATATGTCTGTGAGTCATGGATAATCTCCTTTGTACCTCCCTCCTCAGGCCCTTTCTGAGCTTCTCGCCTGTCAGTGGCTCCTTCGAGGCCAACCCACCTTTCTGTGAGGAGCTGATGGATGCCATGGTAACCCACTTTGAGGTGCGTCTGGTTTCTCCCTCTCTGCAGCCTGCATGGACTCTACCTCTGCCCTGCCAAGAGTGTCAATCTCAGTCACTCCACTTATCAAAAGCATCTAGTCTGTCTATTGTGACGACACACCAATGCAAAGATGGTAACCATGCTAAGTTAGTGACTAGATCTAAACAGCTAGTACTGTTAACAGTTAGCTATTTCCAGGGTGCAGCCCAAACAGGTGGCTAAAATCGGAATGTTAAAACCCATTCTTCTTGTTGGCACCACAGTCCTCATGCCAAATACACTGACTTACCTGTTGATTTCCCCCCCGTGGTGCAGGACCTCCTGGGGCGCTCAAGTGAGCCCCTGTCCTTCATCGTCTTCATCCCAGAGTGGCGCGACCCCCCCACCGCCGCTCTGACGCGCATGGAGAGCAGCCGTTTCCGCCGGCACCAGTTTATCGTGCAGGCTTTCGAGCACGAGTACCGTAGCGGCTCACAGCACATCTGCAAGAGGTGCCCCCCTAATTTACTATAATGAAAATGACTGTAATTTATAAACACATTCATAGCGTATTATAATGCATTCATAAAGCATTATAAACATGGCTATAAATATTTCGAAAAAGGCATAACACATTATAGGCATGTATAGACATGTTTATTATGCATTATGAGTGCTGTATGAAGCTCTCAGCTATAATGCCCTAAGCATACTTTTATAATGCAGTACAAAGTTCAAATGTATCTGTCGTGCATTATAGATGAGAGGTTCATAAAGCATTCATAATGCATACTATAGATGCCTATGTGTTATGCCTTTTGATATACAGCCATGTCTAATTCTTTATGAATGTGTTTATAAATTACCAAAAACATGGCCTTAAAGTGTTACCAAATAGTTACATTTAAAAAAAAAAATCAGTTATACACATATGCAATAAATACACTTATACAGAAACACACAAGAAAGGTAACCATGAATTTACAGAAATAAATAAAATGGAACATCACGTAAGCTTAAAATCAAGTTTAAGCAAGATGTCTTTAGGAGGTATCAAATGCCCAACTCCAGGGAAACTCTGCCTTTTCTTTCCCAGAGAGGAGCTGTACTACAAGGCAGTCCACAGTACGGCGATCATCTTCCTCCAGAACGCCGCCGGCTTCGCCAAGTGGGAGCCCACCCCTGAGCGCATCCAGGAGCTGCAAGCCGCCTACCGCGTCTCCGGCCGCTCCCTGGCCTCCCCGGGGCCCTCGACCGGCTCTGGCACGGGCGACAGAGATTCCAAAATGAGACAGGTGGGGAGCCTGGACTCCCCAGGAAGTCAGGACAGTTCCAGCCAAACGGAGAAAAGCACCCCGGACACTGGGAGCGTCTAGGCCACACACGGGCAGAGGGAGTGCTCTGGGCTTAGGCTAGCTAGGGAAGCTGTCGGATGGTTCTGGGGTCTGAACCCAGACAGGATGGCATTGCAAGGTGCCTGCATCTGTTTACTCTCTTTGCCTGGACTATTATTTAATATTAGTTTAACTAAGTTGTCGTTCCTGTTGTTATTGTCGTTGTCGTTGTTTTTATAATTGTAGTAATAATAGTAGTATTAGTAGCTATTTTTTTATCATTGTCGTTATTAATCTGGTAATTCTGTCAGTTGTTTATCGGCCTTTTAAACTAGTGCTATGATATCTGGCAGTGCTCTCTGGTCAGATTAAACAAAAAAATTGGGAGTTAAACCTGGTTGCTGGGAGAGAATCTAGTTAGGGGTGAGTTGGCAATCTTGTTCAGCTTCTCTTTTGCCTTTGTCCCATTTTTAAGCTTTCCTTCCCCAGCAGGCCCCCCCCCATTCTGGTCCTGTATAGCAATAATCCAGATATTACCCAAGAGGGAGAGAATCCCTGGTCCTTCAGGGGTTGGGGGTGTGCTGGTTTTTTGGCTTAATCCTAGATCTTAAGAGTAACTCGAGTGGGGGGGGGGGGGGGGTTTCTGGAGGTGTAAGCCGGTTACCAATTTAAAAGAAACCTGCATTATCCCACAGCTCTCTACAGACCTGGGTTGTCCAGCCCTATTTCACATAATTAGGTATTTCTTGTGGATTACTCTCTGTCAAATGAAAAAATTCCCATACTGAGAGATTGTGTAACTGATCTTTATGTCCAAATATCTGGCCCATTTATTCAAATTCACCTTTCGCAAAATGTATTCATCAAAATGATTGTCACATAGAGTGACGTTTTAACCTCTTCAGCTGACAGGTGTAAAATCCTCCCCAATGAGGGTCAAACACATCCGCGCTCTTTAGGACCAGAGCTGACGGTGGACGTGCCATTGGAAATGGTGGGGGTTCGTGTTTTAGGCAGCTATGTTTTCCTTTTCTTTTAGTTTTAAAACCCCCTCAAGTTCCCTCTTTATGGTAGAGTAGAAAAGGCAAAAGACATGTTACTGCCTCTCCGAGGGTTCAGTATAATTGTGTGACCTGCAGTGACATGGCCCCAGACTTTTGTAGTTTACGAGAAATCGGGTTGGATTAGGGAGAAGACAAAGGCGTTGGTATTGCTGACATGTTTTGAAATAGATGGCTTTTTATTTTTCATTTTTTTCCATACATTCATGTATCTGTAGTTACAGTTTAAAATTACACTAATCATTAAGTCCCACAACAGCAAAATAATGTAAACTGAATGCCTTTCCCTTTGCTTTGTGTTGGTGTTATTCATTGAAATTCAGCTAAATGAGGTGATTTTCATTATGAAACACTGAGCTAAGAGTGGCCCCATGTATAGTTCACCACTTTAAAATGCCACACATCTCTGACATGTTCACAATGCCTTCCTAGTACCCTGGGTTGGCAAAATTGCAAATTACAGTTTCTACTTAACTTTGGTTGGAATAGTACTCTGTGAGGGATTCTCTTTGGGCTTTTACACCATTTACTTACCCCCAAACTAGTTTGTCTGGAAACAGGTCAAAAATGCTGGTTTCATAATGAATATGGAAGGTTAATGCTCATATGCCTTAAATTAAGAATGGATTGTCCATTTTCAGTAAATTATTTAAAGTAGGAGATTAGCTTGCATCCCTTTATGATTACTGTAAATGACCCATATTATGGCATAAGAACCAAATGCAAATTTTGTTCTTTTTTTAAGTACTACACACTTTTCTTTTAATTTTGTATAAATGTTTACAAAGGCACGAGATTATCACTGGGCAGCATTATGAATGTAAATTTTTAAATATTTGGTGTTACTCATTTCCTTGGAAGGCTTTTATTTTGTAATGGGCAACCTTGCTACGGTCGACATATTAGAATCATTAACTGAGTCGTTTTAGGGCTCGCCTGGTATATTGTAGAATAATTGATTTGTGTGAGTGTGTGTGTGTGGGGGGGGGTGTCAGTTGTGGCAAAAAAAAATGAATTTAGAATGGTGTTGTCTACAAATATACTTGGAATTCATTTAGTATTCAAATGGATCAGTTTCAAGGAGGGGAAAAGCAATGGGAAAGGCTTACATTTGTTAATTCTGTTGGAATGACACGTCATCATGGTGGGCATTTTGATTATAAGCTTGTATTCCTCATGTATGTGTGCCGTGGCGCCCTGTTTGAGCTGGGCCTCATCCCAACCATGCATCATTCACTGCAGCTACAAGCACCAGACAGCTGTCCTCCCAGTGTATATCGCTGTCACCAGCAAAGTCCTGTAGATACTGTACAGAATAACTTCCCCCTCTTTGCTACAGTTTTACCAAAATGTGTAGAAGATAAATTTGCTGTTCCACTGTTTTTTTCCCCCAGAATTTCACATTTGTGTTAATTTTACAAAAGCAAATTTTGAGTTATACAATTTATGAAATAGAAAATGTTTTAAACCAAAGTGTTACGTGGAAAAAAAAAATCTATGTGTAAAAGTATAATTGTTTATGAATGCAAGAATACACAGGTGTAACCAGCAAAAAATACCCCTGTAGTTTATTTTTATAATTTTTTTGTTCTGGTGAAAATATGGATGTTTTCTTTGGGATTTATTTTGCATGATCAGATATTTTTCACTTACAAATATAAATATATGAGATTTATCTTCATATAAATTTAGTTTTTAGGGTCTATGTACATGTTAATTTTTATCATATATTGTCATCTTTTTTTAATGTGTGATAACGTGTATATATAAAGTTTAAGGTTTGAGATTCCATTATTTATCACTGTCCACTTCCCCTTAAGGTGTTATATTGTAGATAATCTAATTGCCATATCTTTTTTATGTGCAACCAACAAGCAGAGCTGGTGAAAAGAAATATGTATATGCATATTAATCCATTCTCCCCAGTCTCCGACAATAGATTATCAGTGTTGTGCAGTTATTTCGCTTTAGACCATTAAAAACATGTTGGACCACATTTGCTCCACGTGAAATATGTCACCTATAGACCCTTATGTGCATTAACAAAATTAGCTTACAATAAGTAATTTAAATTAGCTCTCCCAGACACTGCCTTAATTTATGTTTGTGTGTGTCAGTTTTCAGATCTGCTGACTTGCGGTAAATGGCATTTATATCATCCTACAGTACATTATGCATTTTGATAATTTTTTGTTAATGCTCATCAGTACACACAAATTACGGATTTCAAATCTCCCTACACAGACTTATATCTCTAGTTGGCAGCACTGTGTTGTACTGTTATAGACGTGTTTTGAGATAATACTGAATAAGACAGTGGAAATGTGATTGGTTTCAGTTTGTTTCTACTATCTACAGGAAGGATTGGTTGTGCATTGTAAAATAAAAGGTAACTGCTTTTCCACATTAATAAGCCAGCAACATCTTGACATAAAACAACCATTAAAACAATCCTAATGACTGGTTCTCTCTTTCTTCTTTTTGTGGAGGTGTTGTGACCACCTATCACATTTCAGCATCTTCATTATTAAATAATTGTTATTAAGTTGGTAGCACTCTTGCATTTCACCTCCAGGATTGGGAGTTTGAATTCTATGTGAGCTCTCTGCTGCCTAAGACAGGCCCAAAGCCCGGCCAGTGACCCTGACCGGGATAATTGGTTGGAACACAGATTGATTATTAGCACACATAGTATGCATGTTTCAAGAGTAGAACTAGATGTCTGCTGTATAAAATAAAAAAGCAAAGTAAGTGGAAACCATTCCAGTCAGTTAAGCATTTTAAGAGCTGTTTGAAATGTTAATGTCATTTTGCCCTGCATCAAATTGAAAAATGTTTCAGATTTGAATTAGAAACTTTCTCAATGAGGAAGTCATATTTTGAATATGAATTTATGTCAGAAACATTCCCTTTACATTTTTGACTGGGCACAATTTTTCAGAAAAATATCTTGACTCCTGGAGAATTTAATTTAGATTGGCTACATGTGGATTCCTGTGCAAGACTTTATAAAGACCAGTGGTGTCAAACGTGGCTTTATAGGTATTGTTTCAACTTTTGAGTCTATTCTATGCACAGAAGACCCAGATTTGAAAATTGTGGAAAGCAAAAGTATTAAGGCCCCAGCGAGATTTGAACTCGCGACCCCTGGTTTACAAGACCAGTGCTCTAACCCCTGAGCTATGGAGCCTACATGCGCTAATGGCGTTGAAGTATTCCTAAATCTATACGATAAAAAGGTAAAGTCTTAATTATGTTTGAGGTTGTTGTTATCGATTATACTAATAATCTACCAATTAATCTGACGATTTCGTCGAGTAATCTAGGGCTGCCAACTGTCACGCATCTGGCGTGACACGCTTTCAGACTCTCACACTCACGCAAGGAATCTTACGGCAAATTTATATTATTCGATTAAAAAAATTTAATTAGCTTTATCAAAAGCGTTGGGGTAGTTTGCAAATCTTACAGACTATTTACAAGTTAATAAAACTGTAACATATATTTAAATGAGTGTGCAAACTTGTCTCTAATTGAAAATCTCACGCCAGTCAGCTAGCCAAAGTTGGTGGCACTGAGTAATCGTTTACATTAAATATTAACAGCGCGAAGCAGGAACCAACCTACCGTAGCAGGATTCACACTCAGCCACACATACGGTCAGTTTACGCACTCTAATTCACTTAAGTTGTATGTTTTGGACATTGGAAGGAGACCAGAGGATCCACCGAAAAGCCACGTACACACAGCATGAACATGCGACAAACAAAGTGGTGGTGTGCGGCGACACCGCCGGGTCGCCTTCGCACATGTGCACGATGTGTGATGCTCTACATGGCATTTCATGTGCAATTGTCTCATGGCAATGACCACGATAGTCTCGATCCTGCGTTCACATCATCAACATGTTGCACTAAAACATTTTTACTCAGTCACTGGAAACAAAAACTGAGCAAGCTTTGCAATTTTTTTGATAGTTCCTTCACTAAATGGTTTAGTATATGTAAAAAAAAAAAATCAGTTTACCGCCACTGCTTTCGCGTGAGCTCTGATGCGCTCTCCGAGACAATCACAAGTCTCATCCGTGAAGTTGGATAAACAACTGCGTGGTCTCGAAAATACATTTGTCTTTCACTTTATTGTTGGATATCTTGCAGACACTCAGAAAAAAGGGTAAAAAAATTGTACCTTTGCTTATCTCAGGGGCCGAACCCTGGAGCCTTTTAACGTACAGAAATGGACTCTGAGGAACATCACAAAGGTACAAACAGCATTAATGCACACTAAATGGTACAGAAATGTTCCCCAGAATCCATTTGTCTACTTTAAAAGGTAAAATCACCTACATCTAAGGGTACATTTGGCAGACCCTTGAGGGTACAGCCCAAGTGACTACAAAGGTACAAATTTTTACCCTTTTTTCTGAGAGTGATGAGGTTTCATTTCGTGCAGAATGAGCTCAGAAAGCATCTGAATGTGAAGTATCTGTATGGTGGCATGTAAACCATTCACCTCCTATAGACAAGCAATTTCGAAGGTTTTAGTTTCAATTGCAAAATGTTTTAGAATTTGTTTCCTTCTGGCTTGCCTTAATATTGTTCCATACAGAGAATGTAACATACCTGATTTTTTTATGATGCTGTATTTATATATACTTTATTTATATAAATTCCAATTCATAGTAGTCAGTTTCTACTAACTTCCTAACTATTGTCATTTAATATAATAGTTTCTGCATCTATCCTGTGGTTGACTCAGTATAGGGGTAATATGTTTCCTTGTCTATCCATGACTAAGCATTTCAATTCCACGTTGCTCAGTGAGTAGCACTCTGTGGAGTTTGCACGTACTTTCCCCCAGTGTAGCATGGCTTTGTTTCCTCTCATCACCTGCAGTCATGTAGTTAGGCTAATGATCATCTCTAAATTGCCTGTAGCAGAGCATGATTACCCTGTATGTGTGATCAACCTGTGGTAAACTAGCATCCACCCATGGCGTATAACCCAATCTGGTGCCCTATGCTGTCTGGAATGGACACCGTGACCAGGATAAGTAGTCAAAAGATGAGCAGATGGTCCCAATAAACTTGCGAACAAGTTCCTGGTCACAGCCTTGGTAACATTAAAACAGAAAATAATAGTTTGTAAATGTTTTTTTTACAAATAAAAAAAAAAAAAATCCAAGTGTATAACCTATTTGTAACTCGAGCAGTGGCCGGGTGACTTAATTGAGTTTTTTCGCAGGTGCAACAATTACACTACAGAAATGAAATAAACTGAAGCATTTTTGTTCGCGTTATGGGTGTTTTAGTTGTTTAAAAGTTTTGCCCTTATAATCATGGCCGCCATAGCGGAAGCGATGCAGGCAGTACGGCCGCCATGAGCAGGCAGTTCTCGGAAGTGATGATTCATAGTGCTTTGCGTAAGAGGGGATCAGCATCCTGTGTTGTTTATTAACTGTTTTTCTGGTTGTTTGCAACATGTTAAAATCGCACAACGTTTTCCTCAAAATAGGCATCTTCTGAAAATTTTTAAACTGCATAATTTTTGCCGTCCGTGGTTAGCGGTTAACATAAAACTGTGAGATTTCAAATCAGGAAATACTTGCTAGACGTAGTTTGATATAAATATACAGATCGATAAACAACAAAGATCGGCTTATTTCATTATTTTAACCGGCTCGCATTCAAAAATAATAGCATTAATAAAATACTTTAATGGGTGCTCATCGAAATGAGGGGAGAAGAGACTGGCTTCAGCAAGATGTTGGAGAGCAGCACGTAAGTCAATTAAACCATGTGAGGTTTCTGATCAGAATGTGCATTGTGATAAAAAAAAAAAATGTAAATTAGCTACCTGGCTATTAGTTTGTTGACTAATACAAAGTTTATGATTATATCTGGACGCGACATAATTTGGTTTATAGTACGCAGTGGATATGGGTTCTCTGGGGGTGTGGGGAGTTCCTATTGTACGGGAAAGCTAGGGTTTTAGTTTACATTAAATAGTGCTTTTAATCAGCGGACTATTTTTTGTGAACAGGCAATTGGGTTTAGTGCAGAAGTAGAAATGTTTTGGCCGCCTTGTTTGGTCTGGGGGTTTGATTTTTGTTTTGGATGCAAAAGATTAAAATCCTAGATATACCTACAGTGCTCACATAGTCTTGGGACTCTTGCTTAATTCTGTATGTTGCAAATTGATATATTGATTTCATAACAAAAATGATTACTTCATTTATTTACATAATATATTTCCACATTAGAAACAACCAGTAGTCTTAAACAAAATATTTATTTCAAGTAGTAATAAATTGAAACCCAGATTACAGTTCTAAAAGAGCTGTTCTAAGTAAAGAAGTTAATTGAAAAGTAGTCTCAGTGGGTGGTTAATTACTAACACCTATGCAATAACAGAAAACATCAAACATTTGTGTTTAGCAACCCTTATGGAGCCAGTGACTACATTTGCAATTAATAGCAAAATGGCAAGAACAAAACTATGCTGAAAAACTATGCAGTCAAAAAAAATTATGACACTTGTCTGTGGAAGGTATGTTAAACATTGTCAATGTACGTTTGTTATGAAACCTATAAATTTGCAACATTTTTACAAAATTAAGTTAATGTTCCAAGACTTTCTGTGAGAACTGCATTTGCAGTTAGCTAATATAGGTTTTCCTCTTAGGGAGGTGTGAGCCACCCTGGGTTAAGGGCTTTTCAGCAAGACCCTTACGCCCAAATGCACCATGGACTGGCTGACCCTGCCTTCTCAGTTACAAAGATAGAAGTGTCTTTCAAATAAATAAAATGTTAATGTTTTGGATGCAGTTACTCTGAAGGCAGTGGCACCAATGTTTGCTCAGTGTTGCTGGATAGGTTGTTCTTGGAATTTCAGAATCCCTGGAACATCATGATCAAACACAGGCACGTGCAGCGCAGAGGCCGACGGTCGCAGATGACTGTCAGGTATGCAGCCTGCATCCTGCCTTTGGATCTTCTGTTGGGCCTCATCAGTCGCCACCTACAGACTGGTTATTATTTAAGGGTTAGATAGTTGAACAAACAACAAGTGAACAAGTGTATCTTTTTGGATAACTATCACTTACCAGACGTAAGCATTAAAAGTTCCCAAGGTTGCTCAGCTCAACACAACAGGTTAAACAAATAGTGGGATTAAATGCATGCAGTTATCCTGGAACAACACTGGATGACTGTATCCATTTATAATGTGTTCTGCACCTCTCTGTTACCTGCAGTGTATGTGTACTGTACAGTATGCTTTATGTGGCCTCAGCTATTTTTAAAGCACCATGTCACTTGCTAATAATGCTTAATTATAGTACTTTTCCTATGGCAGCGATTCTCAACCCATGGGTTGTGACCCAAATTTGGGTCGCGGCACGTTCTGAAAGGGTTGCGAGGCAGAGTTGGAAATGTAAGCATTTTAAAACCAGCAAGCACCTATGCTGATCCACGATCAGATTTCCCAGCCCCAATCCTAGAATTAACCTATATAAATGGGTCTTGGTTCTGCAAATTCTTAGCACAAAGCTAGTGAGCACTCAACCAATCTGAGAAGTCAAACCACAGATGCCTAAATTTAAAATTCACTGGCACATCCAAACAGATTTGTGCAATAGGCATTGATTGGCATTAATTGCAGAGTGGACTGCATGCTTGCTCATACCGTTAATTTAAACCTAAACTTGATCTAGGGCAGGGTTCTTCAACTCTGGTGCTCGATTCCAAATCCAGGCCGTGTTTTCAGTTCTCCCAGGTAGTTGTTTAATAATTACTGATTCTGATTGGTCAGAG
>JAODJU010000130.1:10989433-11010451 GCA_026776725.1 Gnathonemus echidnorhynchus
ACTGACAGGTAAAGGAAGGCTGGAAAACCAGCAGTGCTCGGACCTCGAGGACCGTGAGTTGAATAACCCTGATCTAGGGTGATGACTGAGCTGGCATGGTAAAAATTGGGTTGTGGTGTATAAAAAGGTTGAGAACCACTGTCCTATGGTATAGCTTTAAATGATATACCTGTTATATACCTTTAAAAGTCCCACACTGACAAAACATGTTTCCATTTGTGTCTAAACAAATTACTGCATCCACTATCTAAATTATGTGTACTACTAATGCAAACGACTGATTCTGCCAGGGCTTACCTGTCCCTCAGATGCTTCTGCTCTCGGCCCTCTCTTTTGTAATCTTACATTTACTATCTTTGCATCGGGAACAATACCAGATACACTTCTAAAACTGCTGTCTGTTTTCAAATATCTTCCAAACATGCAACTTAAGTTTAGAAACCTTGTTTGCAACCTGTTTCTGCAGTGGAAAATTTCCCAGAGCATATTTTCCCTCCTTCAACGTAATTACTAAAGCTGTCCACCAAATTGTGTAGTTACACAGACCCTGTCATTTCCATGGACCTCTTACGGACTGTACTGCAGCCCAACTTCAATGAAGACATTTTAGCAGTCTTCAGAAAGTACATGAAGGTAAATAAGCCGTGCCTGGAAATTTATTATTTTTTTCCCATCTAAACAGATCAATGAAATCTGCCTTGTCAACTACATGGTTTTTAAATGAAAAATTTGCCCAAAAACTGGCCTAATGTTTCCTGAAACACTAAGGACAGGACTCTTCAAATCTGGCCCCCGATTCCAAATCCAGGCCTTGTTTTCAGTTTTCCCAGGTAGTTAGTTTAATAATTAGTGATTCTGATTGGTCAGAGGCTATACAACTGGCTCACCGGTAGAGGAAGACTGGGAAATCGCCAATCCTCAGCACTTCAGGTCCATGATTTTAATAGCTCTGGCCTAGGATTAAATGTGATGTCTCAGAAAGCCAGAAGATAGCACTAATTTAATGAAATTATTGGGAGTGGCTAAGAATTTATCAAGCAGACTAATATTTTGTGAAAAATTACACTTTGATATTGCCGAAAAGGTTTTTAAATATTGATCATCAGAAGAATAGGATTGTTGTTTTTGTGAAAGTTGGCTTCTAAACAAGGCGTTTCTTCTGCAGTTTTTTGAGAAAGCGGCCAGCAATGTGAAAGAGAACGTTGGGGAGGAGGTACAGGCGGACCAGCTGATCAGAGAGGTGTGTCGAAACTGTCTGGAGCAGGTAAGGGGGTGAAGGTCTCTTACGGTATGATTTCAAAGAAAATCAGTTAGGGTACCACTTTGGGGAACTTTCATCTGCATGCTTCACAGGCCAAGCAGCTGTTCTCTGACGGCGAGAAGACAACCTCTCGGCCAGTGTTTGAACCTCCAGTCAAGGTATGGATAGGAATTAAAAAAACTGTTGCTTCAGTCTTACAGCCAAGTCATACTTCAGTTTTCTGTGAGCGCTTTCATTCCACACACAGGGTGGGTGATGTGAATTTCAACATCACTGGTTTGAGCGTTCAGGCCAGATTTTTATGCCCGGCGGAGATCATTCATGTCAGATGTTTGCTGTAGGTGGCAGCACTGACTTTCACAGGGCAGTCGTTAGCCAAGAAAGAGCAGAAGAAGAGGAATTGTTGTTGTAGGAGGTGCAGAGGTACCTGCATATCTAATTTTTCATACTATCCAGACATCATGCCGGTATTTTCAAAAGCAACACTATTACGGAATTTTAATATCTTGGCGATAAAATTCACCAAGCCAGGGGGGGTCCTGGGTAATTGTGTCATAATTGTGTGCCATTTTAAAATGGTCTAGGCTTGCGCTGCTTACCGTACTGACAACTTTAGAACTGTTCACTACACTGCTTGTGTTTGTTGTGAAACATCTGCTCTCTCCTGATCTGGTGGAATATCACTGCTGTATGCACTGACTGTGACCATCTGCATGCACAGTCAAATATAGTATGAGCACATGATTTTGCGTGCACGACCATCCGTGGACCAAAAGCTCCTGCGGAAAATTGAAGTATGAACTAGGCCTTAGAATAATCTATGACAGTGTTTCCCAACCCAGTCCTTATCTACGCTTATCTATGAAGCTGTAACATGTCTACTCTTAGTAGCTGTTATTGCGCTTGCACTGTGGGCCGTGCCTCAGTCTCTTTCCATTCACACAGCGTGCACGACACATGGAGGATGATTCCAGCCAGAGAGGAAGTCCTGTCCCAAGAAAGGTAGCATACATCTCGGCTTTTGAGGGGAATCTGATAATATGGGTCTATTTATGATAGTTATTAATTTATTAATGTTGCCATGAATGTATTTTTGTCCTGGGTTGATTTTGCAGCGAAAAGGACGCCCCCCGGGGCCTGTAATTTCCTGTGATCGACCGGTTTCCTTTGGAAACCCGTAAGTACAAAGTCTTTTTTACTTTCTGCTGAATTGGTACCGAGTGGGGAGTGGCTCTGTGGGTTAGGCAGGTTGCTGGTTCAAATCCCCTGGCTGGTGGTGATGTCATCATTGGGCCCCTGAGCAAGGTCTTTAATCCCCAGTTGCTCCAGGGATTAGCTGACTCTGCATTCTCTATAATACATCACTTTTGATAAAAATGTATGCTAAATAAATCAAAATAGAATTCAACAAGGCTTGAAGGCAGTAGTTGTTACAGCATTATGTTTGACTGATCTACTGCTGCATTTATGACACAGCCTTAATAGATATAAGCATTGATTGATATTTTATTGTGGACTAGCACATATTTCATAACTAAAATGGCTTTTAGCATTGATATACTTTAAGTAGTCTTAGGATTAAATACCAATATTGATCATGCATAACGTGTTCAGCGGGTATTTAATTAGAAAGATAAAACACCTTAATGGACTTTTTTTTTCCTCGTCAAGCCCCAAGCCAAAGACATCAGAGCCCATAAAGCGCGAAGGTCCCAAGGTAAGATGAACTCTTGGAAAGGCCAGACTTCTACGTCTAATATAAGGTTATAGCCACCAAGGGAAGGTTAGGCTATAAGGTGCCTGTTATGGTACAGTAATATGGGGCTAATATGTAAAAAATATTGGGGTACAGAAATATGAGATTTACCAAGATCTCTGTACAATTTGCTTTTCGGGACAGTTTTAGTACAGTGGGCACAATATGACTTTCTGAACTTCATTTGAACAGAAAACATTGACAGATCCAGGATCTGCTCAAAAGTTTAGTAGTTTTAATGAGGATCCCTGTGGTGCTCAGCTCTTGTCCTACTTTATCATTAAACCCCTTGGTTTTTCAGAAGCTCTAGTTACACTGCACAACCTCTATTTCAGTGGGATCCCTCCAGGCTGAATGAGAAGACTACGTTTGTCCTGGGATCAAGAGCAAATAAGTATGAGCAATGAGTATGTTGTTTGCTCACAGTGCTGTGTATATACACACAGACATTCATGCAGACACACGCACACTGATGAGTCAAAACATTATGACCACCCCCTACATGAAGGGAATGATGTTGACCATCTCATAAACACTGTCAAGGTACAAGATGTAATAGACGGTAAGCTATTATTTGGTACTTGTAGTCATCATGTTGAATGCAGAAGGATAAAAATCCGAGTGACTTTCATAAGGGCCAGATCATTATGGCCAGATGACTAGGTCAGAGCATCTCTGAAACTGCAAGACTTGTGGGGTGCTCATGGTCAGTCATGGTGAATTGCTACTGAGAGTGGTTCGAGGATGGGGAAAATCATAAACTGCTGACAGGGTGCTGGATAGCCAGCAATTGTTAATGCAGATTGTCCTGTCTGGTACAACCCAACAGAAGGACTACTGTGGCACAAATTGCAGATAATTGAATTCCCCAACCTTTGGGGAATACATGTGGTTTTAGCACCAGTTCACTGCCGCTAGACACTTTGAATTGTGAGTCAATAACTGAAAAACTGTTTGATAGACCTTTTTCAAACTTTACACATGCATTGTATGTGTGAGGAAGATTTTGAGACAGATTGCACTGAAATTTAAGCAATGCCGCAGTTTAGACATTTGATTCCACTAAAAAGATAGGTGAACAATTATTTGATGGATGTTTTTCAAACTTTTCAGAAACATTTGTAGGGGAGCTGGAAAGGAACTGATTAAATTTTGAGACTGATCACCCCAAAATTGAAGCAGTGTCACATAAAGATAGCAAAAACAGGTACTTTTGACGCTTGATCCCATTAAGACAATAACTCAATAACTGCTTGCTGGATTTTTTCAGACTTCAGCAATGACATTATATGGGTGCCAAACTAGAACTGATTAAATTTTGAGACAGATCACTCCAAAATCAAAGTGAAAGAAAAAAGCAGACATTTCTTTTAACATTTTTTTAACATTGCAGCCACATTATATGGGAGACAATCTAGAACATGGGTGGCCAATCTTATCCGCAAAGGGCCGGTGTGTAAGCAGGTTTTTGTGGTAACCTTTAGGTCAGCTGTTCAAACCCAGGTGAGAGGACTCTTCAGCCAATCAGTCCTCTAATTAGTGACCTAATTAGGGATTTGCAGCGAAAACCTCCATACACACTGGCCCTTTGTGGATAAGATTGGCCACTCCAAACTAGAAGGTTCAAATTTTGAGACAAATCGCCCCAAAACTGAAGCAGTGGTGCATAGTGACATCAAAAAGGGGTCATTACTGACATTTGATCCCATTAGCACAATATCTCAGAATTTGATGGATCTTTTTTAATCTTTGCAGCATGTTTTAAGGACGAAGATCTGCACCTGATCAAATTTTGAGACAAATTACACCAAAATTGAAGCAGTGCTGCATAATGTTAGTAAAGAGAACACCAGCTCAGAGACTTCATATTGTCAGCATGATAACTCAAAAAGTACTTGGCTTTTCCCAATTTGCAGGCACATTCTATGGTTGAAGGCCTGTACGTGTTCAAATTTTGAGACACATTGTGGCACTGTTGAAGTGAATTTTATCTGTAGCATTGTGGTAGCAAGAAAAGTATAAAAAAACTTCAAGTTGTGCACCATTCTGAGTAACATAATGAAATCTCATGGCGTCCTGCCCAGGGATGTAAATCACCCCTTCATCCATGATATCCACACCGTGTACCCATTAGGCACTTAGTATTCGTCTTGGTTATCAGATCCGTATTGCATTTGACTCCATTCATGTAACTTTGATTGTAGCACATTTTTATAATTGTTCTGTTTTATTATTGGGTATTGTTAATCTCTTATGGTGTCTAATCAATAAATTAAACTATCACAAATATCTATGTATAGGAATAAAAATGGTGTGTATGTATAGGTTTCTGTACTGTCTGCATTTTCATGCATCCCCATGGGTCTTGGAACATATCCCCTGTGGATAAGGGGCGAGTACTGTGTGTGTATGTGTGTGTGTGTGTGTGTGTGTGTGTGTGGGGTCAGTCTTGTTTTATGCTCTTTGTGTGTATTATTGTACTTACTAAAGCCCATATTGTAGGGCTCTTGGGATGGGTGGCACCAGAGGAAGAATTTACATCAAACACGCTGACCTCTTTAAGGTGAGGCGAAATATATCGTACAGTAAAACTATGATAAATGTGTTTTACTGAGCCTATGTTAATAACTAGATAAGAAAGCTATTGTTGAAGAAATGCTTTATTCTGTGAGGTACAATGAAATATGAAATAAAACATGTCTATGTTCCAGTATGCTGCTGATGCTCAGGACAAACATTGGCTGGCAGAAAAGCAACATATGAGGGCAACAGGTGGAAAAATGGTGAATTTTCTTGGCCTTTTTTATACAACAGTATTTTAAATATATGCAACTTTTTTTTTTTTTGGTCGCATGGTAATGCCCGCCTCTGAGTGACGTGCTTCTTTTAAAAGGCCTACCTTCTAATTGAAGAGGACGTACAGGATCTTGCAAAGAGTGAAGACTACAGGTAATACTACCATTTAACTGACGCTTGATGTGCCGCAGAAATGTCAGGAAATGGTGGAACCATCATCATTTTTTGTTAAATTGGCAGAGACTGCCCTGAGCTGAGACTGGATGAACTGAAGCCCTTTATGGTCCCACTGTGGATGATCGAGAAGATGCAGAAGGCAATGGAAGCCCAGCGGTCAGAGAAAGAGTGAGAACAGCAGGATGAGGGAAAACTGAGAAGCAGCAAAATGGGCCAGGACAAGTCAACTCAAAGGACAAACAGTGAGAAACCTTATCACAGATAGGACGCACTAAAAGGGCCATCTGCGTTTCAGTATTCTAAAATGTGTAACATGGTGCCAGTTGATATGAGACTGCACTTGAAAAAAGAAATAAATTGTTATATAAACTTAACTTGCACTGCTAGTTAATTTCTTACTATGAATAATATATTTCCTAAAGTTCTTTAAATTGTAGGGCAACAGATGTGTTCGTTTACTAGATCCCCGAATTAAACCTTAGAGTATAAAATAAACCTTACTGTTTAATAGTCCATCCACTGGAAGAGCACCTAGTACTTGGAATTTCTGCCCCGCAAACTCTCAATGAATTTTAAACAGCAGGTGTAACACCACTGCATATTGGTTGCTGTATGTCAGGTTATATGTTTTGACGGCATATATCTGTGGGATGTGTTTTCTTGTCAATGCTATAATGCCAATGAGTTTTTTTGTTTAATTGACTAGTAAATAGTGCTTTTATTAGAGGGAAACATATATCATTATTCTGTTTTTTTTTTCTTTTTGTACAACAGTTTATTTAAATGATGAAATGCCGTTTTTCCACCGTCTGGATTATGTACTGCCTTTTTAATGAATTCTTTCTGTTGTATGTGTTGGGTCTTTCGTTTAGTACATCATTGGTTACACTGGGGAAGAGAGTTTAGTTTGAAATGCCTATGCACAATAGTGCATACATAATGCTTAATGTGTATGTCCTTCTTTGAAATCCCTGCAGTATTAAATATTAAACATTTTGTTTCAATGGGTGTTTCTTGTTGCAAACTTTTGTAACCGATGTTATTTATAATTTACAGAATTTGTGTTCTCACTCCAGTATTCATTGCTGATACGATGAGCTGTGAGCTCAGGTCCTGATCTAGGCTCTATCTGTGTGGAGTTTGCATGTTCCTTTTCTGTTCTCATGGCTTCCTCCTGCAGTCCAAATGCTTGTGGTCAGGTGAATTGCTGTCCAGCCAATAGTGTGTCAAGTGTGTCAGAGATTGTGATGGATGGATGGATGGATGGATGGAGTGGGTGGCACATAATAGTAATAGTACATAGCAGGAAAGAAATGACACTTTCTGTAGTAAGATTGGTACCTTTTAGTTTAGGTTGATTTAATACAATCTGGACAAGTACATATAAAAATGTATAGGCATATGTGTAATCATAAGGGTTAAGTACATACAATAATAGCAGAGCAAATAATGCAGAGGGTAATCATTATGATATTCATGTACTTTTTTTCTCCCCATAGAATTAATCTTAAATCTTGCCAGTGTGAGAGAAAAATCCAAATGTAATACAAAAGTAGTGAATGTTATGTACATGTATAATCTCCTAGCAGTAGAAGAATGCACTAGGCCAATAGAAACCATGTGTTCAAGGTTAGATGATAGCATCAGGCCCTAGTCAAGAAATAGTGAGCACTGAATTACCGGAACAAACCATATATGGAAACACACAGTAGAACTCAAGGTAACTAAAAGGATAAAAAGAATTGTAAGAAGAGGCTCGGGGGAGAACTCCAGAGGTGTCTCCCCAGGCCTGTGCTGTAAGATACCACAATAAACTGAAGGCTGAAAAGACTTTACGTTGTCCTGAGTCCTACATCGTGAAATTTCCACAACACCTGTAACTTGGGCTCATCTTTAGAGACAAGAATTAATTTGCTTGGCACTGATTTAATATTTTGGAATTAAGTATATTTTGTCAGGGAAGCAGTGAAAAATAATTATTTCTCCATATGTTTTGAATACAGCTGGCATAAAATGGTACAAAATGGAACAAGACATGTCTGGTTGTTATGTGGTGGAGGGAGCGGTGGAACATCTATGTGTAAATCAATGTTCTTTACAAGCAGGCATCAAAAATGGAAAACATACATTGAATGGATAATATTTTGATGGCTTATAAGTCTAAAATACAGCTGTGCAGTTCTGCCGCATTAAAATCTGAAAGTCTGGAGGAAAAATAAATGCTTACTGAAATTGCAAACATTAAAAGAGAGAAACAGAAAATAGCAGGTTTGGACATTCATTTGACGCAGGATGCCGAATCAACGTCAGGGTCACTTCCGACATTTTCCAGTCCAATGAAATTAAAGTTTAAGAGAACGTGCGTCATCCCTACACAGTGGCTAAGAAGCGGCTTCGTTTTCAAATATTCTAACCCGATTGGCTAATTTACAAATGTGGGCGGGGACAGGTTCTAAAAGGGAAAAGTTTAAACTGTGGGGCGGGATGAGTTTGTAGAGGAAGAGTTTCAACGCCCGAAGAGCGAGGGAGGAAGGTGCTGGGTAATGTGTCGTTAAATATTACATTTACAGTTTATAAAAGTCGTTTTATTACAAAAATATGTTTGGTTAACGAGATATAAAGTAGACTTCTTAGCTGGCATTTTGATTTCGGTCCTCTTTTGGCTGATTTAATTCAACTTAATTATAGTCCTCGTTTGCTGTAGAGGGGATCAATAATAAAAAAAAAAAGCTTAGCAAGTTGATAGAGGTAGCATTTAACAAGTGTTTGACTAGTCATTTATAGAAGTGTTAGGTAATCTCTACTCCACATTGATTTGTCTTTCGGCGCTACCAGTTCTAGCTAGCTAGTAGACTGTTTATTTCGTTAGCTAATGCAGCTAGCTAGTAGTAATGAGTGTGCCTCCGCTATATTCATCACTAGTTCCCAAGTAGTCTGATGGTAGCCCGTTGTTTCAGAAGCATAGTTAATCAAAGCTGCGGGTTTATCCGGCTACTCTTGGTTACCTCATGACCGATTAGTGGCTCGCTGGTTGCCGCTTACCCACTGGCTTCTTACCTGTGTCGGTTCCGTTTAGTTCGGATGCCCCGATTAGCTCTTGCTATCTGACCGGCTCCGTCTAACCGCGGTGTGCTTTCAGCATCCTCGTAAACAAACCCATATCGTGTGGATCATGGCCTCCCAGAACATGGATCCGGCCGCGGCTTCACCCACCGCAGCTCTGAAGGGCAGCGAGACCGGGGGCGCCGCCGCGAAAGGCTCGGTGTCAAAGAGGTGAGTCCGCTTACCGGGCCGCTGATCCTGCTTATATAACCGGCGGTCCGTCCGGTTCGGGGATCGGTCATTTAAAAGCGGGCTTGAGTGCTGTGTCGCTAAGTAGGTACCGCTATAAGCGAGTAGCTGTAATATCCGTTGGTAGCATATTGCGATTGTGTGTAGCTGCCTGTTTTAACGTATATGTTGTGCTGTGGTTTTGTGTTTAGTTTTAAATATAGTGGTTTTTTTTCCCAGCAAATGCTTGCTTGCATAATAAATGTGATTTTGATCTTTTACCTGTCATTTGTTTGGCATCTGGCAATTGCTTGATTTAGAATATAATCGTTAAGATCGCATTTATCTGATTACATCACTGTGTTCCAGGCTTCAGCAGGAGTTGATGACACTAATGGTGAGAATTTTATCCGTTATTATCTTGCCATTATATGTCTACCTGTTAGTTTATTTTTATATTTTTTTTAACAGATGTCTGGAGACAAAGGGATTAGCGCCTTTCCCGAGTCGGACAATCTCTTTAAATGGATTGGTACAATAGATGGGGCACAGGGCACTGTAAGTTTTTCGTTTTACTCCCTGGTAAAGTATAGGACTGAAAGCTAACACGAGCATATCTTAACTGGTGCCAAATGCCATGCTGTGCTGGCGGTGTCTTTTTGCAAAACGGTAGGTTCCATTTAGATTTGTAGTTTAGGCCTTTCCAACGTGTGCATTTTCCACATATTTTACTACTAGATACCGTAACACCCATTTCCACTTAAACTGATTTGTTAAATGCATTCATAATCCCATAGCTGTTTGACTGCAGTATTCTGTTCATGACGATATACCCTCATATTTCATATGTTTCTATTTCTTAGGTTTACGAAGGCTTGAGGTATAAGTTGTCTTTGGAGTTTCCTAGTGGTTACCCCTACAAGGCACCCCGAGTGAAGTTCATCACTCCCTGTTACCACCCCAATGTTGATGAGCATGGTAACATCTGCTTGGACATCCTGAAAGAAAAGTGGTCTGCTTTGTATGATGTCAGGTCAATACTTCTGTCCATCCAGAGTTTACTCGGAGGTAAGAGTGACAGTGTGGTTTTCAATGACTGAATACTAATACTAAATAATAATCTAAGTGTTTGTTGCTCCCTTGAACTTGTTCAGAAATATGCTTCTTGTTTTATTTCCAGAACCTAATAATGAAAGTCCGATGAACGCAAGTGCTGCTGAGCTTTGGGAAAACCAGGAAGGTAGGTGGCACTGTGTCAGTCTCATTGCCATGCTGTGCAGTCATGCAGCATGCATCGATCAGCTTTCCCACACACCTTAATCTTAAACATCATAAAATAGGCGTTGCTTAAATACCAACCGAATATCTATATTGCAAATATAACTATTTTGATTTTTGTGGATTTGTGTTGCTTGTCTCATTAGGCATGTCAAGCCCAGTGTCCTGAGTACAAGAATAATAAAAATACCAAAACTGGCTTAGCCAATTGATTGCTTTCGGGGTAGATGTGAGATGTTGGGACATTGAAACTAGGTACAAAGTGCATTAGGGTACATGGTTCTCACATGAAATTTGAGAAGCACCGTGAGAGGTATAGTACCAGTGGGATCTGCTGCTCCTACTGGACCTTCTGTAGGTTTGATCCACACTATCTGGAATCAAAACTCTCACTGCCATCTGAACGGTCATGCCAGAAATAGGGGGCCGACCAAATATGGCAAGTGCAAATTCCTGGGAAGTGTTGTATTTTTAAAAAACCAGACTCTGAAATCTGACCCTAGCGAAACCTGATTTACCACCTACTGGGTTTTTTTTCTCCCCCTTCAGTTTGGCGTTTTCTGTGCATCTCAAAAGTCTTAGGTTTGGGCCCAACACCATGACTCAAGTGGCACACCCAATTCAAGTGGAATTTACTTTCCGAAAGGTTTATCTTCCCCAATATATAAGTATCAAAAAGGTGGCAGATGATATCTGTGGCATTATAGCATATAAAGGTGAGGAGCATGATAATGGAAAGCTGTAGAGTCCTTACACCTTTCCTTTGGCATCTCCATTAATTGTGCTACACCAAATTTATAATGTATGAAACCAGAAAAACAGGTATATGGTACTTATAGGTCCCTTAGCCTGGTCATAGGAGCAGTGATCATGGAAAAGAATTAATTCCTTAACATTTGTATTGGCCATTCATTAAGTTGCTTCCCCAATTTATGGATTTTTATGACCAGTTCATTGTAGAACCCTTTTCATAATGCTTTAACTCCAATAGTGGCATTTATACTCCTGGAAAGGTCTGGTGGCTCCTCACAATGTTTCCATTTAGCTGATTTTTGCACTGAAGAGGACCAAATGCCGTGCCTGATATGCCGTCTCATGAATGCACGTTTAAGTTATGCGCTGAATTTTAATTTTGTGGCGGCCCTGTTAATGGTGCTTGAGTGTTTTGAAGAGGAATGCAAGAATGCATTCTCCAGTTTTATTTGAACTGGGCCAAACCTTTTCAGAGACCTAAAGTATTTGCCTTTGAGAAATAAGGGGTTAAAACTGAATGATTACAATGAGAATGGTTTGAACATTCTGTATGTCAGAACCCAGGGTGTCATAAACTGCTTAAAATTGTTTTTACCTAATCAGAGTGGTTAGTGGGTTTTTTTTTCTGCATTTTGTGGATGAAATCCAAATCTGAGGGCTAAACTGTAATGTAGATGTATTGGCAAATAGTATGGCAATCTTGTCTGCAATAAAAGTTGCTCTTTATAAATATTAAACCCCTCATCAGGGGTCTTGATTTCTTTCATTGGGGAGGAATGAGGCTGCATAAAGTTGTTCTGTAACTAGACCACACCGTTCTGTGATACCTTTTCAGCCTACAAGACCCACCTGCGTGCGACTTACAAGAATTGACCTGAGGGATTCACCATCATTAGTGTCATCGTCTTAATTTTAAGTGTCTCTTTCCCTGTGCTTGTGACTATAAATTATGCTTTTTTGTGTGTGTACAGTGTGAATTTTGTATGGAAAAATTGAAATAAAGCTCTTACAATCTGTGGTGAAGTAGATTTATATGCCAGTATTTAATGCACATCATAATACTCCCAGTATAATTTCCCCAGTTTTGATACAATGTTACGCTTCCTATAATTCTGCAGTACAAATTTAATAGTCCAGTATAAACTCTTCTGTATAGCCACCTTCATTTGCAGAAGCACTCTTACTGTATGCTTACCTACTATGCTGAAACCTGGGTGTGGTTGTATCTCTAGTGGTGTTTCTCAATCCAGTCCTCAGAGACCAAGGTGGGGGGGAACAATTGTGGGCTCTGCAGGGTTCCCGGAGGACTGGGTTGAGGAAACACTGCTCCGTGGTGTTCAGTTGAGCAAGCAGAGGACCCGGCAGCCAGGATAGTGACAGCACCCACCAAGCCTCTGGGGTCCAGCTGCTACATTCTCCACTGACATCTCCTCCACGGGCTCATCATCGTCTTGCTCTGTATCAACACTATCTGCCCAAGCTTCCTGTGTGGCCTCTACCGACCAGAACGGTACGTTGACCTTTCGCAGCATCTCCTGTGCCATGGCCTCCAGCTGGGAGATCTGCGTGCTGAGGTCTGGACAGGGACCACCTTGGTCTTGCGTCTTTGGCCAGGGCGTCTGTGACATGCTTGCCCGGCCTGTGACTCCTGTCCCGTCACCCGAGCCCCCCGTGTTGACCAGTGACAGTCGGTCACGGGGCTGCTTTAGGGGGAAGAGCTCTTGTAGGAGTATGACCTTTTGCAAGTCCTGCTGGAAGATCTCCAGCCCGGACAGGAAGAGGACCCACAATCGTTCTGCTTCCGCCCTTTCCTCCTCCAGCAGCTCTCCTTGAGTCAACAGCATTGTCAGCCTCTTCTGCAGCCCTGTCCGTGCAGCGATAGCGAAACTGTTCTTTTTCCTCTGAATTATCCTTATCTGACATTACACAGGGTTCATGTTGACTAGCTATAGTAACCACCCCGTTTTGTACGCTAGCATCTTATGAGGAATACGTAGATATTTGGAGGTGTTACCTGTGGAGAGGCTGTGCGCCAGTGCCCTGATTTCGTCCAACTCCTCTCTCAGGCGGCTGCAGTCAGAGTTGCTCCCCAGACAAGTGGCCTGCAGCTGGAGACATGCAGTCACCTTGACGAAGGCTGCCTGTGCTCGCTGACATTCCAGCAGCGGGCGTCGCCGCGCCTGGATCTCTCCCACAGACCGTCGCCATCGATTCATCTTCACCTACAGATGGACCAAATACTCCTTGTATCTCCTCTTCCCAGCACCTTTCAGGATTTTTGGCAAAAAAATAAGTACAGTTCCACACATTTCAAATTTAATCATGCAATGTCTTTTTTTTACTTGCATGCATTGTATCATTTGCCAAAGAAATTAAACTGAAATATGAAGCCAAGAGCATTGTGAAGTTTTACATTGCATTTTAAAAGTAGCATTTCACAAATTGGGAGAAAGAAAAGCAAATTACCTTTGCTTAGACGCCCCAATGTGTTCTCATAACTTCCAGAAGCGTTGTTTGTAATGGCGCTCCCAAGCTCCAAACTGAATATTTCTTAAAGATGCTGTCAGCTCCAGCCAATTCAATTACCTCATTCCCCAGTGTTATCCAATCCTCTTTTCCTTTAGTGTCTCCACCCATAGATTGCATCAGTAAGTGCCATTCTACTGAGAGCCTCAATGTTTCAATTAACCCCAGCCTAAACAGCTGATGCTCAGGGAAACCCATCTCCTTGTGCAATATGTGTGTGCCTCCAACACCTGGAACAGCAGGTGCAAACTACTTTGAAGGCTAAGCCCTTAACTCACATGAATTGCTCCTGATGCAGTTTAGAGCAAACGCAAGCTGGTTTATGAGATTGGGAAGCTTTGTGAAATTCAGATGCTTTCTGCCCAGTGAAGCTGGTAGGAGGCAGATGAATGCTTTCAGCCCGTTGCTCGTAATTGCTGTGGCTTGTTGAAAGCTCGCAAAATGTTGCTGAGGAGAACCTTCGATGCAACAGGGTGAGATCCCAAGTGCCTCATCTCCCAAGCAACAGCACTAAAATTAGCCTATTTGAATTGTGGGCAGTCAGATTTTGTTGCACTGACACCTAGGGTGTGGCTGCTCTCACAGTATATCATCAATGTCATTCATTTCAAGATGTTTGATTAGAAAAAAATATACAAATTCCCATAAAATTCGTTCATTGGTTTTTGGTTCAAAATTGTGTATGTGTATATACTGTGTGTGTGTGTATATATATATATATATATGTGTGTGTGTGTATATGTGTATGTGTATATATATATATATATATATATAAATTTTCATCTTTGTTCACTGGTAATTTTTACTAAAGGGATCTTGTAATGAACTGTATGTATCCAGAATTTGAATGATCATACTTTGTACTGAAAAGGGGTGGACTGACCTCTCTAGTGGCCCTAGGCCGACATCGGCTGCTGCCAATTTAACGGACCGGGGGTTTTTACCAAAAGCTTCCGTAAGTAACTTGCATGGTCAAGCCCATTCAGTTGCATGATTCCAACTGTGGAAGTTGCTAATGCAGTTAGCGACTATGCTTTTGGGAAACACACCCGGGGCCTAGGATATGGCCTAGAATGGCCTACCTACGCATTAATCAGTCTCTGATTCTAAGTATGGTTTGGATCGAAGAATGCTTTGAAATGATAATCTGCAGGTGGGTGATATACAGGGAAATGAGTCCAAATGCATAATGCTTAATGAATATTTATTGAAATCTCGTTAACAGTTTTGACGGATTTCTGGTCTGATCTAGTCCCAAAAGTTGCATCTGGGTCATGTATACTTTACAATAGTAAACCTTTAAAAGAAAAATAAATAGAACAGGTATATGTGTATGTCAGTGTGTGTATGCTTGAGTTTTGCATGATCTACTGTAAGTTTCTGTAAGTCCAGACAGGAATTCTACTAAGCTACTTTCCACTGTATGAAACGGGAACTGTAGATGTATATTTTCAGTCTTCATTCGTAACACAGTAAAGTGATCACAGTTATATCTGAAGCCTATTTAGTGAGGAGTTTGGCTACAAATTTCAGCAATTTGATACAGCCTGAGTTATGTATATATGGTCTTAGTTTCTCACTAAGAATAAACCTTGACTGAAACCTCAATCCCACCAAACAAAAAACAAACAAACAAACAAACAAATAGGATTTCATAACAACTGGATTGCATGAAGAGTGAGACTTTAAGAAGTAATTACAGAAGGGCCACAAATAATCATGCATCTTTTAGGGGTTCCTGCCAACCAGCCACATAGATAGATAAATTGTCCACTAGTACTGGTAAAGGAAGAACCAAGACAGGATAGGAGGATGAGAAGGAGAGTCAGTGATGGTACATATTTCTTTCCAGCAAGGCCAGTTACATCACCAGATTTACACACGTGTAGGAGGATTATGTGGAAATTGACTCCATTATTTCGTGACACAGGCACTGGCAGAAGCCGTAGAAGACGCAGAGGACTAGAGTGGAGGGCACCAGGCTGACGAGGATGACGCCCAGGGAGAGCTGCTGAATCATCAGTAGATAGATGCCCAGGGGGAGGGAGCTGAAGTAGATGAGGCAGAGGACACCTATCAGGAAGCGAGGGAAGGCGTGCGATGTCCACATGCGGCACTTCTGCACGGGGAGATGGCAGGGCAGTGAGTCCAGGCTGGGTGGACGGTAGAGGCGTACCATGTTCAGCATGCTCATCGTCTCCGAGGACTGCGACTCCCCTGGGACCTCCATGATGGTGATCACCAGGCAGTCCGAGGAGCTGTGTGACTGGTCCCCACTGGTGCAGCCCTCGCTGCTCAGGCCGTTGGGCGTCAGCACTACCTCACCGGGGGCTACAGAACCGCTCTTCCTGGTTCGGTCCTGGTATGCCAACAGGGCAAGGATGTTGCTGTCATCCTGCAGGAGCCAGATTTCCTCCTCAGGCACGGGAGTCTCATGGCGGCAAAAGGGGCAGCTTATGATGCTGGGTGACGAGTCACCCATCTCCACTATCTTCTTCAGGCATTTGGCGCAAACACGGTGTAGGCAGCTGAGCACCTTGGGCTTGCGTGCTCGGACGTCGTAGCGGTTGTAGCAGATCTTGCACTCAAGCTCCTCAAGGGAGTAAACTAAGGGCTGGGTGCCCTCTGTCTCCAAATCTAGCTTCTGACTCATCTTGACTGATGGTCCAGCTAGACTGGGGGAGACAGTCGCAAACAGGTAAGCTATGGGCTCTGCTGTCTGGCGCTGAATTACCACGTCAGTAGTCCTTTCTGATGTATCTCAAGCTTTAGTAATGCTTGTGTTTTTAGCTCACAGCATTAAAGCACAGTTTAATTTTGGGGCCAAAGTAATGGCATGAGCACCGTAGGAAGTTGCATTAAACTAAGCTATACTAACTAAAAATAGCATGTTTAAGTAGCTTGCCCTGATTTGAGATTTTTTTTCCTGGTTTTCCAAGTCTTCATCAAATGAACCTGAAAGCACAGTTGTTGCTGGTATACACGCTGCTTTTGCAGGGCAAATGAAATGAGCGGTTCTCTGTGGGGTGTTAATGACGACGGGAACAGAAGCTGGAGGGTTTCCTACCCAAAAGCCTGCTGCCCCTTATACAGAGACTCATCCCACAGTAAACCTGGAACCTTCTTCCAGCATGCTTGCTTTGGTCAGTTGCTTAAACTTTGACAAACTCATAACTGGCATTTGCCACTATTGACCTTTAAGGTCTTTCCATATGATAAAAAAGTTTGTCTACAAGATGTGTAAAAATCCTTTAGGTTTGATTCAAAATTCTGGAAAGGCAAAGATGTATTTTGAACTGGAGATCTGCACCCATTTACATCTACTGGAATATGAAGACGAAGCCTTCTTCCTTCATGTTGAACTTCCACAAGGCTCGCGCTCCAGCCGAAAGGGCCAGTTTCCGGCAGCGTATTTCCTGATGAATTGCAGTCGCTCTGAGGACCAAAAAGCTACAACAGCGTCCGCAGATGGCAGGGAACGAGCTGGGAACGAGAGAAACGCACTAAGTTACAGAAAACCAGTATTCATTCATGAAAATTAAACCCGAATAAATGTCCAGTAGTAATACTCTAAATATGAACATTTTTAAATCAATTTTTATATACATTTGATGTATATCATAACTACGCTGTATTCAATTACTTTACAGAAGCTTCACGTAGAGGCTTCTCTTCTACACATCAATCCACCTAATTAAACATTATTTTGACTGCCCTGGTTTAACAGTGATTAAAACTATGCATATAGAACGGGGAAAACAGCTTTTTTAGCCTTTCTGGCAACACTTATATTTATTTATTCGATCTCCATCGTACAGTAAAGAACGTCCGAATATCCGGCATAAATACCATATAGGGAAGAACGCTGTTTAGATTTCCATAACAGGAAGGAAAGTATAGTCACCTTAAAGATACAATTCAACTTTATTGATCAGGGTGAAGAAATTTCTCTGTCCAGTAGCACAGAAAAAGAAATAAATACACCAAAGGATAATGTAAGCAAAAACAGACAATAAATATGTAAACGGAAGTCTGTAATAAAATTAAACATAATACATTTAAAACGAAATAAACAAAATGCTGTGCAGACAGTGCAGCACTATTGTAAATGAAGTGCAATCATGATTCCAAATGGAAATGTGATGATATTTCACATATGACGCGTCCAGCTTCCTCGGCTGAGCAGAGATGCTGTGGGTGAAGTCAGTGTGGCAGCCGCAAGTCTTTTCCAGCACACTAGCTCACAGCCTTACTTCCGTTTTCAATGTGCCCCTATTATGCAACTTTCTCTTCTTCTCTGTGCACAGGCTGTACAAAATCTCCGCCACGTCTATAAATAGAGAGCCCCGATCGCTGGAGGATGAGCGGCTAGCTTTATATAATACTCCCCTCGATAGCTGTGGCTTCCGAAGGCATATCATTCCCTCCTGTTTCTAATGATTACGAGGAGATCGGGAGGAAGGTGGACAGAAAAAAGAAACATACGAAGATATTAAGATGCCACTTCGCGGGGGGGTTCAGCTAAAATTAACATTAATGTGTCTTAAAGGTGAAACGGCTTTTCCCCCCCTCGCAATATGTAATACGTTGAACATGTTTTGTAATGTTATATTCTATCTTTTTGAGTGTCACTGTAGATCAGGCATATCGTTTTCGTTACAGGAAAAGTACACATATGTTGTTTAAAAGCCATCGGTCCATTTCCCATGCTTATCCAGAACAGGCTCACAGTCATATTAATAACCTTTAGGATGTTTACCTAGAATATGCTTAACTATCTTTGTTAAAGTTAGTTATGAAGAACAAAAATGAATGTATAGGAATGCACACCTCACACAGAGCACACAGGGATGGGATTCAAATCCAAAGACATGGTCCCTAAATTGACCTTAGTGTTGGTGCCCTTTGATGGACTGGCATCCCATCCAGGAACTGCCTGGTAAGGGGTCCAAGATAAGTGACTGGAAGATAAAAAGGTGTTTAGATAAAGAGGAAAAAAATCTAGACTACTGATTATCTAAAGCTATCTAATATTAACAAATGGTAACACTGAACAATGGGACAAGTTATAATTTATTTCACTACTAAAACACCTTTTATAACAAATGACAGGAAGCCATGATCTAGATTTGTGACAGTCTCATCTAAAGTTATGCCATGCAAGGTGCACCTATAGTACAGAGACCAGAGAAGTCATTTTCCTAAATAAGCTACAATACAGGGGTAGCACAGTGGTGCAGTGGTCAGCACTGCTGCCTCACACCTCTGGGAGCTGGGTTTTGTGTCTCCGCCAGGGTTCTCCCCATGTCATCGTGAGGTTTCCTCTGGGTACTCCAGTTTCCGCCACAGTCCAAAAACATGCTAAGATTAATTGGAGTTCCCAAATTGCCCATAGGTGTGCATGTGTGAGTGAATGGTGTGTTGTGCCCTGTGATGGGTTGGCACCCCAACTTGGGTTGTTCCCTGCCTTGTGCCCAAAGCCTCTGGGATTGGCTACAGACCCCCACGACCCTGAATAGGACAAACAGTTACAGAGAATGGATGGACTACATGGAAACTACAGCACAAAATCTCTAAATTATCAAAATGATCAGATAGAAATGTTAAGAGAGTTCAGGAGAAAACTGAACAGGAACTCCACCAACAATAAACATAAAAATCAAGTCAGAACCTGAAATCATCCTACAAGCCTTTAAATCGTCATAGAAACCATTGTAACAGTGGAAAACCAGGGTTAAGTATAGATTCTACAGAAGAAAGTAAAGAAATACTGTACATTCTCATATCATATGCAATCTTTATGTTACATGCAGCCGATCCTATTACTCCTGCCAGCTAGAATTCCATATCTACTGCATGATCCAAAGGAACAGATAAAACCCATTTTTATTTTTGTTATTGCTTCTTGGTATATGGCCCCATTTTGGTGTATTTGTTCCCAGCATCATGCAATAGTCTGTAGAAGTTGGCAGGGAGGCCAGCATGGTAGAAGATAAACAGGCAAACACCATCTGTGCCTCAGACCACTGCCAAGGACAAACAACCACTTCCAGAGTCTCCTCTTCTGCTGGTGCAAAGTGACATCATCACATTCATTGCCTAAACCAGACTTCAAATTCGAAAGGGAAAAAAAAACCGTCAAAAAGGTAGTTGATTTGAATGAAACCCCAGAGCAGGCTTGGTTGTATAAGGCAGGAATGGCTAATACTGCATACGTAGGTGCCATGGCTAAATGAAATACCAATCAGCAATTGGAGGTGCTGCCTGCAAAAGCATATGCTTTCATCTTGGACTATGAAACATGGTAAATAACTGTCATTACAGCTTAGACAACAGCATTTTGTATGGTAATAATTTAAGCTGCTTAACATTTCACCCGAATTATAATTAGAAATGAAGGGACAATGACAAAATTTAGCTAGGTAGAGGTTTTCATTTTAAAAATGAACAGAATGATTGGTGACTTATTGTAAATATTGCTAGTAGTTTTGAAAGTGGCATATGAATTCATCTACCTGACCAGGAAAAGCAGCTGGAAGATGACACAATGCCATCTATTGTTTTTTTTCTGATACACCGAGTGGTTCAGGGTATCTGAATATGTATTATTCAGAAGGGGACAAGGTTGACAATATCTGATCGCAGCATCAAAGCCTTCCAAGAAAGCCATATTTTCCCTCGTTTGTTGGATATGAAAATACGAACAGTGCAACACTGTTCAAAATACAGATTTACATAAATGTTAAGCAGTATATGTGTGGGTGTTCTTGCTTATAAGTTATTTACATAAATCACTATCTTGCCTGAAAAGGCCAGGCATTTTACAGGGCATCTGGTCTCTTCCCAATATCCAAAGTCTATTTACTGTGTAGCCATATATATGTAATCACAATGTTGTCTAGAATTAGTGGTTCAATTCCTTATTTATTTAATTAAAATTATTTTCCCTAAATCTTCATGTTAATAGGCCCTGAAAGTAGTATTTTTTGTTGAAGCTCAATCTAAAGATAATATTAGTTAACCTTAGTGTGGGGGAAAGAGTATAAAATATTATCCAAAAAAACCCAGTTCAGTTCAGTTTATGTGTTGCCATTAATTACCTATGTTGGGAAACTCCATATAATGGACTGACTCCATATAATGGACTGAAATGGTGTCGGTTGACTTGAAAAGTACCCCCCCCCCCCCCCCCCCCACCACC
>JAODJU010000130.1:11019899-11087476 GCA_026776725.1 Gnathonemus echidnorhynchus
CATCGTCTACAGATCTGTTGGCTCTGTAGGCAAACTGCATGGGGTCCAGCAGGTGGTCAGTGGTGGCTTTGAGGTGGTGGAGTACGAGACGCTCAAAGGACTTCATAATTACAGGCGTCAAAGCAATGGGTCTGTAGTCATTTAGTCCTGTTATCTTAGGTGCCAACGAATCTCAAGGAGCCAACGAAGTAGGATCACTCACATGGCATTCACGGGATTCGAAACAACAACCTCCCCTATTGTGGGACAGCTCCCTAGCCTCAGAACCACTAATCTGTTTTACAGAAAGAGTCCTGATAAATTCGAGCCCGGAACGTTAGTTTTACAGTGAGCAGCGGCGGAACAGTAAGTAGGTCGGATTTCCGGTGTATCAGACACGTGTGTCGAATGGAGGAGGAGCGTCCGATCAGCAATATTCCTCCAGTCGAACACATTTAGTAACGAAGTATGAGTCCGATTTGATAATACTATATTTCTTCATACCCTTACTATTCCGTTGTCACTGGAAATCGTTTAAAGTTCTTAGCTAAAATTATTTTGAGCGACTTTACGGACGGAAGTATGCTGTCCGATTTGGATCTAATCGGGACCATTCAAGAAGACGACGATGTCCCCGAAGAAGATGATTCTGCGTCTGAAGATGAATCCGTGAGTCAAGCAATGGTTAATTTATTGAATTGCAACTTTAACAGTTTAACGGTTATTGAACTTCGACTTTAAGAAATATACTGTTATTCATTGGATTGTTTTACGCTGCTAGACAATAAGATAATTGACGTCTATAAAGCAATCTCGGTCGTTATTTCTGTGTTTCAGTGATGTATTTTCCATATCTGATCAATTGTTTTTAACCACTTTCAGCTAGGTATTTGATGTTATTAACGATTGGAAAATACTTTTTATTACTCAAGTTAAACAAGATGTTCTCATTCTGGTGCCTGGTGTCGGTTGACCTGCCATGTGGCGATCAGCCGTGTGTGTTGTGAATTAAAGTGTGTCTATTGAACATCACTGCGACGTTGTATGGAAGTTGTAAAGTAAAATATCCGTATATCCCCCAGCCACTGAAAAGGATGAGGTTAGATCCTATCACTGGCAGAATAGAGCAAAAGGCAGGGGGACAGCCTGGATGAGATGCCAGTCCGCTACAATTGTACTGTAGGCAATTGTCACGTACCTGTTTTATAATTTTAATTTATTTGTGTGATCAGCGTGGGGCTGTTGCCAACAAACTAATTTGGGTGTTTAAGACGTCCTATGTTTTATGGTATGTTTTTGACTAGAGTGAAGTGGTTCAGAGCTAGCCTCACACCTCCAGGGTTGCTGTTTCAAATCCCATTGTGGAGTTTGCATGCTTTCGCTGTGTTGTGTGGGTTGCCTCTGGCTGGTGTGGCAGTCAGAAGTCCAAAGCTATGCAGTCAGACAAACTGGTGTTCACGCAAACTATTCCACCTCTGGTAGCGTGATGACAGCCTTACAGCCTAACCCCCTTAATACTACTTTGCTTATCTTGTGTAAAAAACCATGTTCCAGTTTAATGCAACTTCAGATGTAAAAATTTTGCTCCTGCTCTCTCATTGAGTGCTACACTTGTGTTGCATTCTTGGTTGTCCTCTCCCATGGAAAAGAACTGTGTATCTGCATATCTGAAACGTCAGTGTAAAATGAGAATCGGCTCTTCTTCTCAGGAGCAGCCCATCATTTTGGGACGGAAGCAGAAACAGATGAAGCGTCGTGGCGCCGGTGACTTTGCGGCGGACTTTGAGTTTGGGGAGCGCGACGGGCTGTACAGCGAGGACTGGGCCATGGCAGATGTCTTGGCACAGCTAAAGAAAAGGGTGAAGTCCTGAGCGCTGACAATGCACTGTTTAAAACATATTTATCCAATCCTTTTAACCTAATGCTATGTAGATTGTTGCCATTTTCTTAAACATCTCCCTTGATAAGAATGTTTACGTGGTTTTGGTTGATTGTCTTTCAGTCTATATATGTGATGATGATGATGATGATGATGATGACGATTTCTTCAAGTACTTTTATTTTTTTGTTAAAGAAAGCTGCCACCACCTTGGATGAGAAGATCGAAAAAGTCCGCAAGAAGCGAAGAACTGAGGTGAGGTCTCCAACTGGACCATAAAATGATCATAATGTTGCGGGTGATGTAGAATGCCTACCAAGTCTATGCCTGTGATGTATCATTGTTAGAGGGATGTTAATTCTACACTGCTGTAGCTATTTTAGTTTGTTTTTCGGGGAATTAGCCAGTGAAGACGTGGGTGTTTGGAACTTGCCGCAGGAGAGAGCGCTGAAGGAAGGGAAGGCAAGCAATAAGGAAGGAGCTGGAAACCAGGAGTTAGAAGCTGGAGGTGATGAAGATGCAAAACCAGAGGTGAAAGAGGAAGAGGATGAGGAAGATGATGAGGGGGCTGGTAGTGGCAGTGGAGAGTCAGACGATGACGACGATGATGATGATGGGCTGGATGCTTTAGGCTCCGCAGATGAAGAGGTCCTCACCAAATCAGGTGAGAGCAGAATCAGTGGGTCAGGCTTTAGATTGAATGGAGTTTGATTCTGTACTGATACAGCGTCATGTTCCGGCTGCAGATACGCTGAGAGAAAAAGGCAGGAGAGGCAAGAAGAAACAAGATGCAGGAGAGGTGAGTTGCAGAGACTTTGTACAGGAACAGACATGGTGCCCCTTTTACACAAGATGCAGAGTGAGCATTTAAATAATCCCCTGGCAGTGCAAAGCATCGAGGTGCTCAGGTCACACCAGCACTTTAACCTTAGAATTGATTTGTCTTCATTTTCCACTTATTGTGGTTAAAATATTAATTGCGATTAATAAACTCCCTTCCGGCTGTCCCCTTTGTCGCTGACTGCTCCCGGTTTACAGGCACTGGAAGCCTTTTATGAAGATGCCTCAAACTACAATGAGAACCTGACATTCGAGGACATGAATCTGTCCCGGCCGCTGATGAAGGTTGTACAGGGGTGACGTGGGAGTTTAATGTTTCTCTTCCGCCCCCTTTCTGTCCCCGAGCTGATCTTGTGTTTTCGCTTCTCACAGGCAATCGCAACGATGGGCTTTAAGCAGCCCACTCCCATCCAGAAGGCCTGCGTCCCTGTGGGGCTGCTTGGCAGGGACCTCTGTGCGTGTGCAGCTACCGGCACTGGTGAGAGGCTGCGGCCGCCTGTATGCCGACGGGGGAGAGGAGAGAGAGATGGGCATCTGTGATCTGATCATTCAGTGTATACCTCCATTCATGATAAGCTGGGAATTTGTAAGAACTTTTTTACTCTGAATATCTGTGTTAAGACACATTAAAGTGGGGAAGCTGAAGCATGGGGGGGGGGAATCAAGCGCTTCCAGTGAAAATCGAGCATCTTCTGTAGCAGAAAGGCTGCTGTTAATCGGATAAAGAGGGACGTCTTTGGCTGCTTGGAATTATGGGAAATAGTACCGTGGTTCCACCAGTCTTCATCCCAACCCAGGCAAGACTGCTGCCTTTATGCTGCCCGTCCTGGAGCGACTCATTTACAAGCCCCGGCAGGTCCAGGTCACCCGCGTCCTGGTGTTGGTGCCGACCCGTGAGCTGGGCATCCAGGTACACGCAGTGGCCCGCCAGCTGGCCCAGTTCACAAGCATTACCACGTGCCTTGCTGTGGGTGAGTGCTCGTCTTCAGCAGCGGGTCTGTTGTTTGCTTAGCCAGACATAAATAGTCACTTCGGGGTCCCCAGCAGGTGTTTAAGAAATAAAAATCTTGCGAGTATTTAGAAGATCGTAGGCAGCAGCTGGTGAGTTGAACATGCTGCTTCAGCACCTTTGGAATTAGGAGTGTGTTTATTTAATATTGTAGTGCACTGACTGTTTGTGGTCAAAGAACAAATGCGTGGTTTAAATGGTGTTTGTCTTTCTGCAGTGAAATGCATTTCTAACAGCCCCCTGATTTTGAAAGTTTGCTGGCATACATATCACCAAGCAGTGCTTTAATGAGTAGCATGGGGACCATCCAAACCTGTCTTTAGGGTAATTGCAGGGTCAGCGTCCACTGAAGCCCATATTTAACGTGCTGTGATCTTCCCCGTTGGAGGTTTTCGTTTGCGTTCATGATGACCCGTCCTTCCTTTATTAAACATAGCGATGATTTAGGCTAGCGTGCATTTTGAGGCAGCACAGTACTAGAAAACTTTCAAATCTCGTAATGTGATTATTTTCTGGTAAAGTATCTCTCTTTCTGTATTTTATTTTCTGGTAAAGATTGCTGTATTTATGAAGCAAAAAAGGAGTTCCCAGAATACGTACCCAGAATAAACTATAGCCAAACAGAATTTATTATCCACCAAATAACTTGGTGGTGTTGCCTCGAGTTGTCGACAGATCACTTGTTTTTCCTCAATATTGACTCTGTGGAATCCCAGATATTTCCTTACAGCAGAAGCCTAATGCCTTTTGGTGATCAGTTCTTGTTCACTTTTCTCCTCCTCACTGATTTTTTTGTTAAATTTCTCACAAACACAAATTTACGACAGCAATGATGAGAATGATTACGATTGGCTTGGAGAACGCAATGCAGCGCTCGGGCAAAGGCAGCGGCGGTAAACATTAGTCTGTGTTTTTCTTTTTACATAACCTAGATAATCTTGAAAAAGAATAATCATCAAAACTGCAAAGCGTGATTGATGACTTTTTGATGATCTGTGTTCAGCCAGTCTTATTATGAGGGATGCCCATCTGTTTAGACAATTTTATCGGCAAGATTTCAAAATATTGGAACTGTATTGCAAAATGGAAAGTGCCGTATGCCACAGTATGTCTATATGGTATGACAGTATGAAAATAGTGATTTGATTTGATTCCCCTAACAGATGATTATCATTTTAATCCTAAGTGTAACAATGAGATGTATCAATCAGTAATAAAATTGTTGCCAGTTTACGGAAAGCTTATCCAGAAGCCCTACAGCCTCTCTGTTTAGATGACCGCGATGCGTATTTCAGGTGGTTTGGACCTCAAGTCCCAGGAGGCGGCCCTGCGGGCTGGACCCGATGTCCTGATCGCCACGCCGGGCCGTTTGATCGACCACCTCCATAACACACCCTCCTTTGAGCTCAGCCAGATCGAGATCCTCATTCTGGATGAAGCTGATCGGTATGTAGTGTTGTGGAGTTAATATAACAATTATTGTTATAATGTAATTCATTACACTTGTTGTAGAACCAATTGAAATATAAATGAATTGTAAAAAAGGTAAATCCAAAGATGGTAAACAGAGTTTTTCTAAATGTTTTAAGTTCTCTAGAAAGACAGGACTTGTCGCTTATCACAATATTTAATAGCCATAATTATATATTATACATGGAGAAGTAAAAAGAAACGCCAAGCTTACAGGTATGAGCAGGAAGAGGGTTACATGCCCTTCTGGTAGCTTCTGTTGACGGGAGCAGTGCACAGCACCCTGCCCAAGCCAATCAGCTGCCGTCTCACATCTAACGTCCCTCTGGATTGTTTCCAGTCCAGCTTGGTAGAAGCCAGTTTCAAGTTTGGTCTCTTGCAGGATGCTGGATGAGTACTTTGAGGAGCAGATGAAGGAGATCATCCGAATGTGCGCCTACCACCGGCAGACCATGCTGTTCTCGGCTACCATGAGTGACGAGGTATGAGTGGTCTTCATTTTGGGAGAATGTCATACACAGAGCCGGGGGGGGGGGCGGACCCTACAGCCCAGGAGGGGTAACAGCCTGAGGCAAGTCATGTCGCTTACTTGGTGATAGATACTCTTGCTCTCTTTTTTTTCAGGTGAAAGATCTGGCTTCTGTCTCCTTGAAGCAGCCCGTGAAGATCTTTGTTAACAGCAACACCGACGTGGCACCTTTCCTTAGGCAAGAGTTTGTGAGGATCAGGCCAGCTAGGGAGGGGGACCGGGAGGCCATTGTGGCTGGTGAGTTCTGCCTCTGGGGGTCTGCGACTCTGCGTGCGCCTGGGCCAACTCGGGTGTGCCTGTTTTTCTGTAGCAAACTGTCCTGAAATGGAGATCCATAGTGTCTTCCTTTCAATTCCTTCGCCGCCTCTGCGCCTTGCGAATGCGTTTCTGCTCACATCTGTATGTGACCTCCCGGAATCATTTACCGTGGTGTCTGTCCACCTGATGTGAGCCCCGTTTTCCCCACAGCCTTGCTGACCAGGACCTTCCAGGATCACGTCATGGTCTTTACTCAGACCAAGAAGCAGGCCCATCGCATGCACATCCTGCTGGGCCTGATTGGCCTGAAAGTGGGTGAGCTTCACGGGAACTTGTCCCAGACCCAGAGGCTCGAGGCCCTCAGGTACCCGCATCACTTCCTCAGATTGCCAGAGCTTCATTCATGTCTCCCTAGTTTTAGCCTGTGTGTAAATGGACTTGGTGATTCAAAGCATTCCTTGGCGAAGTGATTTTCAGTTCACAGCACATTCAAATGTTTTCTTTTTTTGTACTTAAGTGCCCCCTGGTGGCTAGTGTAAGTGATGAGCCATTAAATTGATTATTGTAGCTAGTCTTACACCAGCTTCACAGCTCTGGTCTTCAAAGACTGCTTAATGCTGCTGAGCTCAGTTAATTAACCCAGTTATTATTAACTGACAAAGCAAACTGTGTTCAACTGAGTCGTAAATTGAAATATTTAATTACTAATTCTTACCTGAATTTCCATCCACTAATTTTGCACCTGCCTATCCTAATTGGGATCTTGAGGTTAAGCCAAATTTGTAAAGAATAAATAAATGATAGAATAAAAAAAAGCAAAGCCCCAACCGATGAATCGCTGTATATTATTTTCATTAATCACCAGTGAGTGACTTTTCAGGCCTTGAATGATTTTAGCAGGTGATAAATAAATGATGAATTTGATTCTTTGGTACTTTATTGATCCCAAAAATATTTTAGGAAAATGCTCTTGCGCCTAAATTACAGTTGAAGTCTCAAAGATGTTTTTGCTTAAGCGTTTTATTAAGAGAATTTTTTGCTAACAGTAAAACAAAATAAGATTAAGGTGACTGATAAGAGTCAGACGCAAACAAGCCATTTTTGCATGATTTATGTGGTGTGATTCAGAGAGCATTATGAAGGAACTCTGCTTCATGGTGAGCTAAGCGTACAATCCTGCAGATCACTGGGGCCCAGGAATGGGGTCTCTGCCGACCCATAAGGTGCATTATGGTTCTCCTCATGCACCGATGTGCCTCATTTGACCAATTAGAGTTTCGATGATTCATCGGATCGAGTATAAATATGCTGTGTGTGCACTGGAGGTACGGAGGCGGCGGCTCAGAACTGTCGTCTCGCACCTCCTGGGTGGGGGGTTCGAATGCTGCCCTTCTCGCAGTGTCAGGGAATTTGCATGTTTCCACTGTCTTGTGTGAATGTCGTCCTGGGACTCTGGTGCCTGGATCTAGACCACTGTCTCATAATTAGCCAGAGAGAGAGAGAGTGTGTGTGTGTGTGTGTGGGGGGGGGCATCCTGTGCTGTCAGAGCCTACAGACCACCCCCCCCCGGCCCTGTCCATGATGAGTAGTTGCAGGGTATATGAATGGGCAGACAGGATAGGGTTACTAATACTAACTCATAATGGCTTTATAAATGCCGTGTCTGGATACATTCTTTCATTTCCAGAGATTCAATCTGGAATTGAGTTATCTCAATTCCAGATTCAGGTCTCTCTTTTTATCTCGCAGGCGATTCAAAGATGAACAGATTGACATTTTGGTGGCTACAGATGTAGCTGCTAGGGGTTTGGACATTGAAGGGGTTAAGACGGTAAGGCTGAGTAATTTATTTGAGAAAAAACAAGTTTTATAGTGTGTCCTATGTAATTGTCTTAATTTCTTAGACTGCAGTGTCGTGGGTATCTCAAAACTATAAAGCATCCTGCTGTAAACTATTGTTCTAGGAATTCTGTATAATTTATAGTGCATACAAATTGGTAATCTAGAAAGAATATTTAAATATTTCCATTCTATCCAATACACATTTTTTGTGTAATAGATATTTTAATACGGTTTTCTCTTCCATGTTTACATGGTGTTAAAATAGATCAGATTAAATATTATGTACATCAAAAATTCTTATCTGTCTAAGCTGTCATCACCAGGTCATCAACTTCACCATGCCGAACACGGTGAAGCACTACGTCCACAGGGTAGGCCGTACGGCTCGTGCCGGCCGCGTGGGCCGATCCGTCTCGCTGGTGGGTGAGGCAGAGAGGAAGATGCTGAAGGAGATCGTCAAGAAGGCCAAGACACCGGTGAAGGCCCGTGTCCTGCCACAGGGTGCGTGACCACGAGCCGAGATTCACACCCACAGGCCAGTCCCAGCATGTCACGTGTGTATAGCAGAGGCTTTCATTCAAAACGACATACAAACCTGGATCAGAGAGCAGTGTCACTCAGTCCGTTGCTCAAGGACCCCAACGGTAACATCACTCTACCGGCCAAGGGATTTGAACCAACAACCTTCCGATCAAACAGAGCCCTAACCCACAGGGCCAGAACCTGATCCTGTTCTGCATTCAACTGAACAATTATAATTACAATTACAACAATTACAATTACTCCCTGGGCCAATAAGCCTCTAGCTGGCATATTTTAAAGCAGTGGTACTTTACAATGATGTTGTGATACTTTACAGTGATGGAAAAGTAATTAGGAGACTATAATACATACTACTTGAAAGTGTCTGCTCTTCACTCTTTCGCTGTTACTCCAGTGTGTCCTCGTTGTGATTTTTGCCTTTTCTGTATGCCCCCTGTCCCCCCAGAGGTGATTCTGAAATTCCGGGACATGATCGAGAAGCTGGAGAAGGACGTTTATGCTGTGATGCGTCTGGAGAGGGAGGAGCGGGAGTTGGCGCACTCCACAGCCCAGGTGGGCGGGCCGCGCCCCCTCCGTAAAGGCTACAGCCTACAGAATTATGTTGTTGATTCATTCCTGAAAGAGCCCCATAAATCAAATAAATGCATACTGCAGACCTATTTCCATTATAACCCAACCCCAAATCCAAAAAATCTGCTCACACAACACTAGAACATATAAGTAACAAACAACAACTTTTGAATAAAATGTAATTTGATGAAGTGTCTTTGTACTTATTGTACAGAGGGAATTTGTGTGTAATTCTGTTTTTACACAAAGCATTTGGTTCATACTTAAAATTTTTAAAAATGCTGTGTATCTGAGCAGTCTTTGGCTGAAATACACTATGAGAAAATTGGCCCGTAAATTGAAGTCCAAGTTTCAAAACTCAGAACTCTCAATTATGGAAAAAACAGAACAAAACAATTGCGGTAAATCTATGGATTACTGTGATTGTATAATAAATGTTACTCTGAGTGGTTCGAGTAGAATCTGAAGATTGATAGATGGAAAGATGGATGATGTACTTTATTGATGTATACAGCAGCAAAGAAAAATAAAATGCAAATACGAACTCAATAAAAAAAAGGCAGTAAGCTTGTACCCAAAGTAATATGCCTGATGGCAGCAGGTAGGAAGGATCTCCATTAGCGACTCTTCGCTCACCATGCTGGAGGCAGCTAACGGGGTTCATATCTGTGATAATGTGTAATAGATTAGCTTGTTTATGGTGATATAGGTATGGGGTTGTGCTGGAGGAAATGTGGGGAACAACTAGCAGATCACTATCACATATTTTGGAGCTGTCCAGTTATTCGGTCGTATTGGCAGGAGATAATAGAAGTAATACATAATATCTTTGGTGATTCAATTGCTTATTCGTTTTCTACAATTTACCTGGGTAACTTACCAACCCATCTGACAGTGAGAGATAAGTATTTATTAAAGATTCTATTGGCAACTAGCAAGAAAGCTGTAACACGGCAGTGGCTCCAGCCTGATCCTCCAACAAAGTCTGTATGGTTGGACATTGTAACTAGTGTTCAAAATATGGAGAGAATTACCTTTGCACTGAAATTACAGATGGACATATATTTTCAATACTGGGAAAAATGGATTGTGTTTATGTCTTGATGACTTGTAGTTTGACCTCTGTATGTATCTGTTAGGACTTCTGTAAAGATGTAACGGTGACCACGCAAATGTTTTTCAAGTTCTGTTGTTATTCTTTTGTTTGGAAAATAAAAATAAAATATAAAAAAAAGATTAGCTTGTTTAGCTAATCTTTGCATTAGCGTCAGGTGGCTCTGTCACAGACCCACAGCCACTGGGATACATGCGGCTTACGTGTGACTCATTTTGTCGATTGTGCCCCGGCTTCTCAGATCAGCGCTGCAGAGAAACGCCTCAAGCAGGACGGTCAGGACAAGGAGCCGCAGCGGACATGGTTCCAGACCAATGACGAGCGCAAGAAAGATCGCAGTGAGTGTGGTTCAGTTGGGGGGGGGGGGGGGGCAGTGCATCAGCTGACATACGTTGTGGTGGGGGCATGTCCTGTCTGAATGAATGACACTGGAGTGCAGTGATAGACGAAGCACTGTTTTTCCAGTGAAAAAGGCCCTGCAAGATTTCGACTTGGCTCTAAGGGGAAAGAAGAGAAGAGAGAAGTTTTTGAAAGAAGGAAAAAAGAAAACGCTATCTGTAAGTGTTTTCTGTGTTTCTTTATGTCACTTATGTATTGTAAAAATGCTGTTGGTACAAGAGAGTGTGTTGTCAGTATTTGTGACAGCAGCTGCTTAGCAGGTGGTTCTGATCTTGCAGTTTAAAGAACTTTTATAACTGCCAGTTTACTCAAGCAATTTAGTTACTAGTATAAACAGGTGGTGTCTTAAAGCACTTATGTAAGTTGCTCTGGCTAAGGGCGTCTGCCAAATGATGTAAATGTAAATGTGTCTTTGTAGGACTTGAACCAGTAACCCCCTGAACTGTACTGCTCTCCTATATACTTTATAAGTACCATACCTACATGGAGTTGTATAGTGTTGAACACGTAAATTTGAGGCATTGATCCAGTGTCTCTGGCTCTGTTTCAGGCAGAGGACAGGGCTCAGTTTGAGATCCTCAAGTCTCAAATGTATGCGGAGCGGGTGGCGAAAAGGGACCGCAAACCCAAACGGGCGCGTGCCATGCCTGAGGACAGCGCTCCTGTGCAGAAAGGTCAGCTTCTAAAACAACGTCTCATACGGAGAACCAGAACACTTACGTCATGTTTTCCATTATTATGCCATATGGCAACATACCATGATTTTAGTCTAGATCTTAGCCTGATCTTTAATGTTTTTCAGTTTAAAACCATTTAAAAACCATGAATAGATCGGTTGCTTCATTTTGAAGCTGAATTCTATGACTGGTTCAAAAATGCAGTTCTGAGTTGTAAAAGAGGACTTTATAAAGTTCTGTTTATACAATACTGTTACCAGAACACCAATTTTTATAGTTAATAGCTAGTAATAGTTTAATAGTTAATATTGTAAAATCAAGACCGTATAATGGTCCAGTCATTTATTTGTATTGGCAGTGGGATATTAATCTGAAGTAAAAAGGGTTTCGGGTTTACACTTGTAGCTGTAGGCAGGTAGAATATTAAGGTGTTAATAAAACAATTCATCAGTGTCCCTCTGGAGGAGTGGCCAGTTGCCAGGCTGCTTAAAGCACTTCAAGCTTAGAGTCGTTCTGTTTTCTTGTATTTCTTTTAAAAGTACTTTTTCTTGTTTGTATTACTATCTTTAGCTGGATTAGTTATGCCGATGTATAGTTAATGACCAGGAAATAGCTGTTTACCAGTTCACTAGACACTGTTTTGCTTATTTATAGCTTAGGTCTGACTTTCTGCCTTGAGCAGAAACTGGTGTCAATAACCTTGCAGTAAAGTAAAATTTTACGTTCATAAGTAGACAAGGTACACCATGTGAATACCATTTGTCCAGGAAAATTACTGCATTACCTTGCAATGTTCCTATATTGCTCTCTTTCTGAATATTAATACATGCTTTTTATATAGGACTGTTGAAGTCAGCTGAATCATTGTATTGACAAATTGATTGCATCGTATCTTTTTCCTCAGAGTTTAAAAACCACCATTAAATAACAAGGCTCAGTTCTAAGTAGGAAGTGATTCTTTGTGTGCATGTTTACGAGAACATGGCTTGTTGTGTCAGGTTTTGGACTTTACCAGAAACTTTGTTTGTTTTATAGTGACTAAGCAGAAAGGAACGAGACCAACCAAGAAATCAGTCTTCGACAAGGAGCTCACCAACACTAGCAAGAAAGCGCTGAAACAGTACAGGGCTGGGTAGGTCACTGGAAAAAACACTGTCACAGAATGAACCAAAGACCCAGTGTGCTTCATTCTAACCAGAGAACTGACCAGTTTTCATTTGCTCATTGAAAGGTTTTTTTTTTCAGGTCTGCCTGTATAATTCAAGCTAACAATGTGGGAGGGATGAGCCACTTTATTGAAAATTACAGATTTTTTTTTTTTGCAATTTCCAGAGTCTTTAGATCTGAATTCGAAGTTATTCTAACCGGAATAGATGTATTTTAATCATATTTCATCAGTGAAAATATTGTACTTTACAAAATTAAAGATTTAAATGACATTCTAAGAAGGTCTGCGATCAAAATTAGAGAATGATTTGTTCTGAGCTAAAATATCTGGCAACCCCAATCTATTTTGCTAGATGGTGGGTCTGTCTAGGGTGACAGAAACCCTGATGAAGGCTGACAGGATGACTCTCTTAGCCATTGGAAGAGAAGTCAGTTGTTCCATTTCTCAAATATTGAAGCTGAACAAAAGAAATGAAGTCATTCAAATCCCAAAAAAGGCCAGTTGCCCATATGAGATGAGTGCAGGAGTGAACAGGATGACAGGGAGATTCTCGGTGGATCGGTTCCACACCACAGCTGGAATGCTCGCCAAATCAGTTCTGCACAGGGCAAGTATTCGTCTTGACAAGGTCTCGTCCTCTGGGACAATGTGGACCGAGAGCCTGCTCTGTAGTGACAAAGCCGCTCATCAGCAAGAAGAATAAACAGGCTTGACTAGCCCTTTGCTGAGGAGCGGGGACAACACGGTCCAAAGTTTAATTTAATTGGTGGCATTGAATTGGGGAAGAACTTCACCTAACATATGTGAAAGAAGCAAAGTTCTGAGGGGGTAATTGTCCTGGTGTTGGGCATGTTCTCTACAGCAGTAGTCAGGCCTTCATCCATTCAGCCAGCCATTTTTATACAAGATAATGTCCTTTGTCACACTGCCAAAGTGTGGCAATTCCTCAAAGCTTAGAACATTGACGTGATGAATTGAGGCACTTTCACATTTAAGTATTAGATCCAGGTCCCTGTTAACAAGATCCTGGGCCGTCTCCACTGGGGACTTTTGTAGCTCCCGGCCACTTGTGTGTCGCTTTCACACTGCACAACAGGAACTGAACCCTTTATGCTAAATAAACATGGGAGCTGCAGAAAGGTCCTAAGTTAAATGTTACATATAATTTCATGCGAAACTTCACTACCACCCCAAAACAATGGAGGAAGAACAAGTCGTTTTGTAGTTATCAATCTCAGTCAAAACGAGACACCGTTTTTTATTTATATTTCATTTATGCGACGCATGACATGTTTGTCATTTTTATTAAATTTGACCAGCAGATCGATCTTTCGGTTTTCACAGAGTAAAAAAACAATGTTACGTATCCTGCTAAAGTTCCTTCGGTGTGAAAGTGTCCAAATTCCTGATCTGAGCTCTATCAAAAATCTCTGGATGGTAATTTGCAACAAAGCTATGGCAAACAAACCCACTACAGTGAAGTATGGAAGAAACTGGAGGATGAGGGGAACAAAATCAAGTCAGAGTAGTGAAAGAAACTGGTTATGTCCAGTGGGCACTGATGTGCCAAAGTCATTGAAAGCAAGAGCCTCTGTGCTTTCTACTAATTTCTGAAAGTTGTAATCATCAAAAAAAAAATCATTTGTAGGCTTCTTCTGCAATAAAATTGTAACCGTTCTCTAATTTTGATTGCAGACCTTCACATTTCTTCTTTAACCTTTTATATTGTGAAGTGTGATAGTTTTCAGTGTTGAAATATGATTAAAAGTCACCTTCTATTCAGGTTAGAATGAATTTGGATAAGCAGCAATATTGTGAAAAACAAAAATGTCACTTGTTTCCTAATTTTGATTGCTACTGTATTTTATTTGTATTTAACTTGTAGTGTTGAAAGCTTATAGTTGTGTGTGGAATGCTAATAAATATATATATGTATATATATATATGCATTAGATATTTCTAAAGTATTTTCTTTTATAATATAGACCCTCATTTGAAGACAGAAAAAGACTGGGGATCAGTAAAAAAGGAGGCCGCTTCAAGTCAAAATCCAAGTAAGTGCATCTCACGCTCATAAGCTACATGTTGACATCATGGTTAGGAAGGATTACCCATCTGCATCTGACAGCTGGCTTCCAAATTGCCCTTAGTATTGTTATGTCTGTTTTGACTCTTGTGCAGTATAACAGTTGAAATTGTTAATAATTTTGTCCACATCACAGGTTTAAACGAAAGTAAGCCAATTTACTGTGGAGCGAAGAGAAGGAGAAAATTTCATGAGCATCTTGGGAATGAATGGGTGCTGAGAAGCTGACGTACCACGAAAAGCCACAAATGCCTGTATTTTTCCATATTTTTTATTAGTTTTATTTTGTGACATGGTAATGGTTTTATTGCAGGACAGAACTGATGTGAGTGACTGAAATATTTCTGTATGAATAATTTGAATGCAACACATACAGGTATCTGCAATGACCATAATTTAAACATGCATCTTTGATTTCAGACAAAGAACATGTTAACATATTGTAATAGCGTGAATGATATATCTGTATTGAATATATTTGAAGGAAGTTGTGAGAATAAACTCCGTCACTTATGTTTAATATTATTGATGTGTTATCTGCATTTTCTGTGAGATGCCAATGAACAGTGGGATTAACTGAAATCCATTCTGCTGTGTCTTAAGGTACAGTAATTTTAAAAAAGTATGAGTTTTCATATGGATTTTTCTGTGTAAGATGATATTTCTTTGATAGATCATTTTGCCATGCACATACCTTCAAAATACTTTGGCCTTCTTGTGAATTGTAGTCTTGTATCATCATGCATTTTACTAAGTACACAGGGCAGCATGGTGGCCTAATTTCACCCTAGTTGAGTCTGGCCCTGTTTAATTTCTGCTAAATAATTGGTTATGCAGATTCTACATTCTCTCCATGCTTACACCTAACTCCAGCTCAAAAATGTAGTTTAGCTGGTTTGGTGTTGCTGAAATGTCCTTTGGGTGTGCGACTGTTCTTTTGGTGTTTGCTATGACCAGGAATCCTTTTTTGGCTGTGTCTTGCTTCATCGTGCCTTGTGCTTCCTGAAATAGGCTCCAGCTGCATTAAACTTTATTTTTGGGAAAAAAATACATAGCATGCAAGCAACAGGACTGACGCAAATACCAACACATCCCATTCCCCTGCAAGTCACATAAAATAATAAAAAAATAGTTTTCATGGTTATGAAATCTATCCTTTGTATTTATTTTTTAAAGGTAGATTTAATTGTGAATCGATTGGCAAAAATACACGATCCGACGACTTCAAATAGAGAAAATCTAATGATTTAATTATTTTTTTTCCCCCTGACAATTTCTTATACACACGTTTTGTTGCTGGCTTAATAGACGCGTTTCTTTGGAAAGAAAACCGAAAGTAATACTGAATGTTAAGCGATATTGTGGGAGGTTTAGTATCTCGTTATGAGTGCGACCTTCATAAGCAGAAGCACCTCCTGTCTTGAATGGCATGTGTATACTACAGGGCTGAATGCAATACTAATGTCCCACCTCGGAAAGACCTCTTATATTTAAAAGCTGAAACATATCATCTGTCATCTTAGTGGACCAAGATACGAAGTTATTTTGTGAGACAGGTAAATTACAACATCTCTGCATCATCATACCGAAAATATCCGAACAATGTGCTTTATTTAAAACGGTATTTAATAAAGTTTTGGTTTTGCCACCCGGATATTTATGTTTTTATTGTTTATGTCGAGGACCCGGAAGCGGGATTTACTTTACAGTTATTTGTCATTCGAGTTTACTTCGAAAGCTGTGTGTTAGATGCTTAAAGATTTGATGACATGTTTGTTTTAATGTAATACTGCGATAAAATCAACAAATACTTTATATTAGAATTTTAATAGCAACATCCGATCCACGGTGGTGTCGACATGTCGTTCTTCCGGGTGCAACCATTGCAACCACCTTTTTATTACTTTACTGCATTTTCTTGTACTTGTAATAACTTAAAAAACTGGACAGTACATAGTGTGAGAAATGGTCATTTTGGATACGTTTCTCGGTGTTTTTAAATGGCGCTTACATACGTTTCGTTTTTGGGTTTTCCATACGACTGATACAGACAGTTCTTTATAAACGAAACTGAAATCGACATCGAATGGCAAGTATATTTTTATTGGTTCAATGAATTGCGCCTGGTGAAGGAAAAATTGGTAACTATTAAACTAGAAGATTGATCAACATTCCGTTAAATGACATTAAGTGGGCTTAAATAAAGAACATGTTTAGATTTAATCAGCATCCAAAGTGAACGGTCAACTTGAATGAATAGGTGTCATTTTACGCATAAAAACTAAGGTCTACTTAGTGAACACATTAATTCTAAAAAACAAGAAAACTTGAATAAATGTGACCTTTAGAAGCTCTGGCATGGCGACAGCAACATAACAGGAAGTGTCACTACCCTGCAACAATGTGTTGTAATGTCATCGTGTCGGTGTAGCATTACTTATCTCCTTAACTGTGCCATTTTTTGGGAAACCCAATGCAACTTTATGTTATTTGCATCAATTATTACCACCGAACATATAACAAAATGTGATCAGTTTGAAAATGTCGATAAATTAAAGAATACCAGTATAACCAGTGTAGTAAGCTTAGCCAATGTTGGGTATACACCCACTGGGGGCGCTGCAGCGTATTAGTACACGTAGTTCCGTCTTGCAAGGTTAATCGCGTTCTGAATATTTTCGGCGTCTGGTTATCGTCAGTTGGAAGAACTTTTTAAAACTTTAATTCTCTTTGGCGGAGTATGTTCAGGACAATATTGATGAGTGGTAGACCACTGCGTTTGTCTTCTGTTGTGTGGCAGTCTGAATACTGCTAGAGATGTATCCCTTTCATGTTTGCATCTCCATGAGTGGTTGATTTTTTTAAAGTACTAAAGAAAATAGTTTAAGGTTACATTTTTGTAACGTTAATTGTGTAATACTAATGCAGCATTGCATAGTAACAATGTTACAATAGCAGATTGTCTTGGCGAAAAGAGTTCATGATAACAATATTATCAGTGCATCCATAGAAAATTTGAATAAAGTAATTGTAAGATTTACCAGACAAAGTCATATTTAAATTTGTTTATTGTGTGTCTTTTTTTCTTTTTCTGGTCAAATATGAGTGTAGTGAGGTGGACAATCTATAACAATAACTGTAAAAATGCATACGGAAAGAACAATCATACTACAAAGATAGTGAAAAGACAACCAGGGTTAAAGCCCCCTTTTGTGCTTACTGTTGATCAGCACTAACATTTCACCTCATCCTTTTCACGAAATTCTGTAATGACACCATTAATCTCTCTTGTTACTGCATCACTTTTATTTTACTGACTGCTTGTAATGGATCTCTGGATAGCACCTGCACTTGTGTTTGACAGGAATGGGAACAAGTCACTCTGTGGCGAGTCCAAGTCAAATCCTGAGTCAAAGCATTGCTAGTTAGAGTCAAGTCTCAAATCATGCACCCCAAGTCCAAGTCGAGTCCAAGACTTTCCATCATTTTTGGTGTCGAGTCACAAGTTGTCAAATTTGTGACTCAAGTCGAAGTTGAGTTGTGAGTCAGGTAATTGAGTCCCTACCTATGTCATTTTTTTTTTTACCTTCAGTGATTAAAACTTGCTACAGTAAAAATCCACCACTCTACAGTGTAGGTCCATCATAAGCAGAGATACATTGAAAGGACAGTCTTCACCCTGTCATGGTTTTTGGAAGCGATGCATCCTTCCTATAGTCTATCTTAGGAGAACTTTCATTTAGCCTAATGAAAATGCAGACCCTAGGGTTTTGGAGAAAGATTTTTGAAAGAACCATGAGTAGCTGTCAGTAGTTTGGAGCACCATGCATGCCTAAACAATACAGGGGTACACCCTGGATGGAATTCCAGGCTTTATGATCTCCTTCACCGCAAAGTTTACGAATTAAGCACTGATGGAAACCAGAATTAAGAAGCAGTACCACCACCTACTATGTTGGAGTGTGACTCAGATATATTAGTTACTGGCATTAGATTATTCACAATATCATATATGCATTATTAACAGGATATCAATATTTAATTTTCTTATATATCATGGTTATCGTCAATACCAATACATTGTGACATGCCTATTATGGATTCTGGACCAAAGTACTGGAATTACAAAGAATAGAATGGTGATAATATGCTTTCCTGTGCAGTTATAGGACCCAATCTTAAAGGTGTTAGGTCTGATCACTGTTTTCCCACCAGTCATTTTTGTTGACAGTAAGAGTGTGGTTTGAGAAGGGAGGCACCCCGGATGTGCTTCTGGTTCTTTTTTTTGTGTATTGTTTTTTTCTTTTCTTTGTTTGAGTTGATGTACAGGCTGTGTGCTGTTTAGTTGAACCTAGGCCCTGGATCATTAGCTTAGGGTACCTTTGGAGTACAGTACCTTGGTAAACTGCAGTGTAGACCTCTTGTGTTATTGTTGCGTGTGTTATCAGTTGGAGTGCATGTTTTTTTCTTTTGTTTTACTTTATTCTTTTTTTGGGGGGAACCGTGTACTCTCGTGTAACCACTATTCTCCATCTCCATATATTAGCTCTAGTTTGCGTTGGTATCTCCAACCCAAACAAAACTGGAGTGGCATAGTCTGCGAGAATATCATAATGCCCCCTACTTTTCACATCAGCATTAAACAATACATTAATTATTCAAATAGCATGGTAATATAACATTTTTTGCTATTTTATTACATGTTTTGCCCCTTTCATCTGACTGATTAACTTTTATTGTGTCTGGGTGAAATATAAAACTGTTGGTTCTGTTCTAATAAAAGTGAACAGTCTGCTAGCCATTTTATAATGGCAGAATATGTTTGTTGGTGAAACTGCTACATTCAATAAAAAATAAAGTAGTACTGCCCTCTGCTTCTCAAAATATACATGAAGCTTACAGCTCTGTACCAAACCAAATTAGGAGTATAATCACAGCAAACCAATAAAATTCATACTCTATGACAAAGCTTTGCTGAGAGAGCAGAGTCTTTTTTATTTTAGACTCTAAAAAGGCAGTTTAGTGATGGGCCTACTTTTGGTACTGCCCCACAGTTTGAGTATACACAGTTACTGATGCATTTCTAAATAATAATACATGTAAATTTGCACAGAATAGCTGACATATGTAAAATGATTAGGCAATAGGCAATACTATTCCTGACGATAATTTTTGGCAAAATGGAGACAGAGCGATAAAAGTGAATTCAGAGTGTTTTTATGTTTATTCATTTATTGCTAAAAGTAAATTTATCTTAATAGAAAATGTTACATTATTTTGTCACAAACAAAAATAAAAGGAAAATACTTATCAGTGCACACAATTATTAGGCAATCAGAAACTAAATGGATCTTTCTCTCTTCACCATCAACAGAAATATTAATAAGCTTTTTTTCTATATAAAGAATTACAATCTGCAATTCTATACAGTCCACCTTGCTTACTTTATTACTTTACCAAGTATAATGTCACATTTCTTCTCAATGACCATCATGAGCCTCATGTCCATTTAACCAGTCAAGTTTTTCATTTGATCCCATTCTATATTAGCTAAGCCAGCTAGGACAGCCTCCTAGATGCTGCTCTGAGAAGCGTATGGCTTGCTGCCTTGTTAAATCTCACACTTTATTAAAACCCAGTAGCTCACAATGGGGGTTTAAGTCCAGCGATGGTGGCCAGCAAATCTACACAATACTTTGATGCTTGGGCATTGTACTGCATGAATATCATAACCTTTTTGAAAGCTGCTTGTATCAGAGTTTGCTTTCTTTACTAGAGATTGAGGTAGGTATCTAATAGAAAATGACAGCAGACCTTGGACTTAATTTTTACACCATATGCAAGTTGAAAAGGTCATCACTGATAATTGCTGATCACTGCATCACTCCTCCATTGCCTTGTTGCTGTGTGATTTGGTATGGTTCATTATGTTCATTACTAGTCCATCCACTGGCCCATCCATCTGGTCCATCAAGAGTTATTCTCATCTCATCTGTCAACAAAACCTTTGTAAAATCAGTCTCGAAATGTGTCCATGCTCTTTCTTGAGGTTTTAGCTTGTGTGTCTTATTGAGTGGAGGTCATGGTTAAGTCTTTGTGACCATAGCAATGTCACATTGCACAATGCACATACTGTAGAACTTCAACAGATTACATTCAGATTGCAGTTTTAAGAAAAGAATGTGCTTGATGCTGAAGGGTTTCTAGAAGTCCATCCATCCATCCATCCATCCATCCATCCATCCATCCATCCATCCATCCATCCATCCATCCATCCATCCATCCATCCAAGTCTCTTGTTTAATTAGATGCAAAGTTTTGTAAGGTAATTTGCATCTTTGTTTGCATACATGCTTCTTTGGTCCTCTTTGGCTGTTGGCCATTAAATTCTTGATTGTACAGTGATCACGTTTGTTCTGGTAGTCCTTTGATAGGCACTTTCCTGTTTTCTTTTTTTTTTTTTTTTAAATAACAATGTTTTTATTTCAGTTTTACAAGGTAATTCAAAACAGGGTTATATCCATCCTTATATATGCTAATCTTGTGAGTCCCTTTTCTGGGCACATTTTAATAATAATTGCAATTTTCTTAATAATTCTGCACAGGGAAGTATCCATGGTTTCCCATTTTGCTTCAAAGGCCAAGAACTCAAGATTCAAGTAAAATACACACTTGCCTAGTAATTCTGCATATAGTGTATATACTTTTGTCTCGAGCAATAGTAAATATCATACATATGCAAGATAGTCATAGCAATACTTTCTTTAAAATAATAAAACTAAATCAAGACATTTTCTTTATTGCCTGATAATCCTTTTTATGTTTCTCTCCTCATTTAGAAACTGAACGTATCCTGAATCTGAGAGACGTGTCTGGGAAATGAACAGGCCCGGTGGTCAGAGGGGCATCGCTAGAGCAAATGCTGAGCACCAGGAAGGTAATATCTTGCAGACGTGCTAAAAATATTGCAGCACTACTGGCAAACATGCTTTGAGCTCCCAAATCCCACCTCATCAATTATCCTTGTTTGTGTTTTAAAGGTGCTGGAGCTGCAGTGAGAGAAGATAACTGGAGACTACCCCAGGGTAGAGGAGGAAGGGGGAGGGCCAGAGGGGACGTCAGAGGGAGGAATTTCAGGGGGCAGCAGAATGACAGGAGGGATGGTAACTGGCGAAACAGAGGAGACCTTGGAGGGTGGAATTTGAGGGGGCAACAAGATGACAGGAGGGTTGACAATTGGCGGAACAGAGGAAACAGGGAGGAAAATCCAGGGAGAGGGAGAGGGAATGGAGCCTGGGAAAGGGGCAGAGGGGGCAGGAGAGGAGGGGGCCAAATGAGAGGGGATGTACCAGAGGTCAGGAAACTAGGGTTGAGGAACCTGGAAGAGCTCTCAAAGAAAGAGGCATCAGAAATAGCCATCACTCTGTCATCCAGTCAGGGGCTGCAAGTCCTGCTAGAAGAGATGGAGATGGGCCACAATCTTGTCCAACTGCTCTGTCAGGTTCTTAGCCATGCTCTTAGCTCTAAAATTGACCGGCAAATAGTGCAGCACTTAGCAGGGGTTATTAAAGATTCCGTGTTTCTACGGACAATACTCCCTCACTATGTAGCTGGGATGATGACAGACCATATGCCAGCCCGCAGGATGCAATACCCACAACACTTAGATAACATAATCAGTCTTCTGTCACATGTGATCAGGATATTCCCAGCAAGTTCTGTTCCAGTGGTCTCTATGCTTGTGACTCTCCTCAGGCAAACCATTAATGAGCTACGAGCCTCAGGTGTAACTATCCAGGAAGACACGGAGCAAAATCTGGAGAAGATACAAAACTTGGTTAACCATCTAACAGAAAAAGCACGGGATGGCACTCTGAGGTCAGACAACTATACATTTCTCACAGCTGAGGAGTCCCCCCCTGGAGTAGCAGATTTCCGCACTATGCCCATTTATCCAACACCCGAGGAGATCCACCAGAATGAGAAGCCTTTCTTACGGCCTAATATCACATCGCAGGCTTATGCTAGTAGTGAGATTTACCTGGATACCCATTTTCGGCTTCTCCGCGAAGACTTTGTCCGGCCTCTGCGCGAGGGAATAAAGCAACTACTGGAGTTTTATCAAGAACAGGGTCAAGGTCAAGTGCACATGAGGGGAAGACGATTCAATGACATTAGGATCTACTTTGATACCCGTCTCGTGGTGCCTCTGTGTACCCCATCAGGAATTGCCTATAAGGTCCAGTTTGACGCAAGCCCTTTAAAGGTGAGTGAGGATAATGTTCAGTATGTTATAGTCCAACATTGTCCACAGTGAGATTCAAGTGTTCTCTTCTACAACATCTCTCAACCTATTTCTCAGCTGCAAGATGCCTGGGTTTGAAGTGATCTTGCTCAGAAACAAAAGTTCAAAACAAATGGTATAGCTCTGGTATCAGTTATAGAAGCTATAGATAGTAATGGTGTCCATATTAGCTAAGCATGTTATGGATCATCCAAATTTTGATGGTTTTGATTTTGTAACTTTTCAAGTGCACGCATTGTTTGGAAAGGGGGACATGTCTCGATCCGTTTTAGCAGGTCTGTTTTGTTTTGTTGTGTTCAGAGTTTTCAGTCTAGTTGCGGCTAGATTTTTCTCAGTCAACCCGTTTGAGGTCTGAATCGGTACAGCTGTGCATGTTTCGACCCATACGAGTTTTAGCAGGAACAGTAAGGTTCCAAGATTTTGGTCAAGGTACAAATTGAAAAAAGTTTAACAGACCTGTTCGACATCCGAGTTGGTCGAGCTGAGAGGTGTTCGAGTTCCAAGATTCTACTATATTTAGTTTTCTATAAATACCTCATGTCATTATCGTGAATTATTTGGCCAGGATAATTGTGTATTGAAAATCTGATATCATAACAGCCCTATATCACATACATCTTCGCCCATTTATTACTTTGCCCTTAATTGTTTCAATCTAGCTATTGCAACATTTACTGAAATGGATAATACTTAAAAAGTGTTGCTTTTAGCAGCATTTATTTTCCTAAAAAATCTTCTCTGCTACAGAAATGAATGCATTACTTAGTAGTATGCAGTTGATTGAGTTAAAATGCAATTTTATCTTGTTCATTTAGACCCCTGGTTATATAACTTTAACAGTATTAAACTTTGGATAGTATAAGAGGCATATATGGAAAATTGGTAGATGAATAATGGTAGCGAGCTTAATGAATTTAGCCAAGTGTGTCTCCTAAACTATTATTTTACTGATATTAAACATCCACTAGAATGTTTATCTTCCTGAATTGCTTAAAAGCAATTTAGAAAATGTTATATTGGCTGAATAAGTAACAATCCTGCACTGAATGTGGATCCTCATTGAAATTCCTTTTATTTGCATGTTTATTTGCAAACTCGCTCAGATGTCTCTTGATCAAAAGTTTTAATTGAAAACAATTATAAATCCTTGGTGTAACCATATGGCTGCACCTGGATGCTGCTTGAGGCCATATTTTCTTTAATACTGATCAGAACTGCTTAAACAAGAGAAGTCATTTATTACTAAGATCGTACACTGCAGATTTTTGCAGAGATACAATATTGTTTTTTGTCCTATGCATCAAATCCTTGAAAAAAATTAAAATCCCTCTCCCATGTGCTCGGCCATAGCATTACGTTTCATTAGATACTATTCGCCCGTCTATCTTCCACACCTCATATCCATTACTGGGTCATCACCTGCACAAACTTTGCTCATTTGCAGATGAACCAATTAGTCCAACTGCTTGCCTTCAGATTATGAGAGGAAACGCACTCAAACTTCAAAAGATACAAGATTTAAATGCCTACCATCCTTTAGACAACTTTGCTAAAGGCAAATCCTCTCAAAATGAAATATTTTCATATGTAGTTTGGCATGTTTACTGTAAATATCTAGACCAAATAAGCTAATTTAGTTATTGCAAGTAATGAACATTTTTCTGTTTAGCTTGCCATGTAAGTTACACATTTATTACAGGAAGTTTATGTGATGCAAGTCAGTGTTTTGCCAACATGTAGAGTAATGTCAAATTGAGGATCATAAATTCCATATTATTAGATGTATGGACAAAGCTACATATGTACATATGTTAATTATGTAGCTTACACATATGTAAGCTACATAATTAACAGCAGGGTGAATGCAAACCAGGGGTATGTCACTGAAATTCCAAATTGTCTCAATAAAGTGACCACTCTCAGTTCAAAGTATTACGTTTTAGTTAACTATGAAAAATATCAGTAAGATGTGTTGTTATAGATTTTGTTTGTACATTTAAGAAGTTTATCATCCTGAAGAGCATAATAGCATATAACTTAAACTTAGCGATGAACATTGGGTATTTGTAATTATGAATACAGAAGATCTACATTTTAATGGTTTCTCATAGCTGTGCTCCTAAGAGCAACATAAAAGTGTTACTTGTAATTAGCATGAAATACTTTTGGAGAGTCTGAGTGGTTTCTGATGTTCACTCCTTTTTTCAGTTTGTCCGCTGGCAGAACTCCAAACGGTTACTGTACGGCTCCCTGGTTTGCCTGTCCCATGACAACTTTGAGACGCTGCTGTTTGCCACTGTGTCAGACCGAGTTCCAGAAGACCTTCAGAAGGGGCTGGTGCAGCTCAGCTTCTCCCAGGATAGTCGCATGGCGCTGGCCGAAGTCCAGGTGTCTGCTTCCTTCCTCATGGTGGAAACCACGGCCTACTTTGAAGCCTATCGCCATGTGCTGGAGGGTTTACAGGAAGAAGACGCAGATCACCTGCCATTTCACAGGTCTGCCCACTGTTGAGGTTTCATGTATCAAGGATAGTACTGTAATTCTGCAGTAGTAGATTTTGTTGAGTCATGGAAAGCAATTTGTAGGATATCGCTTATGTCTTATTTTAGAAACAAATTGAAAAAATACACTTATCAATTTTGAATAACATTTTAGCAGTTAAAATTTCCTTAGTGTGTGATGCATTTGATCACAGGTACATAGTTGAATGCAAATCGGAGATACGGCCTCCTGCCTACCTGACCATGGAGAAGACACTTGACCTGGGGTGTATAGCAGCACAGGGCTTTCAGAAGAACCTCAAGCCCTTCAGAACTCTGGAGCCCAGTGCCTGGCCTGACATGGAGCAGTTAGGTTTAGACGAGTCACAAATGAAAGCCCTCAAACTGGCTCTCACTAAGGAGCTGGCCATCATACAGGGGCCCCCTGGCACAGGTCAGCCTCCTTTTTATCATTTAACTATTTTAGTATATTGCATCAGTTTTGCCATTGTCCATTAAACTTTACATATCGTTAAAGGAATCGTTAATATAGATGAAACTGAGTAGGATCTACACCAGAAGCTATAGGGTCACACATCTAGATCTTTCATCTCTTTTTTTGTAGTGTGTTTAATAGAACAGAATCACACATTTTTGTAGTCATAATCATTAAAATGATCTTACCCATATGTTTTTTCAAATTAACTTTTTTAGATTTACCTGCAGTTAATTTTATTTTTAGTCCCATGAAAGCAGTAATTATTTGTATTTATCCACCAATTACTATGATATTATTCTAGGATAATATGCATTTCCATATTTCACCTCATACTGGTTGCTGCCCAGGTTACTGACTATATAATATACTTATAGTACCATTTGATCTGTGCAGGAAAAACCTATGTGGGTTTGAAGATAGCCCAAGCCCTCTTGAAGAATTCAGATATGTGGTCAGATTTGGTCACCACACCTGTGCTGGTTGTCTGCTACACTAATCATGCACTGGACCAGTTCCTGGAAGGTGGGCCTTCTGCACAGCTCAAAATAAATGTTACGCAACTTATTAATAGAATCTATTTTGATTCTATGTAACAATATTGCTTTGACACAGGAATTCATGGGTTCCTTGGAAACGGAATTGTGAGAGTGGGTGGCCGCAGCAGTAGTGAGGTCCTCAAGCACTTCACCCTGCGGGAGTTAACGGGGGCCGCTGAGTTCCGCCGAAATCTGCCCATCCATTTGCGCCGTGCTTACTACGAGGTGACTTGATTCCCTTAGTGACAGTGACTTGGCATTGCTGTCTGGAGACCACATTGAGGAGATTTCAGAAGTAATGTGTTGTCGGACATTTTTAGCCTGTAAATGGAGTACCGTGAATATACAATGATACTTAAATTGCATAGAGCAGTAGTTATCAGTCCTGTTCGTGGCGCCCCCTATGGCAGAATGTTTTCATTCTCAGACTTGGGTAATTCAGGTCCAGACATTAAAAGTCCAGACCGGAATTTTGTTTCAACCAACCAGTCGAGTACTCTGTGACTCTTTATGCTCAACTGCTTGGTTGAAACTAAATCCCAGATTTTTACTCTTTGGACCTGAATTACCCAACTCTGTTAATTCTAGTCCACACTGCTTTCAACCTGCCACATTGATTATTAGCCTGTTTAGGACCATCTGAGCCTGATTAAGGTAGGTCTAGAATGAAAACATTCTAGAGAATGAGTGGTACAGAGCTCATACTCAATCTGGTTCTGATATTTAATGGAACAAGGACAAACTTTACCAACTTTGTTATACTGGGGATTTTTTTTCTTAATTTTCTTATCCAAAGGTCAAGTAGGCATTCCCAATCTTCATCTCTGCTGCAGACATAGTGTTTATGATCCAAAAGTGGAAGGAAAAAACAGTTCGGTGGATGACGCTCTACTTAAGCACTAGTTTTTCTGTCTGCTCAGATCAGCATGGAGCTGGCCCAGGCAGAGCAGAAGATTCAGAAGCAGGCCGGCCAGCTGGAGTGTAGCCTACGCGGGATCCTTCATGAGCAATACCTGGAGAAGTTTATCTCTGAGGATCACTGGAACAGCCTGAATGTGAACCCTGTAAGACTCCTCACCCGACCCCACCTTCTTGTGGTGCTGAATGGAGTGTAAGAGAATTATCACATAGAACCTGCACTAGTAACGCTCCTGGAACAGCTTTTTTGATAGCTTATGTGTGGAAGGCCATGTTATACATCTGAGAAGCATGGTCCAAATTTTAGCTATGTTGGACAACAGAAACTTATTAGTTTCTAAAGTATTTTATGCAGTTTTAGCTGCTTCTGCACAATGACCTAACCATGTATGCAGATGTGGGATGGATTCCAGACCAGTGGGCAGAAACAGTCCGTGATCCTAGACTGGCTGGGCCTTGGTTCTTCTGCCTTCCAGCAGACAACACAGCAGATATTGGATAATGCTGGTAAGGACAGTGCTAACAAATAAAAATGATTTAGAAGTTAATAATAGATGGGATGACCATAATGGTCCATCCATCTGGAAAAATACTCGCAAGTAAAAATACTAAATTTAAGGAAAGCATTTCACAAGATGCTCGAATGATATTAATAATGTCAGCATACATACAGAGATCTGTTGTACTGTGTAGAATGCTGATGTAGTACAGTATGGCATCACCTTCTAAATGACAGAAGAAGAAGAGGAGGAGCCTCATCAGGATGAGGAGGAGGAGCTGGTGGAGGTAGAGGAAGAGGCGGATTTGATCCAAGCTGAGCGGATCCTTGAGGGCACGGACTTGCACGACAGAGGCACTGGCAAGAGGAAGAAGAAAGAGGACCTTGCAGTGATGGAGTTGGCCAGACAGATGTTGACACTAAACCTAGAGAACATCGAACAAGAGGCCGGCCAGAAGCAGGGTGACTGGCAGGTATGGACCATGGGAGGTTCAGCAGAAGATTCTGTATCTCGCTGTGATAATTACAAAATACTCTCTGAATAGTCACGGAGAGTAAGTCTATTTATCCGTCCATCTTTTGGCTACTCATCCACTACATGGTTTCCAGGAGCTGGCAGTCTATCCCTGCTAGCATAGGCAGAGGAACATCCAGGAAAGGGCGCCAGTCCATCATATTTTGGGCAATTTAGACGATCTGTTCACCCTGGTTCATTTCTTTGTACTGTTGGGGATTGGGACAGGGGCATGCAGATTCTCCACCCCATAGAGAAAGTGATGTGATTTGGACATTCAGACCTGAGACCTGACAGTGTGGCCTACTAAGCCACCATACCGTTCTAAGGCTCTTTATTTTATTTAATTATCAGTTTAGAGTTTGGAAGAAAAAAAAATAATTGCTTTTCACAGGAAAGGCACTGGAATTAAGTAGATAAATGACAATGTGAGAGGTAAGATAGTGCCTGCTGATTGTTTACCTTTCTTAAGGAGCCTCTCTCAGAAGGTTGATCAGTAAGGCCTGTCCTGAAAGTTGAATGGGATTCCTTCACTTGAACCAGGATGGCCTTCAATCGCACTGGAAAATCCAGCAGTTTGAGTCGGTGTTTCTCTTTACAGGTGCAGCGAGAGCAGAAGAAGAAGATGAAGCAGCGAATTCGCAGGGAGCTGGCAAAGGGCACAACCATGAGTGAGGAGGATGAGGCCAGGATCCACAATGTGTGGACACTCAGTCTGCAGGAGCGTTGGAAACTATACAGGTAAAACAACCTGTACTGACCTGACCACAGCTGCATTATGGACCAGGCCAGTGGGGCCAGTGCCCTGGGTGCTCAGAGGGCAGGTAGCCATGAGTTGCAACATTTATAGTGCAAGCTGAACACCAAGATCCTCATATATAACAGGAATCCAACACCAGGACTCTTGGACATATACAGCACAAATGAACCATCTGGGCCCCTGGGCTTCTCAGCACATACAGCACAGGTTAACCATCACCTTCTTTGTGTGCAGCACAAATTGACCGATGTTGACCACCAAGGCCCTCTGCATCTACAGCAAGAGTCGGCCACCTGGGCCATAGGGCCCCTCAACATATACAGCACAAGTTAACCACGAGGGCCCCAGTATATACAGCTCAAGCTGTACACCAGGACCCCTGGGGCCTTTTCTATACACTGAGAGGTTTACCTGCCAGGGCCCCCAGCCACGCCAGCATTCACGTTGCTAGCTGACCACGTAGGACACTTGGAATGTATGATGCTCCTTGATGCGTATACTGCAAGCTTAAAAGAAGGGCACTTCAGAGATTAAGTTGTGAGCTGGGCATCAAGGCTCCTTGGTCCCTCTGCAAGATTAACATCAGGGTCTCTGACCCCTGTACTCAATACGCTGGTTGGTATTTTACAGTATACATTCCCCGGAATGTTAATTCAGAACAGCGGGGAACCAGTAAGGACATTAAGCTGCTTATATCTTCCTACTGCACTACTGCCTGTGGTCATTCAAACACTTAGGATGCTGTACATTATTTTCACATCTGTATCCCAGACATACATTTTTAGTAAAATAACCTCAGAAATCCAGACCTCCCTCTCCTTAGCCAATTTCTCCAGAGGGACAACTAGGCGTTCCTTGGCCAGCCGGGAAATAAAATCTCTTTAGCGTGTTCTGGGTCTGCCCCGGGGCCTCCTCCCTGTTGGACATGCCTGAAACGCTTCCCCAGGGAGCCGTCCAGGAGGCACCCTAGACAGAAGCCTGAACCATCTCAACTGGCTCGTTTCAATGCAGAGGAGCAGCGGCTGTACTTTGAGCCCCTCCCACATGTCTGAGCCCCTCACCCTATCTCTAGGGCTGAGCTCAGACACCTTGTGGAGGAAACTCATTTCTGCCACTAGTATCTGTGATCTTGTTTCAGTCACCACCCAGAGCTCGTGACCATAGCTGCGGGTAAGAATGTAGGGTAGCCAGTAAATCTAAAGCTTCACCTTCTAGCTCAGTTCTCTCTTTACCACAACAGATCAGTACAGCGTCTGAGTAACTGCTGATGTTGCACCCATCTGCCTACCAATATCCGGCTCCCTTCTTCTCTTACTTGTAAACAATATTTAAACTTCTCCACTTGTGGTAATAACTCCTCCCCAACCATGAGGGGGCAGTCCACCCTTTTCTGGTGGAGAACCATGCTGATCCTCATCCCGGCCACCTCATACTCAGCTGCATCCTGTCCTGGCATCACATATGCAAAAAAGCAAAGATGTGATCCTGAGGTCACTGAACTGGACCTCCTCCGCTCCTCGACTGCACCTAGAAATTCTGCCCATAGTAGTTATGAACAGAATGAGTGACACAGGGTAGCCTTGGCAGAGTCCAACACCACTGATCTGTCTGACAAACTGCTGGTAATGTGATCCAAACCCCTGCTCCGTTTACACAGGGACCTAAAGACAGATAGCAGCGGGCCTTGTATCCTGTATTTCTGAAGCACCCCTCGTCCCCAGGACCTCCTGAGGGACATGGTCATACACCTTGTCCAAGTCCATAAAACACGTAGATTGGCTGAGCGAGCTGGTCCAGTGCTCCGCAACCAGGACGGAAACCTAATTGCTCTTCCTGGATCTGAGGTTCAGCCAACAGACAGACCCTCCTCTCCAGTACCCAGGCAGAGACCTTCCCAGGGAGGCTGAGGAGTGTGACCCCCCTGAAGCTAGAATACATTCTCTGCTCCCCTTTCTTAAAGACGGAGACCACCACCATGTCTGCCAATCCAAAGGCACTGTCCACAACCTCCATGGCTTTCGAATCAATTAATGAAATAAAATTAAAGAGCAGTTAGGTGTAGTCACTTCTCAATGCCATATAGACATTTTCTAGGATAGTACCCTAACCCTAAAACATACTGTTTAATGTAAAAGGTTAAAAGCATTTCCCACACCGTGGAGCAGTGGTGTGATTTGGACATTACCTGACAGTGTGGCCTACTAAGCCACCATACCACTCTAAGGATCTTTATTTTATTTAATTATCAGTTTAGAGTTTGGAGGAAAAAAAACTAATTGCTTTTCACAGGAAAGACACTGGAATTAAGTAGATAAATGACAATGTGAGAGGTAAGATAGCGCCTGCTGATTGTTTACCTTTCTTAAGGAGCCTCTCTCAGAAGGTTGATCAGTAAGGCCTGTCCTGAAAGTTGAATGGGATTCTTTCACTTGACCTGAAGCCTGGACCAGGATGGCTTTCACTCGCATTGGCAAATTTAACAGTTTGAGCCACCAGTGGTCTATATTTTTAAGTATTTCATGACAAGTGGCTCGATCCAGGGGCACAAGAAATGCCAGGCGCCGGAAGGTGGGGGTATTGTGTTATGAAGTCTCTTTGTAGTTTCTTTGGATGGCGAACCTTGGACACAATGTGTCTGCAAGTAGCACATTTTTTTACATTGTTTTACATTATGCAGGAAGTATATTTACTTGTGAAATAATTGGTTGTATCAGAAGCTGTATAGAATGTCAAGATATTCTGAATATATTCATGAAACTTTTACAATGTTTTGATGAAACTGTGCTACTGCTTTCCATTCCTATGTGTACATTATTTGTTTTTATTTTCGGTTTTACGGCCATAAGAATCAAGAAAAGTCTTTCCTAGCTTTTTTTGGGAAGTTGATTAGTTGTTCACTAGCTGTCTTGTTTTGCACCAGGAGAGACATATTGTAAGGACAGCATACTATCAATAACTTAAAAATTTGCTGGAGGAGTAACCGGACTGCTGTGTGTTCTGTGGCGGCAGGCTCTGGCTAATGCGCTACCGCACAGACATGCGGGCCCGGGCCCTGCAGTCTGAACAAGCTTATCAGGAAGCGGCCGAGCGGCTGGCCGAGATTCAGCTGCGGCGGGACCTGTGCGTGCTGCGCGAGGCCAAGGTCATAGGCATGACCACCACCGGTGCGGCCAAGTACCGCCGGATCCTGCAGGAGGTGCGCCCTCGCCTGGTGATCGTGGAGGAGGCTGCTGAGGTGCTGGAGGCCCACATCATCACCACCTTGAGCCAGGCGTGTCAGCACCTCATTCTCATTGGAGATCATCAGCAGGTTCGCGCCTGTCTTATCTTCTTCCTGCTCCGGGGATCCCCACTAAGTCTATGATGTTATTATTTATGGCTGTGTATAGAACTGCTCCTGTTACTTAGTGCACAAGCAGTACTGTGCAAAAGTCTTAAGCTTCCAAACAAAATTCTATTTAAATGATGTTCATATTGCTGCAAAACAACCGGTATGATGACACCAAAGCGTCTTAGCTTAGCAATTTCAAATCCTCTCCTAAAGTCACCCTGATATTTGCAGTAACCATGCAGTATACCTATGTATTTTTTTATTTGACCATTAGCACACCTTGTTTGGCTAATCAATACCTCACTGAGTTACTTGACCAATTAAATTAATTAATTGGTGAAATTTAATGAATGGCTGGGGTGCCCCTGAGGAGAGGTTTGGGAAATGAAGTGTTCATATAGCCATCCTACAAGATATCAGCAACTTTATAGAGATCAGACTAAATTTGTACTTTCCATTGTGTTGTTGTTCATTTACATATATTTTGTAAAGTTAAATTTCAAGGAATTGCTGTACCCAGAGTCAGACCTGTCAGTTTTATTTACACTTTGATTTTCTTTTATACAAATAGATGGACAGAAAATTCTTAATGTCCTTTACACAGCTCGACTCTTCCTCGCTAATACCATAATTTTACTGCATGACTCTCCCCTCAAAAAGCCCACACTCCTTTACTTGTCCAACCTTTTCCTCTTAATCACTAAATTTATTTTTTGAGCAAATATATACTTACGACCCAGATGAACAGCTTTATGCATTTTCTTTGACTACATAAGGCTTTAGCACAGTACTGTACATCTATCTCTCGCAAATGCTTATCCAGCTCAGGGTGCAGGGAGGGTCAGGAGCTAATCCCAGGTAGCCCAGGATATATGCTGCTCTGTAGCATGGCACACACATGGCTAACATCATTTTTAAGTGAAGAAAAATTTTGTAAAAATAAACAGCAAACTATTATGATAAAATAAATGGCACATTGTTGCTTATTTCCCATTTGCTTTCAAGTGCATAACATCACAGCCTTCAGCAGTTACTTATAAGTGTTTGGAAGGTTTTTGTAATCTGACCAAGTTTAAAATGTGATAAGACCTGTAAATATACATTTAGACAATACCTTTTGACAAAACTGTATATTTTGGGCCCACATTATGTTACAGTTTTATCTAGCACTCTTATGATTTCTTGTTTTCTGAGTGGGTATTTGCGTGACCTTTTGACCTTTTCTGCTCGAAGCTACGCCCTAGTGCCACAGTCTATGAACTGGCCAAGAACTTCAACCTGGAGGTGTCGCTGTTTGAGAGGCTGGTCAAACTTGATTTCCCCTACGTTCGACTCAACTATCAGGTCAGTATGTGGTGCTCACGCAACTGCATCCCTTGTTCCAGTTTAAGAGTCAAAATTGAACTGCCGTATTGAATTGGCAATTATTTCCCTTTCAACAATACTTCCTTTTTCGCAGCATCGCATGAGGCCAGAAATTGCTCAACTTCTCACTCCACACATCTACTCTCGGCTTGAGAATCACCCCAGTGTACTGGAGTACGACAACATCAAGGTTTGCCTCCTCTCTTTTAAAAACTAATATTTTCCAGTAGTTTTTACTTCAGTTTCAGAAGATCAAATTATTATTCATTATTAAAATAATAAGTCTAAAATGAAGTCTAAAATTCACGCTAAAGTGAATTGGAGTTGCCAAATTGTTTGTGACTCCTGTGGTGCCCTGCAATGGATTGGTGACCCATCCTGGGTTGTTCCCTGCTTTGTTCCCGGATAGAGTGTGAACCCCTGAATAGGATAAGCGGTTATAAAAAATGGATGGAACATAAAACATAATCCTATTTTGGTTTGTCCTTTTTTGCAGGGGATTCTTTCCAACTTGTTCTTTGTGGAGCATGAATTACCGGAGGAGGAGATTATAGATGGACACAGTCACAGGAATCGACATGAGGCTCTCTTTGTTGTGGCTCTGTGCCGCTACCTGCTGTGCCAGGACTACCAGCCATCGCAGATCACCATCCTAACCACCTATACAGGGCAGCTGCACTGTCTTCGCAAACTTCTGCCTGCCGCTCAGTTTGCTGGGATTAAGGTTCATGTGGTGGACAAGTATCAGGGCGAGGAGAACGACATCATCCTGCTGTCGCTGGTGCGCAGCAACCCTGAGGGACGCGTGGGTTTCCTGCAGATCGCAAACCGGGTCTGTGTAGCCCTGTCTCGAGCTAAGAAGGGTCTCTACTGCATCGGGAACCTGGGAATGCTCGGCAGAGTTCAGCTGTGGAGCAACATCTTGCACACCCTGCGAGAGCACGGGCGGGCGGGGCGGCAGCTGATGCTGTGCTGTCAAAACCACCCTGGGACGCGTACCCTCGTATCTTGCGCCGATGACTTTAAGAAGGTGCCGGAAGGGGGCTGCCAGCTGCCGTGCGACTTCCGCCTGGCCTGCGGCCACGTCTGCACGCGTGCTTGTCACCCTTATGACGCCGACCACAAGAAGTTCCAGTGTCTGAAGCCTTGTACGAAGGTTCTGTGCCAGCTGGGGCACCGATGTCCCGCGTTCTGCTACCAGGACTGTCCAGAATGCCCCGTACTACTGGAGAAAGTCATCCCGACGTGTCAGCACAAGCAGATGGTGCCATGCTATCAAGACCCTCAGCAGTTCATCTGCCAGGAACCATGCGAGCAGACGCTGGAGTGTGGCCACTCCTGTGACATGGTGTGTGGGATGCTCTGCACCACCCTCTGCATGGTGAAAGTGAATATGGAGTTGCAATGTGGGCACCGTCAAAAGGTACCCTGCCACTATATTAGCAACACGGTGAACAGGAGGCCTGGCTGCCAGAAGAAGTGTGGTGAGATCCTGAAGTGTGGGCATACCTGCACGGGCACGTGCCAAAAGTGCTACCAAGGCCGCTACCATAAGGCCTGTGACTTTCACTGTGGTCGCCCTCTCATCTGCTCACACATGTGCCAGGAGCCCTGCACCAGCCAGTGCCCGCCTTGCCAGTTTCCATGTGAGAACCGCTGTGTGCATAGCGCCTGCCCCAAGGCCTGTGGCCAGCCCTGTGCACCCTGCAAGGAACCCTGTGCTTGGCAGTGCCCCCATCAGCACTGCACCAAACTGTGCCATGAGCCCTGCGATCGGACTCCGTGCTTCAGGGTCTGCACCAAAACGCTTCCTTGTGGGCACCCCTGTATCGGGCTCTGTGGGGAGACCTGCCCCGATAAATGCCGTACATGTCATCATGAAGAAGTGACAGAGATTTTCTTCGGCACAGAAGATGATCCCCTTGCCCGCTTCATTCAGCTGGAGGATTGTAAACACATTTTTGAGTCGTCTGCCTTGGACAGATTCATGAAGGAAGGAACAAATGACGACAGTGCGGGCAATCTGAACCAGCAGGCCATTCGGCTTAAAGAGTGCCCCAGATGCCGTACACCCATTCGGAAAAACTTGCGGTATGGAGCTCATGTCAATCGTAGTCTTTCTGAGATTGAGAAGGTGAAGGCGGTGCTGAATGGCTCCCCGGAAGATATAGAAAGGAAAAGAAATGTCCTCCTGAAAAATCTACAGACAATGGATGTACTATTACTGTACAACCCACATGAATATGATCGTGTTGCGAAGCAGTTAGAACAGAATGACTTAACATTACAGATTCTATGGAGAATTGAAAACAAAATGAATTTCCTAGACAGGCTTACAAAGCTAACACGTATAATGAAAAATAACATGTTGCGGGAGCACAGGGAGTGTTTTTCAAGCCGTATTCAGGAATGTCTGGAATGGCTTTGGGATCCCAATCAAAAATTCTCAGAGCAGCAGTTTTCAGACCTTCAGAGTGAGGTACAGAGACTCACCTTCTTGGCCGAGCTTAACGTGTGCTGCAGCAGAGCTGGAGACAAGGTGAAAAACACTGACGTCGCCGTGGAAGAGCAGGTCCTAAGGAGGCTCCTGGAAGGAACAAAGCCTTTCACTCAGACAGAGGAGACACGGGCAAAGCAGGAACTGGACAGGCTGAAGGAGAAGTTGTCTTGTAATGTGCTGGACATCACTGAGGAGGAGAGGGTGATGATTGTGGAAGCCATAGGTCTGCCCAAAGGCCACTGGTACAAGTGCCCCAAAGGTCATGTTTACGCCATTGGAGAATGTGGAGGGGCAATGCAGGTAAGTAAGTGTCCAGAATGCAGGAGCACCATCGGTGGCACCAACCATGCTCTCGCCAGTGGAAACCAGGTGGCATCGGAAATGGACGGAGCCCAATACTCTGCCTGGTCGGATGCTGCTAACTTACTGAATTTTGACCTGAGGTTATGACCTGAGAGGCCTTGGAAAGTGCGATGCATTAGTCATAATTAGTTACAACAAAGCTTGGCTAACATCAATGATTGTATATTAGCGTAGCATAGCACTTTATTATACACACACACACACACATAGGTATATATACATGTCGGTATACAATTATGATGATTTGTCTGACAAACTGTCAGCTTAGCCATTTCAAAACCTCTCCTAAAATCACCCCAGTATTTGCAGAAACCTTCCATAATGTTCTTCTTCTAGTTGTCTAACAAGGAAGGTATCAGTAACTTTTGGAGAACAGAAGAAATTTTAATGTGATACTTTCATTCCCATATGATCCAAAGCTAGGGTTAGGCCATTGAAGAACTGGGTACACTACAATATATGCTATATATACTGTATATACTGATCAAGTGTATTAGCATAGTAAGATATACAGAGTGCCCTAAAACTCTTGTTTTAAAACGCTTTTAAAGCTTTATAAGAATAATTATGACAAACAAAAGCATTTAAACGTTTATTTATTTATTTTAATGATAATTAATATTTAGCAATTTGGACTAATAAATGTTTTATTTTAATACTGAGTTTCTGGATGACATGTCTGACCAGTATATTGGTAGCGAAGGTCCTTTTGTGGGGTCACATTAAAACTGTCATGTATGCATCCAAACCTCCTTCACTGGATGCAATTAAGGCTACAATTACAAATGCAATCCATTCAGTCACTAAGCATCAGCTGATGAAAGTTTCTACAGACCTCTAAAATCAATTACAGAAAATCGTATAGCACAAGATGGTGGACATTTAATAAGAATATTAACAATGTTTTTTAAATTTAAGCAAGTAAACTTTCAAATGTCTTTTTTTTGTTAGTTTGTAGCATTTATACTTCAAAAGTTATTAAAGCTTAAAACTGCATTAAGATTTTTTGGACACCCTGTATACTATTGCACTGTTGTTGATTGAATTAGCCATAACTTCAGCATGCTTTGCAAATTAGCTATTAATGATATCAATTTATTTTTTGTTCAGTCAATAATCAATACAGTAGTGCCTTCAAAATTAGTTTGTGTTTAACAGTGCAATATTGTATGTTTCAAGATAATGACTCAGTGATTTTGCACTTGAGTGAAATGTTGTTTTTCCATTGAATCAGTAACCCAAGCTAGTCTCCAGTTAAGAATGCTTATTAAATAAATGAATCTGCAAGATAGAAATGGGAATAAAAGTGAACATTATCTGAAATGTTTGTGTATTTTTTCTGTAACCAGTTGGTGTCAGTAATGTGCTGCAAAAGGTGGACTAAAAAACTGTGGAAGGTTGTAAAAAAAAAGAGACTTGTAGCTTATTTTTGCATGTCGGATTTTCAAGATTTCATCATTACTTACACAAAAATTAGTTATGTTATATTGATTAACTATATAACTATTAATATATACATGATATATATACATTAAAACTGTAAAAGTCATTCAAGAAATGGTGACCCAGGGAAGCCATTTCTGCATAATTACTACTAAACAAGCTAATGAAATTAACATATTAATTTGTTATCAAGTAATACTGTACCAGAACATTATATTCACTTGCTTTGTACTCCATAGAAGCTGGATTTGGGAGGGTATTTTGCCAAAGCCCCTATCAGTTTATAGTATGATATATGCATCCTTATCTGAAGTCTTCCTTTAAGTGTTTACTCAGCAGAAAGACTAAATGTAAACAGATGCCATGTTCCCAGTATTTATAACTTGCGGGTTTTCTGAGGGTCCAGACTAGGGAAGCGACTGCAGTGAGATTAATATCCCTTAAGTTTGTTGGCTGTCTGTGGCAGCAGTTGCCTTTTAACGGTATATACCCCCCAAACGACTCAAACTTTCACAAATCTTTGTCCTACCTGCGTGTGTGTATGTGTGTGCAACACTGAAGTAGTGGCTTAATCTGTTGTTCAATGTCAACAGAAACAAATACAGCAATTGAAAGAAATGAACGACATATAAAGGCAATGAAAAATCACTCTCCAAATAAGCCTCAGCCTGGCACTGGAACAGGGGGAATAATGGCAGCTCTCAAGTACAGAGCGGGCACTGCAACAAATCCACTCATCCAGGTAGATTTGGTGCAGCTAAACCAAGCTAAAAAGGCAATGTGCTGTTGAGTTAACTGATGAAGTACCTACTAATCTTGCTGTTCATATAAGTTTGTGGATTCATTTTTGTGGCTTAGCTTGAGTATCCATTTCACTGCAAAATAAATATAATAAACTGTACAGTTAGATAAATAGAGAAATGAAACATGCTGTTCCTTCTGGTCAGGTATAGATGCCACAACCCTTTGTAGGGTCAGCGCTACTGTTTTCTTGCTTTCCAGAGTGCGGGAAAGTTGGGGGATAGAGGTGAGGGAGTTAGTCTGTGTGAAGCTTATAGCATATGTTGGCATACATAAGGTCGATGTAACACAGAAGTGCAAGTTTAAAGTACAAAGAAGATGTGCTGTGAGATGACAGCTCAAAGTAGCACCCCAATTAGGAAAATTTCCTTAAAGTTAATTTCACTTCTTTACGTGAGCCAAAATGCATTTTTAGTTAATTACTGAAATGATTTAAAATTGACTAGAACCTAGGACTGACCTATGGTGATATGTTATTTATAGTTTTTACTGTGTTTTCATTTTTTGCATCTTGTATAAACTATGAATATTCTGTGTGTGTGTTCACACACACACACACACACACACAGAGTGTATATGTACGTGACTGGTATTTATATACTACTTAGTAGAAGGTCATTTTTGCAATATTAGTGATGTAGAATATTATTAACATGACCACCCTCAATCTACATATTCATCAACTGTTGGATTAATCATCCACATTGGCGACCTTAACTGACAGGTAATGTTATTGCACGACTATGGGAATGTTATTGTATCAGTGGGGTTTTAGGTGTAACTCAAATTCAAGGCCTTGGAAGTGAAATAACTATGCAAATGAGAGGACATGATTGCCTGTGGTCATGGAGTGATGTCCATTAGACATTTACATGACTAAGTAGGGGGTACTTTTAGTCTTAAGTCAGGCACTTTTCTGGTACTCTGGATCCTGACAGAATATTGCCCCATGTTGGTTATAAAATTAAATATTAGTAATGAAATATAAACATGCAAAATTTTGGTTCATTTCTCATTATCAACATGCCTTGTGATATGGTGGAAAAAATGTTAAAAATGAATAATGTGTAAAGTCATGCACATATAATTTGCCCAAAATTCATTGCTCTGTGCAAAATAGTTTTTCCTTTGATTTCTTCAACCTCTATGCTTTTTTCCTGGTGGTTTTATTTCCTAGTTTTAAATGAAATTTGGCAAACAAATTAATGGCCATTTTTGGTAGAAGCATGTGCATTGACACTGTCTGGCAGCTAACATTACAGCAGAACATTAAAGCAGTATTTTATATTGCTAACCTATCTTGGGTTGCAGAACCTAGTAGATCCATCAAATGGAAGAATTTAATGCTATCACTGTTACTAAGGAACAAACTGCTAACTTCTTATGGGCCAGTCAGTTAAGATTACGCTTGATGGAATTATTCCAATAACACTCATCCTGTATCACATAGTAGAAAAAAATGACCTTGAGGGAAGATCTACACGTGAAATGATGAGGAGAGCATCTTGGCAGGGTACATTCAAGCAAGAGTTATAATGTTTTCCTCTGGAGGGCTTGCATGAACATGACAGGACAGATAAGAGAAGCTTCTCCTATCAGAACAGATAAGGAGAAAAAAAATCACACTGTCAGTGCAAAGTTGAGGTGCGGGCTTGATATGATCTTGCTGAATAAAGTTTTTAAATTCTGAAGACATGCATATTATCTTTACTATTTACTTGCCAGTCTAACAGGTCAATTCAAGAGTTTAAAGACAATCAATATTCATTTCATGATAATACTGCAGCCTGGACAAGTGAAAATGGCCGACCAATATTGTTTCATGGACAAGAAAACACATTGCTTATGTGGTGGGTGTCTGCCTCTGACACAAGAAGGCACAGGCGGCCCCACGGAACATCCAATACAAGGTGACCCTGCCCAAGTCCTACAGCATATCCCATACAATAATTTAATTAATTTTAAACAAACAATCAGGGGAAAAATAAATAGATACAAAAGAAAAGAAATACAGCACCACTCAAAAAGATTTAAAAAAACACCACACACCCACACACATAGGTTTGTAATTATATCTTCGTGGGGACTCTCCATTGATTTCTATGGTCAAAACTCTAATCCCAACATGATGACCTTAACCCCTAACCCAGCCCTAACCTTAACCATAATTAACTGAAAAAAATGCAAGTCTTTTGGCATTTTTCATTTTTTTGATTGCAGTCACAGATATTTATAACATTGAATTTACCATTGTGGGGACCAAAGCACACACACACACACACACACACACACACACACACCACTGACTTCAGAGCTGGAGGAAGCACACCAAAGGCAATGGTTGCAGAGGTCAGTTCTAGATTGCTGGAACCTCAACACTCCAATCAGTGTCCATAAATCACTACATAATACAAATAAGATCTCACTTCACACATGCACAAGTTAACATATTAGCAATCATGAGCAACTCCTACTCCAAGTTACCAGCACTAAGGGGGATTACCGCAGCTGCAGATAATCAACCCCACACAACACATAAAACAGCAAACCCACTTAGAACAACTGATGAAACAAAGATAACAGCAAAGATATTACAAGCTAAACCATAAAATAAGAAATAAAACAATTAACCCTACAGAAATAGCAATACACAAAACAACAAACCGTCGGCAGAAAAACTGCGGAACAGCCATAAAACAGCAGTAACAAAGAAAGATCAGTCAGTATGTCACGCCCTACCTCTAGTTACATAAAAAGGGGTGGGGGTGGATTTGAATCCAGTGTCCAAAGTAGACGACACCCTCTTTAAGGAGAAAACAGAATTCGTCTCCAATTGGCCACACCCACACCAAGGGCAACACCCTCTTTAAGGAGAAAACAGAATTCCTCTCCAATTGGCCACACCCACACCAAGGGCGACACCCTCTTTAAGGAGAAAACAGAATTCCTCTCCAATTGGCCACACCCACACCAATGGAACGTTGGAACATGAAGCATGAAAATGGAACATGAAAATAATCATTAAAAATGGCCCCTGCTGACTTTGCGACACTTGGCTTTGCCCCCCCCCCAGAAAATAATGGCCCATGGGGTGCAAGTCCATCACTGACTACACACACTAGTTTAGAGACATCAACCTTTCTATCCCAAGTCTGTGGACACTAGGCAATATCTGAAAAAATAATGTAATATTTTAATTTAAAAGTATCAGATGAACGATAATATTGAGATCCAGCAGCCCTACATGCATGCGACACCAAGCTGGCCACCTGACATGAACATGAAAAACATGAAAGCATGAAAAATGATATGTGGATAATCCACTAAACAGCTTTGCCTGGGGCAGCTGCTTAGCGGTGCAAATCGCTGTTTTTTGAGTACCTGTGGAAAACGATCGATTGGCAGATTTTATTGTGATTTAAAAACATGTTATGGATTGACTAAACCATCTAAAGCAGTGGTTCACAAACTTACAATAAGCCCTAACCACATACCACCAAACAACAAACCGTCGGCAGAAAAACTGCGGAACAGCCATAAAACAGCAGTAACAAAGAAAGAGCAGTCAGTATGTCACGCCCTACCTCTAGTTACATAAAAAGGGGTGGGGGTGGATTTGAATCCAGTGTCCAAGGTAGACGACACCCTCTTTAAGGAGAAAACAGAATTCGTCTCCAATTGGCCACACCCACACCAAGGGCAACACCCTTGACTTATGTTTACATACACTGATACTTTTGCATATCATACAAGGAGTTAAAAAAATTATAGCGATTTTCTTCTTTTTAAAAAACTGTCTAAAACATAGTCTGTCACTGTTGGAGACTGACACCCGGTTACTTGTCTGATATTGTTGATTACCGTTAATCTCATCATATCACCCTGCTGTAGTGGATCTTTTATGAGCTGGTCAGCAACAGAATAGTGGGTGGTATTCAGTGAGCAGTGCTCTCAAAGTATGGCTTTCCTTGCTTAATAAATCCAGTGGAGAGGAAGGAAGGTAGTGTCTGACAGAATGCATACTAGTAAGGCCTGCGTATTGAGAGGGACGACCCATGATGGAACTAATTGGCAATTCAAAAATTCTCTTCCTGTCCAGAATGTATGGGTTGTAGCCTCACAAAAGGTTTTAATGATTTCAGAAAAAAAAACATTTCATTCCCTCTTGGGATTCCCCCAATTTGGGACAATGCTTAAAATGGGTGTGAATTAAAGAATGAGTATTAAGAATTTAGGGCACAAAGAACATTGCTTACCGAAAACAAGGCATAATAAAATATATATTTAATTTATAATGTGAATATAAATTACATTCATAAAAATAAGTTCAATTAACATTACTACAGTATGCAGTGCTGAAAGTAACTGAGGGGTTTGATTTAATTCTAGAGGGCTGATGTCTACCAAAGCAAACAAGCAATGTCGTGGGACTGAGGGCTGGCAATAGAGCAAACATGAAATGTAGATGAAGATCTGGTAAAATAATGAAACAAGGCAGTTTTGGTGTTCTAAAGCAACTTCTAAAACAGACGCAAACAGCAGACACCTAAACCTAAATCCCTGTAATCATAACATCCCTGTAATCATAACATCCTTCGATTTCACCCAGCCAACCTTATTAAAATCCACGACACTGGCACAAGGGTCAGTTGTGTTTCATAGCAATTGCACTTGCTATGACTGGTGATACGCGATCAGGTTAACGCTGTCTTTTGGCGAAACTGTGGCTCCTGCTTGCTAGCTTCCCTTAGCTACTGGCTCATGTTAGCCATAGGTTCAAAAAAGCACAAGTAATCAAAACAGTACCAGCTGGAAACATAACAGATCTGTTCCCAGTGCTGACTATTGGGAACCCTAGGATAAGAAACCAGGTTCCAGGCTTTTCTTCCTCAACTTCAAATGGGCAGTGTCTGATGTTAAGGGAATAGTCTTACAGATATACTTCTGAGAGACCAATAAAGAAAGCAAGCCATCTTTTACCACAGTTTCAGTCTTTATTGATCAGGTAGGTAGTTCTCAGAATTTTTTAGAATGGTCACTGGCTGTCCCACTTGAGCTCCCAACTCACAGCATGGAATAGGGAACTGACTGGCCCTAAAATCCATACAATACAAGCAGCAGTACCCATCCAGATATATTACTCTTCTTGGCAGTGCCGTCCTTCATTACCCTGGGCTAATTTCCAGTCAGTTACACTCTTCTACACTGAATGGTTGGGCTAAATTGCTCCAGTGTACTTCATTGCATTCGTCAGCCCACTGCAAAGCCATTTTCTCCATGGCTTCCTTTGTTCCCTTGCCGGAAACCATGCAAACCCTCTGATGTTCTTCACAGGGCTCATCTCTTCATCTTGGACAATCCCTCCATTCCAACTCAGAAAAAAATATTTTCTACACTGGAAAATCTTCTATCATATATTTCCCTGTATTCTCCACAAAGGTGGCACACTAGCAGCAGATATAATATTTCAGCAAATACAAATAAAATAAACAGCAAATACAAAATGGAGGTGAGGTCCCTTTAAATTAACCAAGCATAAGACTGAACTAGAAAACTGATTACATAAAGTCCCAGAACAGAAACAAACACATTTTTCCAAAGCTCTTGTAAATATCTTTCCAGAAACTACCTTATTCTTCCAAACTCATCTTCAGTTCCAACCAGCTGACTTAGTACAAGACAAAACCAGGGTCAGATGCATTTCATCATCTGATGTGCTTGTTGAGCCAGGGCTGGTAAATAATTTGCCAATTCCATGACAGCTGGTCAGGAAAACCAAATTAACCTAGTCCCTAGTATTTGTTCTACTTCTGAAAAGGAGGATAAGTGTGTTTTACTGGATGTGACAGGTGTTCAGATGTCATTGCGTCATTTAGAGGTCAATGTTTCATTGGGAAATAGCTCCCTGTATGAAACAATTATGGTTCCTAAATACCTTGCACAGATAATGGGAATTTGGTAAGCAAAAATATGAAACATATACTAAAAAATGGATACAATCCATAGCTTGAGCCAAATTACATCTATTCATAATGATGCCCACCAAGATGAATGAGAAGAGAGAAGAAGACATTTACAGAGAAGTCACTTGCAGCATAATTGTATCTGTACTCAACCATGTAATGCTCATATTTCAAAACCACTGGTGATTGCAACTGCCTCAAAATGTTTCCAAGATTATTTGTATCTCCTGCCACCAAAAGGGTTTTATAACTATGAGGGTAGTGCATAAATGTAACTGTGAAATACTGTACAAGGAAAACAGACTTTTGGTGCAGAATAAACTATTTTACAAAGGTAATTGAGATAATCAGGTGTCCTTTCCCATTCCTCACAAACTGACTTCATGAAAGGTCAAGCCAGCTCTAGTGAAGATTAGAATAACAAACATCTAGGTCATCTTGATGGATTGTGGGGGAGACGAGCTTAAGCCAACTATTAAAGGATCCAGCTGCAGGCCATAAAATAAATGAGTAAATAACTTTCATTTCATACATCTCATTTGCCTAATGGCTGGAAGCAATGTTTAAATAGTACTATGGGAACTGTTTGCACAAATACATTGTCTTTATATTAATGTATCGAACAATTAGGGTATATATCCTTTGGTCATTCTAGGTGCATAGATGATGTCTACTATATGAGAAAGTTTGCAGTATATAAAACATGGTCATGTCATCTCCAGATCCTGCGATCATGAGAATCTTATAGATATATATATATATATAATTGAAGAGCATGCGCAAGGATGTAAAGATTTTTTCTTTTTTTAGTTTTTTAGATTCCTTCATTAGTCATCTGCCAATGTTCACATATCAGTAAGGATAGTCCTGCAGTTCTACAGAGCTGAGAATTCTCTGACCAGTGTCTGGGCACTCAGGGTGTCTGTGTAATCGCCCTGAAAATAGGAAGGCCAAGAACATGAAGGAGTGCATCCAGGGATTGTTCTTCTGAAAGATTCCCCACAAACATAAGTAGCCTACCTATTTTCTTCATTTGCTATTAACGAAAGTGGAAATGGCCTTTCAATTTTACACCGAAATATAACTTAATTTCTTATTTTATACAAACATTTATTAAAAACAACAAAAAGTGACTATTCTAAGGGTTACTGTCAACCTTTTTGGTGATTAATAAAAAAGATTACTAATTTGTTTTGCTTTCCATTTACTGAAATGAGTTTGAAGGCACTTTCTACAACTTATCCTGCAAAATATGACAACAATGACAATTCTCTAAAGGTTTATACCTAAAAAACATAATTTTAAGCAATACTGGTCATGAATTTTATTTTGCACAGCTCATTAGAATGGGAAATTAAACCACAGTAAGTGACACGCATGCCTAAGTGACATAAGTTCATTGTTAGCTAAGCTAAAAAAGCATAAACGTCAGGTTTTAAGAATATCTAACACCAATTCAGGATATCCTCTTCTACTACACAGTACTGCAGAACCACACTTGGGACTAGATCCCATAACATTCAGGTGGAAAAAAACTCTCTTTCTCCACTCTATCAGTCTCCTTGTGGTTATGGATACATGACCTTCTACTGATCATAGTTCTTAGGACACTCATGAAGAAATTGAACTCTAGTTTTGAGTATGAATAATCTATAGCATAGGCCAATTACTATGTAGTGAAAGTGAGTATAGCGTGCAGTGACAGACTGGAGCGAAGAGAAAATGAAATATATGAATATAAACTCGAGCAGCAGAAGCTGGCTTGTTCCTGATTGTCAGCTCTTGACTCAAGCCATCAGCAATTTTGGTCAAATACGGCGGGGTGTCCTACAGGAGCACAAGCTGACTTGAAAAACCACTTGTCAAATTCCTGAAATAACCTATCTTTCGTTTAGCATTGTGCTAAATGTCCGCAACACTGGCATAGTTAGACACTGGGCCTAAGCCAGAAGGACAACGATGCCAGCAACCCCAGTATATATGAATGATAGGAACATCCTGATCAGGTAAGCAGCTGATTATATTATATAAGCATGTATTAGATCATGTAAAATCTGAATATAGTCATGTCTGTCAAAGCATAATTGTATTTTGGGCTTTAGCTATTTTTGGTTCCTCAATCTGCAGTCACTGTTCCAGGAAACCAAACTTTCCTGGGTGACTCAAGACCCTGACATTACAGGCAAATAAATGCCTATTATATTCAGTAAATTAGGCCTCTATGCTAAATAGCACATTCGATTTTAAAAGGGTTGGGAGTTTGAATCTCACCTCTGCTCTGAGTGTATGGGGTTTGCATGTTCTCCCTGCGTCATCCAAGTTTCCTATGGGAACTACGGCAGTCCTAATTTGAAAGCTGGGAGAAATAGCATCTCTAAATTGACCATAATGTGTGTGACTATGTGATGGACTGTGATGCTGTTCAGAGTGTACCTGCTTTATTCCCTATCCTACTTGGGATCAGTGGCAGGTCCCCCTATGATCCTGTCCAGGAGCAAAATTTTAGAGGTGGATGGATGGATAGGTAGGTGCAAGTTGGCTATTGTAGTTGGAAGGATATTCTTGATGATTTCAATTAATTTCCTTAGAAAAAAAATTGTGAACCCTTAAATACTTGCTTTCCTGAATTTATATTAACTAATGGAAACTGCAGATACTGGAAAATGGTAAAAGAACCATTTATAAATGACCATAAATCATATACTGTATAATTACCAGTTACATTCTGCCTGTCATGTCCGCCTGACCCTCCTGTCTCCCCCCTAATGTGGCCCTGATGAGCCACGCCTGTTGCTTGTTGTACCTCGTTAGTTTTTGTATTAAAGTATCTGTCTATTTTGTCAGCCACAGTCCAGTAATTGACGTCACTACTCCCACTTCTTATGCCCTACCTTGTGCTAGTCTTTCTGTTTTGACCCCTCATGGTTCCGTTTTGTTTCCCTGTTTCTGTTCATTTTCTTCAATAAAGCGCCTTTTTACTTCACCTTACGCCTGTCCCTGAGTTACTTATTTCCGTGTCATGGTTACCATATGCCAGTGGTTACCAATTGGCAGACTCCAGTCTGCACCCGTACCGAACAAGAAATATTATGAATGGGGGGACTCCTGGTTGGCACATTTTTTTCCAGATGCAGTGGACCTTCGTGTTGCTGATAACAACACTGACAAAATATTTTTCTTTCACTGAATATTCTATCTATCTATCTATCTATCTATCTATCTATCTATCTATCTATCTTATCTTTTCTATTGCATGGTTCTCTTTCAAACTTTTCAGATATATTGTCTGGGTGATGAACTGGAGTGGTTAAATTTTGAGAGAGATCACACCAAAACTGAAGTAAGACTGCATAGGGAAGGGCAGTTTTGACATGTAATCTTGTTAGAGCAATAACTAAAAAATTTTCTGAAGCATCCTTTTCAAAGTTTGTAGACACATTGTATGAGTGAAGAATTATAATTCATCAACTTGTGAGACTCATCGCTCAAAAACTGAAGCACTGCCACTTATTGGCAGGGAAGGGTGAAAGCAAACAATATTTGAACTAGTGAATGTTATTAGTAAAAAGTATTTGAAGCAGCACCACAAAATAACTTTCACACATTTGATACCATTAGTTCAATAACTCAAAAAGTATTTGCCTAATATTTTTCAAACTTTGCAGACATGTTTCATGGGTGAAGATCTTAATGGGATCATATAGAGAAGGGCAGAGGCTCAGACACTTAACCTTGTCAAAGGATAGCTCACAAATTATTTTTCTGGTCTTTTCCAAACTTTGCAGACACACTGTATGTGTGAATTGAAGCCACAACACTTAGTGACAGCAAAGAGAAGGGTGAATTAAATAAGACCCTTGACCCCCTGCGGCCCTGAACAGGATAAGCAGTTTCAGGAAATATATGTATAGATGGATCTTATTACCATTTCACAAAAACATTATATGGAGGAAAATCTACAATGGAATAATCAACACCTGATAGACCGGAGACAAATTGTCCCAAAATTGAAATAGCAGTGATATGTGGCAGCAGAAAGCAGAAAGACAGGTATTCAGAACACAACCAAAATGTGAGCACAAATTAATTAATTTGAGAGCTTGAAATAGCAAATTGAGAGTATGAAAAAAGTAAATTGTGTGCACATTTAAGGGATTTTGTGAGCTAGATTTAGTATTTCATGGGCATGTTGAACTAAATTGTGTGTACAATTTAGTACATTACGTGCACGGAATAAATTAAAAAAAATCTATTCTTGACATTATGTGCACGAAATAAATAAAAAAAAAAAATCTATTTTTGACCCCTCCAGTGTTCCATATGTACGATTGGGCGTGTTTGTTACGGTTTTTACTGTTGAGTCATGGAAAATGATGTTCATAGTGCAAATGATAAATAAATGGAGGATAAATATTTAGACATACTGTATAAAGAATACAAATGTCACTTTAAGACACGGACATAAAGACATATACAAAGAAATACAGTTAACCACCTAATTGGTGGTGAAATATATTGTACAAATTGCATTTAAATTGGAATGTGCAATAAATTAATAGGTGTAGATTCAGAATTATGTGTCACAATTAGGAGCATTCCGGTAATCTTGTACGGATATCTTGCTGGATGGCTAGATGAACACTGCTTCAGTTCCCAAACTTCTACTCTCAATTAGCCAAACATCATGTGTGAGTGAGTAAGTCAACAAGTACATGGGTATATTGGATGGTTACTCCAAATACTGGGGTGACTTTAGGAGAGGTTTTGAAATGGCTAAGCTAACACACTTTGACAGACATAAATACAATAGTTTTACATAACATCAAGATCATTTAAGAATAATTGACAGCCTTAAACTTTTGCATAGTACTGCATGTACACTATTATGAGAGGCAGGTGATAGAACATACTAAGGTTGTCATTTTGAGAGAACATTGTGTTTGTGGACTCGGTCACATAGTATTATACAAAATGAATCAATGAAATCATTTTCCTGATTTGTGCAGCTCTTCTCCCTTTCCACACAGTAATCAAGCACAAATGGCATGGGATTTCCAGAGCAGACTTACGGGCTGTCATGTACACTTTGAACATTTCAGATTGCTTCAGGTTGACGCCAATGCAACCAAATTTATAACCTTACTATAATTTGATGATGACGTTTGTTTGCTGCTTCATTAAACACAATTTGGGACTTTTTAGAGCTGAATGGCTTTGCATCACCTAAGATGCCTTCAAACATCCTGTGGTCCATATGTCATATCATGTCAGGATTCTTACTAAAGCATGTGAGACATGGTCCCAAATTAGCTGTAGCTCCTTGTTCGCCCTCCAAACCTTTTTAAATGTAAATTTGTTTTCATTTCCTCCCCCCTCCCACTAGGTCCCTTGACATTTGATATAGTTAGTGGCGTTTTGCCCAGGTAAGCATATCTGTTTGGTGTGATTCTAAACTCATTTTGAATGCATCTACGAAACTCAATTTGGCTTAATTGAGCCTTACTTTGTGAACATCTGCAACTGCATTACTGGCTGACATTAAGCTGTTTTTGCTGAACAGGGTTTTAAAGTGCTTTATAACTTTAGATTTTATTTACCATATTTAATGCCTGCCATATGGCTTCTTTTCTATACACAGAGTAATGGTCAGTTTGAAGTTGCCTAGCAGGAAGCCATAGTAAGCAAACATTTCCATCAAATTTTATTAATTTACTACTATCAAGATTTAAGAAATACTAATTAAAATAGTATTGATATACACATTGATGCTCTGCCTAGCTGCACTTTGGTCCTGTTCACACCTGATATTAACATGCGTCCTGGGTGATCCGATCGCAAGTGGACAGCGCTCAATACAGGTGTGAACGCACCCAAAATGGACAGAAAATACATCGAGACTCGATCGCTCAAAACATATTTGGAGATGGTTTGGGAGGCATATGACATCTTTATTTCCCTACAACATCAATAAATAAGTTTGAATCTGTTGGGAAGTTAGTTTGTTATTGAACTGTCCTGACCCTTTGGCATGGAAACATTGTCAAAGTCCGCATCATTAATGTTCTGCGCAAATTTAGGAAAAATAAATTGTGTAAGAAGAGATTTATTAAAGATTTTGGTAACACTTTATATTAAGTGCACCTTCATAATGCATTCATAGAACATTCATAAGCAGTATGCAAGTACAGTGATCCCCGCTATATCACAGATTTTCCCCCGACGCGTCACAGTTCTCTGCGTATCACGTACCTCGCTTGTGGTCCGATTGTTTGCGCTTTGTTTTAAGCCCTGCGATGGCTCCAAGTGTCCTGTATCTTCTAAGCCTTCTGGTAGTAGTGAGCCTAAGCGCCAGAAGAAGACCTTGACCATTCAGGAGAAGGTAAAACTCCTGGATATGCTTCAGAAAGGAAAGCATTACGTGGACATTATATACATTGATAACAAACATTACATTATTATACAATTATGTTTGTTATAATTATATAATGTTTGTTATTCATGTGTATCACAGCTGTTAAGGCATGTTAATATGTAAAGGTATACATGTATGATTATGAATGATTTCTGAATACTTAATGAGTAGGCCTACATTATGAAGGTGTACTGAACGTTTTATGAAAGCAATATAAAAGCATTATGAAAGTGCAATTAATGTAAAGCGTTACCAAGATTTTTTTATTTAATGTGCACTTTGACTTTGAGCTGTATGTTTGTAACAGGGATTGGACTATTTGCCTTATATGTATGTCGCTTTGGGCAGAAGCATCTGCAAAATACACAAATGTAACGTAAATGTAAATTTATTGGTATTGTGATTCTGTTTCTTGAGCTTTTGATCCTGACACTTTAAATGCTCCGTTGAAAAAAGGACGAGTACCCCCATCCATAAAGTAGCATCTACGCTACTAATGTCATGGTGTTTGAGCAGTCATTAGTCCAACAGCTCGCAACACGGCAGGCTGCATTTTGTATGCCCGTGTCGTGCGGCTGCCTGATTTGTGTGCTGCCAAACTCATCGATCCTCTCCAAATTAGGACAATTACTGGTGCCTGGCCGCCTTCTTGCTGCCTTTCATTAAAAATGGGTCTGTCAATAGCAGTGTTTATGCCAAGATTAATGCGATCTCCCACTGACAGGATGTCGTTAGGTGATTATTTCATTCAAGACTGGCAACAGAAAGGGAAGGGGAGCCATTTGAAAGTGCAGGCAGAGACACATGCTCTCCTGTGGATGCACAGACATTCGCACTCATATTAAAGGGCGTTTGTTGGTATCTACATTGCACATAAATCTCTTGGGTGTTATGCATGTTAGTCTTGCTGGATCTACAAATGAGAATCAACTCTGCACAAGAGAATCAACAGCATTTGATGAAACTACACTGCTTGTACACATTTTACTACACATTTTAAAGTGGAAACAGTTATGAAAAACGTGAATTTCCAGGCTGTGAATGTGAATTTTGGTTTTTCTACTACCAAAAGTAAAATTCTAAAAAAATGGACCGCAATCAATCCCTCAAGCTCGAAATCTCAGGTCAGATCATTTATGCGATTTACATTAATTAATTTCCAAGAATTTGATTACATTAGATAAACTTTATTGATCCTAGAGGAAAATTCTTGAATGAACAACAACACTAAGTTTTGACAGCAATTACACAGGCAAAAATATATAAATCATATATTTAAAAAATGGACTGCAAAAAAAAATGGTATAAGTCAATATATGTCTATCTATTTCTACATATTTGCATCCAGAGATTCTATTTAGCATGTAGATGATAGCATGGGTTGTGGATGAGGAAGCACACTGGCTGGAAGAAATAAAGGTAGACGACGGTACCAAAAAGAGCATAAATGTGGCCTATTAATTTTGTTATGGAACACTGCTTATGGACCTTTGAAAAGGAAGAGTGTTTTCTTTTTTCTCCCAGGAATTACACTGAGCAAAACATTCCGGAGCCTGGGTGCTTCCAGAGCTATGGCAAATGAATTTAGACAGCTGCAGAGGCACAGATAGGGACATTGTGCAGTGACAGCAGAAGATCCCTGGGAACAGAATTCAGGAGCGGGGTGGCAGTCACGCGCGAGGCCTTCCGCGGCTATGTTCCTCTTTGCCGGAACTGTGTGAAGACCGTGTCAGAGAATTGTCATCTGAAATCCGTAGTTTCAGGCACCATCTGTTTGCAGTCTAGGGACAATTAGGTGGAAGAGGGAGATCAGATCCCCCAACTCGCTTGGCTTTCCACCAACTGCCACGGAGCAACCAAGTGATTGCTACTTGCTAGACCTATCTTGACATTAAATACTGGGTCTAATTGTCAGTATTCTTTGTGTGACGACCTACGTCTTGAAGGATGAAAGGATCTGGCTTCGCTAATTCAGTCTCGCTCAGTAAGACACACTGTAGTCTCCTGAGTACTGTGACAATCGTTGAGGAAATAAACGTTGCCATTATATTATGTGGAATAGTATTAAAACAGACTACAATTAATTAGGGACCATATTTGGAAAAAAAACAGCATTTATAAAGTATGAAGTTATTAGATTATTAAAAATTCTTATTAAAATTTGTGTTGAAATCGCTTTACATTTTTTTTTTACTTGACATACATAAAACATAGGGAAAAGGGGAAACATTGTACTTGATTGATATACATACAAACTCCCTAGAGGTAGAACAACAAAATCACTTCATGTTATTTTGGAAAAACAAGAAAAAAGCCAGAAAGAAGAGCCAGCAAATAGTTTTTATCTGTGTAACTGTATCAGATCACCTTGACTGAAGATCCGGATGCGTTTGGAAACCAACATTTAGGAGGAGGAACTCTACAGAGTGGAAACTGAAGACTTATCCTGACACTTTAGAATTCACATTAACCCTTTGACAGCTTTATTCAAGCTGATGATTATAAGACTGGTTAACACTCTACAATATTTATTATGCTTGAATTACAGGTTTCCATGGAAAAAGAGGAAATAGAGTCATCTTACTCTAAATACATTCTGTTGTCTGATTTTAGAAGAGTTATTATTGTAACAGTATAAATGAATTGAATAGCAAAAGTTATACATTTTCTTTCAATGATACATACATTGTAGCAAAGGAGGTTGATTTAAATAACAAAAACAAGGAAAAATGCCATTCATATAGCATAAAATATATGTTTGATACCAATGTATCATCACAATGATCATTTTCACATGAAACCAAAAAAGTGTGGTAGTTCAAAAGATGTACAACTATATATTGTCCAAAACAGCTCCATCCTTATAAAAGGAACTTTGGTTAAGCAAAATGTTTTTTGCTATTACTTAAAATATTTTAAACTAATACTCTTCACTGTATTTCTGATCAATTTCTGTTTAGTTGCTGATTGGATAGTTATGGACTATGACGTGTTTTCAGTCTACCCAGTGAAGCAGGTTCTTCACACCATAGATGATTGATACACATTTAACAATTGAGAACATGAGTTTGATCATCGGGCAAGATAAATTCACATGTTCGCTAATATTCCTTTTTGATTTGTGGTCAAGTTATAGCTATACTCTAAATGAAGCAGCACATTATTTTTTAATTATTTGATTTGTAAATACTGTTTTTGCTGATTATAGCTAATCCTGTGTGTAACTGTAAATTAACTGTAAATAAGAACATTAATCTTACGTGCAGTTTTTTTATTGTGCAATTAAATCTTTTGGGAAATGTCAGCATTAGAGTTTCCACCTGTCCCATATATTATGGTACGGTCCCATTTTGAAAAGTAAAATGGCACATCCCATTTTAAACCAATATGTTAAGCGGTATACAACAACCTTTCCCCTTATACCAAGATATTCAGGAAATCGGATTAACATTAAGGAATTCAAACAGAGGATGGAGATGCAGAAGATAATAATGATTACTTTTTTCTATAAAAGAATTTCCAAATGATGTGTTTTGATAGAAGCCAGTACATAAAGTGGATGACCTTTTGTCCTTTTCCCCTGTTTCCCCGGAAACGCTCAGTTTAAAGCAGCCGCATCACCTCCTCCAAGGCCTTTGGTTTTCTATGCATCACATTCTAACCATTTATAACTGTGCAGATTGGGGAATGAATCGCGACATTTCCAGGGTGCATGCATTATTTTGGGGTGGATGCAGGCATATCATTTTATATTCTTAATTCTGAAAGACCAGTAAAACCATGTCAATCACAGAGAGCAGGAGTGTAATGATGATTTATTTTTCAGTAGTAGGTCTATCTATTGCCTTGTCTGAAATCAGCCCCATTTTAGAGAGAAATATTTGCATGCGACAGGTAATGGAAGTATGGTGGTGGGGAGTTATAGGCAAAGATTTAACCGCAGAATGTGATTGAGCACGGGATGGAGTGATAGCAGCCCTGAGAGCGATGCAGCGAGCGAGGGATAAATGCTGGGGGGGTTTATTGAATGGAGTCACTTAAGGCTGGCGGTGTGTCGACACCCCCGACCCCTGGCAGCGGCCTCACGCCTTTCCAATTAATCTTGTTACAATGAGTCAGGGGGTGGGAGCCATGGGGGTCTGAGACTGGTGGCAGGAGGACACTTCCCTGACCCTTGCACTGAATCGCCTTAATCAGCTAGCAGTGACTGGAGGCTATTTATATAAAACGAGGCCAAAGTTATGCTTCAACCTTGCCAAAGGTGGGATGCGTGGCAGATCACTTCATTCTAATTCTCTTGGTTCGGCTTTGGTTACCTCTGGGGACTTTCCCAGCAGGGGCCGGGCCCAAATAGCAGGACTAAACAGTGTGTAGCAGTACAAAGTCACACCAGTCCTCTTCTCAAGTATTTCCCTGCCCTAGGTGGGAGTAGCAGGCCGTACGGTTTAAAGCAATAACAACAGGACTATTTACTTAATAGACAAATCACTTCTTTCTCTTGAGTCGTTTTCACACTGCGTTAAAAGTAGTAACAGCAAGGCATCCATATAAATCATAAACCTTTTTATTTTGCAATTTCTGGAATTAATGCGAAAGGTCCTTTTTTGGCTTTAAATTCTGCAGCACCGCCTGATCGATAAATGCAATGTGAAATGAATACTCTTGCATAAATTACAGTTAGGGGAACAACAGGAACTCTGCGTTGAATGTTTGTTACATCACAGTGACAACGTGATTACACGTTCATCCGAGCCTACCGCCGCATCAAATGCATTAAGCCTGTCAAAACACATTTCAATTACTCGCACGCATTCTCCATGCGATTACATTTGGGATGCAGAGAGCCGAGAACCAGACTAGCCAACGCGAGAAGTAATTTTCAGTTTTTAATTTATTTTTTTCAGGACCGTATCAGTCGCCTCTGAGGGCAGGGGCATGGATATGGCTCGTGGCAAAACCACGGAAACGAACTCGGGTGGTGCACAAAGTACTTCTGAAGGAAATGGGCTGCTGTCAAAACTTTAGTACAGAAAAAAGATAAAATGAGGTGAGTAGTGTGTGTTTTTGGGCTGCTGTGCGACCTGGTTCTTTTGGAGGTTAATTGGAATGCGCCCAGGAAAAGGACCAGGTTTATATAGTGTCAGGAATGGAAATGGGACTGAAGTGCTTTGTGTACTGTACAGCCCATTGCAATTCTGTTCAAACTAATCTCCCACTCAAAGAAACAGGCACTCATAATCTGTGCTTGTGCAAAGTGTTCTGAATTTTAATTGCCTGCTTATTTATATATTTATATACATATATACACATACTGTATAGAAGCGCGTGCCTTTTCTCATAGTTTTAGATATATGTTCAGGTCAGATAATAGTTTGTAGCGCCACTAATAAAGTGATTAAAAGCAGGGGAGACCTGGGCAGATAGGCACGTTTCATCCAGTGCTCTGAATCTCAGACGTATTACGTTATGATAATCTAGCTACCTGCAAATTATTCCTTAATGTTACAGCTGAAAATCAGATACATTATATTACAGAAAACAATTACTCTGAATAGCTTATTTAATTATAAAAACATTATAAAAATGGTTGGTTGACACACTTTAATCCAGCATCATACACACAGAACCAGAACTTTTGCTTTAATCCCAAGTGAAACCAAACATTCAAATGTCAGTGAAAAAAATGCTTCTGAATATGTAAAATATTTAAAAAATTGAATCAATATAAATATTGTCCAGCTCACTATTAAGACAATGAAACAATAAAATCTAGGTTACTGCACATTTTAAACAATTCATCATTTTTTAATTCTTTCTACAAATAAATATTTTTTCAAATAAACAACTTGATTTTAATTATTGAACAAAAAATACTATTAAAGGTGCCCTTAAATATATTATTATTTAATCTTTTTAAATTGTTCTCTGGTGTCGACATTGAAGGTATGTAAACTTGTTTTGGCCCCTTATCTGGTGACCTCATTAATATGCTGATGAGCTTTGCTGTGATTGGCTGGTTTACAGTGAGCCACTGCGATGAGTCACACAATTTGCCACCCGTAACTGTAATAGTCCCACTTCAACCTAGGCGCAATGCTAGCATACACATAATTTTGTTTTCAGCATCAAGACCATTCTAGTTATTTATTTCGTGCAACAAATTATATTACGATGCTATCTTCATCATGCAAGTTTTATCAAGAACTCCAAACAGCAAGCTGAGCAGCTTGTAAATGTCTTGATTGTAACAAATTCGGAGTTCTGTTTTTCCTTCTTTTCTTCCTGCAGTATTGATTAGATATTTGTTTAGTTAATCAAAACTAGACTACGGGAACTACAGAAGCCTTTTCTGAATGTCAGTATCACAGGCTGCGTAATGTTTTACTGGAACCAGGGACTTTTGTCGTGTTCACAGCGAACTCAGGAACCTATCTTGATTGTAGTTCCCGGAGGCAGTTCTGAAACCCTTTTTTAGTCCCCACAACAGAGTTACTGTTCATTCTAATACAAACTACTGGGGAAGCGCATGTTTGAAATGCATGGTATGACATTTCCATATATAATTAATTTATTTTCGTTTTTATTTACTATACACAAAGACATATAAAATTAGACATTTTTCCATTAGGTAATTTTTTTGTTTCGATCACAAAAACCAGCAAAGTAATAGCTGCCGTAGCAGTCCGCAGCCTTCCAAACTCTTGACAAAACGGAAAAATGTAGTTCATGTGGACACATCTTATAATGTTGGATATTGGTGAAAGCTCCTTCTCCTCGCTTGGTCTTCACTACACAGCTCACCTAGATTTTTCTGCTTAATAATATAGAATAATTACTTATGTATTACATTCATTGAAATTGTCAAATGTTAACATAACATTGTTATATAGGACTAACGAAATATAATTAATCACTGACCTACATATTTACTTGTACATTTCAAATTCAGAATATTATAAGCTTAGGGACAACATGTGTGTTTTAAATGTGTTATTTAAACAAATAGCATGTTCAAGCAATCGAGCAAGTCTGTGTGCATAAAACATGCTAATTCTCAGGTTTCAATGTACTGTTCAATGTTGCAAATGATTGCAGTGGAACAATTTAAATGTAAAGGACCATTCTAATTTAGAAGACTAGAGTATATGAGGACAGTCCAAAGTCAAAATTGAGAAAAAAAGCAAGAGAGGAATCCAAAACTGAAAATAAGACCAAAACTCCACAACCGATGAAAGACAAGAGAGATCAGAATAGTCCTTTAGCAATGGAGTCCAGCTACATCAACATTTAAATCAATGCAGTATTTATTTTTATATTTCCACATTTTCACCCAATAAATGAGCAATTTCAATCATCATAAGTTTTCACCTCAATGCATTACACCTAAGCCAATGGTGTGAAGACAGCAATCCTGTAGACAGCAGACAACAGAGATCATAGACCAATGAGAGGGAGAGGAATGAAGCTCTGCAAAGCAGGAGAGAGGGAAAGGGACCCAACTCTGCGAGAAGGAAGAGAGGGAGAGGAACCCAGCCCTGTGAGGAGGGAGAGAGGTAAAGGAACCCAGCTCTGCAAAGAGGAAGAGAGGGAGAGGAACCCCACTCTGTAAGGAGGGAGAGAGGGAGAGGAAACCGGCTCTGCAAAGCAGGAGAGAGGGAGAGGAACCCTGCCCTCCAAGGAGCAAGAGATGAAAAGGAACCTGGCCCTGAAAAGAGGGAGAGGAACCCAGCCCTGCGAGGTGGGATAGAGGTAGAGGAACCCGGCTCTGCGAGGAGGGAGAGAGGTAGAGGAACCTGGCCCTGCGAGGTGGGATAGAGGTAGAGGAACTCGCCCTGTGAGGTGGGAGAGAGGGTGAGAAACCCAGCTCTGCGAGGTGGGAGAGAGGTAGAGGAACCCGGCTCTGTGAGGAGGGAGAGAGGGTGAAGAACCCAGCCCTGCGAGGTGGGATAGAGGTAGAGGAACCCGGCTCTGCGAGGAGGGAGAGAGGGTGAGGAACCCAGCTCTGCGAGGAGGGAGAGAGGGTGAGGAACCCAGCTCCTCAGTGTGAGAAATCTACATTCAACAAGCCTCCTTAGCACAGACAGCTATGTTAGGACATATGCACTTTCAGTCTGTCACACTAAATCACCACATAACATATGCTGTAGGTGTAAAGAAACATAAACATTTACTAAATTAAATGTTTACATTATGCTAATGGTTTCATGAAATTATGTTTAAGGTAGGAGCACACTTTATTGTTCCATTGATCTTTTTGGAGCAGAAATGCAGAGCATACATAAAGGCTGAAAGAAGTAGGTGGCGACTGTGAGCAAAAGAGAATGGTTAAAGTATTTCTTGGGGACACTGGGAAAAAACATGCCAGTTTGTTTGAGGCTGAATCCCAACAGTATCTGGTAATGGGGGATGGGGGATGGGGGATGGGGGTGGCACAAATTGTCCAAAATGATTCAAGTTGTCTCTTCGAATCCTTGCCACCTGCCGTTATTCAAAGACCAATGGCAAATCTGAAGACCTGGTTCTATAAAAACTTATACAACAGTAGAGCTAACAAAAATACATGTATCTCAGTAATATTAACAAAATTTCACAATCCTGTGCTACTCCATTACAGAATAAGTAAACTTTATGGCAATATAATGTATCACAACATGCAAACAGATAGTATCAAGTGTGTTTAGTGTCTATAAATTTGATTATTTGAAGCAGGTCCCTTTAAATCTGTGATTCTGTACCAGATACTGTAAGCAGTTGGATTCACTTTCAACAGCTTATGCAGTGCAGGGTCACCGGGAAGCCTGGAGCCTGTCCCAGGAAGCTTGGCATACAAGCCAGTAAGCATCCTGGACAATGTGCCAGTCCACTGCAAGGCATATATTTCATACAGATATTCCATCCATCCATCCATCCATCCATCCATCCATCCATACATCTATCTTCCATAGCCACCTATGCAGTATAGTATTGTAGTACCATAATCATTTTCCATTCATCTATTGATCTTATAACCGCTTACCCTGGTCAGGCAGCATAGGGCATAAGGCAATGGTATGCCTTGGATGGGATGCCAGTTTATTATAGAGTATGGCCACTATGGGCAATTCAGTTAGGACAGTTCATCTAAATGCATGTCTTAAGAGTGCAGTAGAACAGCACAGTACTCCAAGGGAACCTATTCAGTGCTGGGAGAACAGGTAGAAATTAGAATCAGAGAATCTGAACCCAATATTTGAACTTCCTGACTAGGACTTGGGAGCAACACTGCTCCAAATACCAGAAAATGGTAGCTGCAGTGGAAGCTAAATAAATATTTAAGAATATACAGCTCAAGGGAGACATTAATATGCCAGAGGAAAATCCCCCAAAAGCGTGAAAACAAACAGATGTGAAGGAAGCAAATAACTTTTGACAAAGATGTAATCTGGCCTTTTCAGCATTCACAGTGAAACCTTTCCTGACTTCTCATTAAGTTGCTTAGCTGACTTTATTTATCCAGAGTAAGTATCAGCTGCTCTTTCAGCTGCAGCAATCTGGATTAAGTACATTGGGCATGACTACTAGAAGGGCTCCTCCTGCTTCTGCTCCCAGTCTTTAACTTCTACCCTGCTGCTCCTTGCTGATATCAGAACCATGGCGCTCCTCCCAGCTTATGCAATTGTTAAACCTTAAAATTACATGAAGTGAATGTGTGTCTGTGCCCTGTGATGGGTTTGGTGCCCCATCCTGGGTTATTCCCTGCCTTGTGCCCGTAGCTTCTGGGATAGCTCCAAACCCACGTGACCCAGCTTAGTGTAAGCAGGTTGAGAAAATAGATGGATGGATGGAACAACTTATAATCAGATGGTTTTGGCAAGTACTGTGCCCTGCACAGTGATGCCAGCACTAGGCCCCTGAGCAAGGCCCTAGACCACAATTGATCCATGGATTGGCTGCCTTCTAAACTGTATATTGCTTTGGTTAAAAAGGTTTGCTAAATAAAGTAAACGTAAGTACTGGAAAGATGGGATAAGAAACTAATTGGATGATGCCTGTAATACTCACAGAATCTGCATTTTTATTTTTGTTATAAAAACATAACAAATATCTATATTCAGTGGGGAAGCCATTTTAGCAAAGATTTTTACTGAATACCAGATGGATTGTGACACATCAGTGCTTATTTAGTAACTAGCTGGTGTAGATTAACTAGGTTAACTTAAACCCTCCACATCTCTACCAATATCTTAAATATACCATAGTTAATTAATGTTAGTTAATTGATAATGATTATTCAGTTTTAAACACTGATATTCAATGCCATGCAGCTACATAACTATCCCAGTGGTGTAACATCAAGGTGATTCTAAGCATATTACAATCTTGTGTATTACCACACAAGATATAGCAATTTCTCTGTATATTCTTTGATTGTAAGATTATCTTATCTGATTTGCAGATATCTCTGTGGGATACTGAACCGTATACAGTCTTCAGTACAATTCAGCTCCTGTGTATCTTAATTCAAAAATGTTTATAAATGAAGATAATATCACTTAATGCATGACATTTTATTATCGGCTTAGCGAAGGTTCTGTGTGATTCCTGCTGTTTTAAATTTTAATATAAGTGCATAATTGAAACATCAGCTTGATTATTTTAAACATGACTTTTTAAATATCTTACCTTGGTATTATGATTACAGGTTTTTAATGATTTGTTATAAAGAATACTGCATTCAATTCTTATTACCAAACCAACTGACAGGCACATCATTCTGAAAATATTAAACAAAATATGAAATATATAATGATTACTTAGTCTGTCAACCCATAGTTTTCACATTTGTAATGCAATCTTTCAAATTTTCATCTGGTAGGGATTCAATAAAAAATAATAATTTATTAGTTATTAGGCAAGCTATTGTGATGATGAGGTTTTTAAATGATGCCTGAGTTGCCAGCCGTGATGTGCTGGTCCTTGCAAAAATTAAAAATCACATAAACAAAGATTAATCAGGTGTTTATATTACAGACTATTTTAATAACCTGACCTAAATACTTGCTAAAATCTCCAAGGCTGGAGGGTGAAAACAAGAGGTGAGATGCAAGTGCAATATTGCGTTTTAATGAATTGAGATCCAGAACAACAGCCATAAAACAGGATCCAGGAAACGTGGTCGAGGGACAAGCAGAGGCCAAAATAGTTTCAGAGATCCTAACATGTTATATCCATCCTGCACGTGAAAATAAGCCTAACTCCATGTGGTTTCTTGATGGTGGAATAGGTTGTCCATCCATATGTGGATAACCAGATTCAAGACATCTCACAAGAACAGCTCTGTTCAGACACTTTTCAAGGGGTTGGTGCTTGACCTGGGGTGGGGGGTTGATTTTTGCTGGATTGCTCAAGACCCAGGATTTCCGTGAAAGATCTGAACTAGCATCGACTGACTACTGACTGCTCCATTTTCTGCATTAGTCCTACTCCGATGTTGACTTGCATTCCATACCAAGCAGACATTGAAAGCTCATTATAGCTGTACTTATGCCTAGTTGGCTTTCTGACGAGTTGCGGAATATTGTCAGCCTCACTTGTCAGTTGCTTTGAGCAATAGCATCTGCTGAGTAACTGGATGTCAATGTAAATGTCTCTGCCATAGAATAATTAAGAGATGTAAGTGCTGTAGGTGTCTCTAATATTCGGGTGATGAAGGGTGTGGTTTGGTTGGGTGTGTTTTCTGGGTGTTCTTTGGACGTAGACATGACAACGAACTATCACAGGCTAGCAAATTGTTTGACTTTTTTTTTTTTTTTTAAATCTTAATCTAACTAGTCGATAATCCATAAATTTAAGTTACAAATGCATGCAATTAACATTGTTGTTGTGGATAGATTTTGAAAATGGAGAAAAGCAGAATCAAAATAACTGTCCCCACCTTAGAAGACTGACTGCTTAAGTAAACTTAAATGACTATTAGCATATTACTAGGTGGACACACACTACAGACTGTGACATAACCCTCATCGATAATCGGGTGAAACTAATGTTACTGTCAGGTATAAAACTTTTTAAAATATTTATTATATTTATATTATATTATATTTAATATTTATATTACAAGCCAAATTGGAAAATCGTATATTGCTGTTGCATTGCCTGATTTTTTTGTCACGCAAATTCGTTTATGGGTGTAGTCTATAAAATCCTTAGTAAGTGTATCTGTGGGATCTTGTAAAGGTAAATAAAAGAGGCATTAGGAAATAAGAGCCTAGCTGTAATTACAATAACAGTCCCCCATTCTTTTAAATTAATTCCTTTTATGCAGTATTACTCACCGGTGAATTTCTCATCACGGTAAAAGCGTCACCTTAAACAAGTTCAGCTTCCTCAAACTAGCTCAGCACACAATCTTTGATGTATTAAATGTTTATCAACTTCGAAGTAAAATGATTTATCTTTTAGTTTCCAATATAATACATTATAAAATTATTTGCGTTTATTTATGCATTCAAGTAATATTTAGAAATAATTATTAGTTATTTACCATTCCCATTGTCTGACATGTACTGTCAGAATAGTCAGCACTTAGATGTTTATATAGAAACATATGACACAGTCACCTGCGTGGGTATTTATGAGCAATTTATGACAATGTCTCACTGTACTCACAGAAGACCAACATTTATTAAATGAGCAGATATTGGACTATGCCTACTGAACATTGCATTTCATTAAATGAATTCAATTTTTCTGACTAGGCATGTAGATTAATTGCATGGCACATGAACAGCATGTAATGTGCAAGTAAAAATTATATACAAGATATCTATTGTTTTCCCTTTTTGTTGTATGTTCTTTGCTCTTTGACCTTAATAAACCAGTTAATAAAAGTATTAATATCATGACCTGCTAGTACGATCCTATGTGCCACGCCCCCTCATTTACCTCACGTGAAACCCCGATTGTGACCAGCTGTTTTCTGTTATTTCGTCTTGTCTTGTGTATTTCAGTCCGCGTTAAAGTTGTTTCTCCAGGTCTGTCATTAACGTTTATACCGTGTCGTGTGCTAATGGCTTGTGTTTTCCTTAATAAATCCCGCGTTTTGGACTCCCGCTTCCCGACCTTCATTCCCCGCGGTTCCTGCGTGCTTGACCAAACGTCACAATTAATATATTGGGTAACGCTATGCATTAACTGCACCTTCATAATGCATCATTTTGCATTCATAGAACATTCAGTGCATCTTCATAATGCCTTCATATAACATTCAATAGCAGCATGTAAGTATACCTTAACATCGTAACATGCGTTAACAGCTTTAATATACATTAATAAAAAGCATTATATGATAAAAACAAATGTTAAAATCATATAACGTTCATTATTCATGTATTTGAAAGCTGTTAAGGCATGGTAGGGTGTTAAGGTATACTTGCATGCTACTTATGAACGTTCGGTGAATGCATTATGAAGGTGCACTGACTGTTATATGAAAGCATTATAAAAGGGATTATGAAGGTGCAGTCAATATAAACCATTGCCAGATATTGCAATATATCTCCTTTCTCTTTTAATGAATTACTTCATACTAGATACTTCATAAATGTCCAAATACTATGAAATGATACATCTAAGCCTTTTTTTAAAATGTATAAAACCACAGGTTTATAATAATTAACTGTTGCATTAAATTAGCAATGAATTAATTTGAAGTCTTTATTATTGTTTAAAAGGAAGCCATCCATCTGGTGGTTGCAGTGATATGGAGTTTGGAGAACATTCATTAACATTTCACAACTGAGATTTTCCATAGAAACACTCCATTAAAAGCTATACACACAGACTAGTCAGTTTTATTATTGCTTAACATATTTTCACATGTACTATTAAAATGCTAACCCATTAAAAGTAGTTTTATTTAGTTTGTTTCTTTTTTGTAATTATATCTTTATGGAGTGTAATGATATACTATGGGAAATAGTAGTTCTAAAGATACCATTAAAACTAAAGAATGTAAAGCTGTAAGATGCCGCTTTCAGTATGATAACATACTTTAATTACTTCGTAATATCCTCTTCATATGTCAATTATATTGCTTGTCCTTCTTGCAGGATAAATGTGTGTCACTGTGCATTCTAGCTGTAAAAATAAAATAAATAAATAAAAATTGTAAATTTCTCAAGTGACTCAGCAGCAGCAGCTACCGAGTCCATTTGGCAAAGATTTAAGCATGCAACAGATTAAAAGCAGCTGGCGAGAAGTTTTCTCTTCGAGTTTTCATTTTCATTATCAGTTTCCGAAAGTTTAAATGCCACGAGGATTAGAGAAATTACATGGGCTCTTGCTTGCCTGCCCTCCGCTTATCCTTCCCCCACACCTCTACCCTTGCCCTCCCCCCCACCCCCAGTATTCCCCTCACCAGTGGCACACATGCCCCCCCCCATAAGTCCGAGAATGCGTGCAGTGTCTAAAGAATTCCTATAATCCGTGAGATCTATTACAGATAGGGCTACTGACACAGGCAACAGAGATGGGAGCTGGGAGATACTGACTGTATTGATTGGCCTGCCCATCCATGGGCTGCCCAGCTGCTTGGCAGCGTAATGAAACAGCGTAATGAATTTCTGCGGCCACTGCTATGCAGCTGGCACTTAAGTGAATCCGAAATGTGTTCCCGTTGATCATCGTGGATCGGTGCCCTAGGTCTTTAAAAGGGATTAGCCCATCTTAAGTTGTTATGGGCTTGTGTGGGTTTTGACAGTATATTCTGGCTGTACGTTAGGGCAATGGGCATGACCTTGAGAAATATTCCCCCACAGGGCTATCTAGAAAGGCTTGTGGCTGCTGCTATGTCATAATTATGCAACAAATGGAGTTTGATAGCTAAACCATCTGTGAACGACTAACTGTCACTCAGTCAAGCTACAGTTTGTATTGTGGCTGTAAATCCTTGAAGCAATTTCCTGTCTTTTAATGATTTTCAGCTAGTCATCCTATAGAAATATCGGAAACATAAATATATGCATACATTTTTGCAGCTGTTTCAGTTGTTGGAATATTCTAAATGTATTTAAGGCAACTCAATTCCATTTTCTAATTTGATAACATAATAAATACACAAATCTGGTTTATATGTTTATTGTCACAACTTTTGAGATGAAGGAATCGGGGGCAAGCATTTCTGACAAACCCGAAAGGTTTTATTGAAATAAAACTAAACAATCTAAGACTGGAAGGAAACAGGATTGTGAAGGATCAAAATGAGAGGACTAAAACTAGGAAAGACAGGGGTGACACGAGGAGTGAAGTCAATGACCAGACTAGCCAGGAGGGACAAACAGGTACTAACATAGACTAATGCAGGGTAACAAGCATCAGGTGTGGATAGAATTGCAAAGGGGAGGGGGGATTTCCAGAAACTTTCCAGAAAGGTTCTTTTTTATTGAACGAATATTCCAAGTTGGAAACTTTCCATGGGAACTAATGGGAGTATATGGAAATCAGTGGGAAAATTCTCATTTTTCTTTGCAAGCCTAAGTGTGGCTCATCAGGGCCACCTGAGGGAGGAGACAAGAGGGTCCGGCAGACCTGGCGGGTCTGACATTCATTCATTCATTATAAGGATACCAAATATAATTTAGCAAAGCATTTATAAACACATTTTTGGCATAAGTATAATTTTTGTCCATGTGCTGCTTTCAAAATTATTCATATTTTTTTGATCTGCTACAGTTTCTTAAGAAAAGAACTGTGAAGGAATTCCATCACTCCATGAAGCTAAATCACACTTAACTCTCATTCATCTGGGATGGCGCTCATGCTTTTAAGACTATCTCACTAATATCCCATTATAAACCTAAAATTAGCTACATAAAAAGCTTTGGGGCAGCTTGCAAGCCTTATAGACTATTTACAAGGAAATAAAACTGTTACATACATGTAAATCCATGTGCATGTGTGTGCAGACTTGTCTCGAAAATCTCACACTAGCCAGCTGACCTAAACTGGCAACCCTGATATATAATTTTGATTATTATGTGTCGTTAAAAAAACGACTCATCATTGTATCATTTAGGATTAACTTTCCAGAGTCTTTGTTAAAAAAATAGCTGCCAGCAGGTGCTCCATGTGAAGTGGGCACCATGTTAAGCATCTTCGGTGCGGATACCTACTGTATGCGGATACTTGCATACAGAGATGCTCGCCGTCTATGTTATGCTGTCACTCATTATTCCACGCCCCTCTCAGTTAATACCATGTCCAGATCAGCTGATACCACGCCCCCATCAGCTGATACCACGTCCCCATCAGCTGATACCACGTCCCCATCAGCTGATACCATACCCCCATCAGCTGATACCACGTCCCCATCAGCTGACACCACGTCCCCATCAGCTGATACCATACCCCCATCAGCTGATACCACGCCCCCATCAGCTGATACCACGTCCCCATCAGCTGATACCACACCCCCATCAGCTGATACCACGCCCCCATCAGCTGATACCACACCCCTCTCAGCTGATACCACGTCCCCATCAGCTGA